>JAUCMX010000015.1:0-560000 GCA_033459395.1 Hemibagrus guttatus | reverse complement strand
GAAGAGCTGTATGGAGTACACTGAAGCATGTGTCCTTGAACATTTGCCAGTCCTTGGGTGTGTGTGTGTGTGTGTGTGTGTGTGTGTGTGTGTAAGTAATACAATACAATTTTACAGAATGATCACCATTAAGTGCCAGGTAGCCTGCACTCATTTAGCCATCTCATCTAGCCAGCCTTTTTCCACACTACATGTGACAGCGTTCTTCTTAATTAGTGTTACTTCAAAGAAAACCACATTCTAACCACACTCTTGAACCAAGCGGTCTCTTCTGATGACATCCTTGTGTCTTTTTTCTTTTTGTCCATCTTGGAATGATCATCTTGGAATTATTCCTGTGCACACTGGTGGGGTCAAGGCTGTGTATGAGGTCAACAGTTACCCAACCACAAGGTTCAGCAGCAGCCCCAGTGTTTAGACAAAAGATTCCTTGACTACACATGACGTCCCGACACAATGCTTCGCATAACTGGAGCCCAAAAAAATCCCAGTGTGTCTATCATGAGCACATTGTGTTCACACCCGCAGCTCTGTCAGTCATAACAGGCTTTTTATAGTCCTTTTATTTCTGGTTTATGGCTTACTGTGTCTCTTGTTACTGTAGGGACAGGGGCAGCTGCAGGTATCACTTTAAACAGTGTCACTTTTACCGACTACTTTACTGAATATGTTTATTTCTTCACTAGTCTGTACTAGTTTCAGGCTTAACCAGTGACTTTTGCGTGTTCTTATAACAGGAAGCCCACGGGTCCTCACACATCAAAGCCTTCGGTTTGGCGCATTGTGGAACGCCTGGGCCTCGATCTCATGGCTTAGCAGGAAGCTTTAATCATGGCCGCCCATGAACTGTGGTTTATTTTTTTTATAACAGGAGCTGTGGTTTGCACAGCCATATACAGTAGCAGACTGTCTCTACGGACCAAAGAACACAATATACCAAATAGGTAGCTACTGCTGTGTTATGGCTGCCTGGATACTGGATGTTTTATCTAGGCATGTTGAAAGGGGAAAATGAGCCTCACCAGCTGTAGGCCTGATGAAGGCCTTCATCATGAAGGCTGTGTCTTCTGTTCCCTTTATAACCTGGTCCTCATGCCATCTTCAGCCTGTCTGCCCTTCGGCATGGCACCGCACTGATTTATGCCTCTAGCTTCAAATAGACTACACTTTACACAGCTTTTCATTTGCTATATTTTAATGTTACTGAAAAGAATTCATTAGTTCATGTCATGCCATCATGTGTGTGTGTGTGTGTGTGTGTGTGTGTGTGTGTGTGTGTGTGTGTGTCATATGAGCAAAGACGTTTACAGAAATAACAGGTAGGTAATATGAACATTTCTTTTACATCTTTGATCAGGTTTCCTCATTCATGCTTACGTGTGTGTGTGTGTGTGTGTGTGTGTGTGTGTGTGTGTGTGTTTCAGCTAGAAGAGGAGCTCCAGGGTCTGCAAAAGAAACTGAAGGGTGTGGAGGATGAGCTGGATAAATACTCGGAGTCCCTGAAGGATGCGCAAGAGAAGCTGGAGCAGGCGGAGAAGAAAGCCACAGACGTAAGTGACCCGGAGCCGAGCCTCTGAATAACACACTTGTGGGAATAAATCACAATAATGTTTAACTAATTCACAAATTAATTGGTTGTAAGCTGAGATGAAAGGTTTGCACGTGTTTGAGGGCTTTTACCACAGGGTGGCGCTATTTCCTCAAAATGATAATGTTTTCGTTTACTTAATTTTATTTATTTATTTATTTATTTTCAAATCTGAGGACATGTCTGACTATATACTAATGATAAATAAGCTTCAGATTTCGAAATTAGCAAACATTCTTTTCATCTAATATAGTCAAAGAAACGGCCACGTTTTAAACGTGTTATTTTAATCTCAAGCATAATTCATTCCAAATGGAAATATGAAGACTTACATATACCTCACCATGTACACACCACGATATCTGCTGCTTTCTCTGCCTAAATCTCAGCAGCTTATCCCTGTCAGTTACTTTTGGGGTCTTCCTTTCTTTACCATGCCAGAAATCCCTGGTTGTGAACGACTTAGAAGAGTGCTGTTGACAGGAACCAGAGAAAGTGCCAAGCACTCCACACTATCACTTACTGTAAACACTCCATAACACCAGTCAACACCAGCCATGCCTTTTAATCACTCAGACAAGATAGCAGAAGTGGGACTCATTTAGACTAATCTCTAGATTATCTTACATTAACTACATTAGCCTTGTATCTCCAGCGCAGTAGTATTGACCGATTGTAGATTATCTGTGCAAAACTTTCTCCAGCTTCTTGTGTCCTCAAGGTTGTTTACAGTGACAGCTGTGATAATAACAGAAGGGATACTGGGCCAGATGTGTGCTCTTTGCTCTATTTTGCATCGTCTTGTACACTGTTTAGTGTATATGTACTAATTATCAGAGTATGCCGAAGTTTCTAATAAATTTCAATAAAATAACATCGGTTACTGATATGCCGTAAACACATTTATTAAAATATATAATTCTTAATCTAAAGCACAGAACACAATAGTCTGTTGTGGATTTAGTGCATATAGTGACATACATCACTCACCTTATATATTTTATTAGCTCATGATTTGACTCATGATTAGGTTTGACCTAATACTGCAATGTAAGCAGTGTCTGTCAGCATCACCACCCTTTCCTGCCCATGCTCCATGATAACACCCTTTCCTTTACACTTCTGACCCCTTCTATAATATTCGTTTTCAGCAAACAGTTTCCTGCTGTTAAACTCAACAGATGGCACATGCTTGTCATAGTGTTTATCAAAGCAATACATTTGCCAGCCCTTTTATATAACCACCCCCTTTTCACCCCTTAACGTTAAAACTGGTGATGCCTTTAAACAATTATTAAATATTACACAGAAAATTTATGTAAATGAGTACTAGTGTCATGAAGTAATATCTCTCATTAAACTGTCCAAATATGGCAGTTTAGTTCTTGATAAAATAATCATGCAACACACGAATCTACCATAGTGATAGATCTGAAAAAACATTAATTGCTAAAACGAGCTTTTACTTATTAATACTGTGCTATACAGTAAGTCCATGCTTGGATGGAAGGCTTGTGTAGCCTGACATGGAATTAAAGTGATCTTGTGTATTCACAATTTAAGACAATTTAAGACAAAAAATGTCCAAATATTTTCCTGGGGCATAATTTTGCAAAGCATGAAATAATTAAATACACAGCTTTATTACAACTCGAATAGCAGGATGCAGCTCAATGTCACCTCCATGTGTAACAAGAGATAAACAGAGGAAGGAAAAACTGGTAGTTTATGGTAATATAATGTTTTACTGTGTAGGAGAGAATGATTGATATCCACCCTGAGCCTGTGTATTGTTATTATATGACCAAAGAAGGTAAAGAATTAAAAGAATGCAGTCATTTGTTTATAGGGCACTGAAGTAATGCTCTCCAGCGCTTCCTCACCACTTCATAACTAGTGTTCCTTTCCAGACACCAGTATGAAAGAGTGAGTGTGAATCCGTTTATAGTCCTGCTGACTAAATCACTGTGGACCGCCTGAGTGCAGTCATCATGAACGAAATGGACGGGTCAAACTCCAGACAGTGTAGCTCATACAACAGCTCCTGTACTGTGTGACCGGACGAAACAGTTATATTAATTAGGCCAATGATTATCTGAATAAGGAATAAAACACTTGGTGTGGGCTGCTAGAGGAAAACGATCAATGACCGGTTGTGATGCAAACAGAGTTACTGACAGCACCATAAATCCGATAGTTTTCCTGCAGCATCTTGTCCCAAAGTGTCTACAAATTGAGTTCAGAGATGTAAACAGTCCTTCCATCACCGTCCAGTTTTCTCTCGCTCGAAGTTAATCAGACAATAAATTCAGCTTGTCATACCAATGAAAATAAATTAAAAAACATCAGTAACATTTTTTTAGGAAGAATGGTCAGAAAGTTTCCAGTTGGAACAATCAGTAGGTTTTCAGAAAGAATGGTCAGTAAGTTTTCAGTAAAACAGATCTCCAGTAGGAAAGGTCAGTAAGTTTATTAATATTTTGGATATAGAGTGCATTAGTTAGCATTAGCCCGTTAGCTTGTAACATGAACCGTTACTTTCAGAGGGAAAAAAACGGTAGTTTAAGCGCGAGCGCCCAGATGGCGTCGCGTCAGATAAGAGAGGGGGCGGGGCCTCGGTGACGCAGCGGAGTGTGCAACTTTTCTACAAAAGCAGTTTTCTCTTGCAGCACCGCACACCTCTCACACAAGAAGCTCTGGAACAAAGTCAGTGTCCTTCACAACCCTCATGAAGAAGAAGCTGTAGCAGGTTTTTAGCGGTTTCAGGGTCCGGAGGTGACCCAAGGCTATCTCTCTCTCTCCGTCTCTCTCTGTGCAGTCCACGGTATCTGGACTGTGGGTTTAGTGCCGAAAACGAACGACAGACAAACACAAAAAAAACTCCCTTGTGGTTAGTGTCGGACTTGAATGACCGGAATGTCGTCCATCGAAGCTGTGAAAAGAAAAATCCAGACTCTGCAGCAGCAGGCGGACGATGCAGAGGACCGAGCCGAGGCTCTCCAGAGAGAGGTGGACACAGAGAGACATGCCAGGGAGAGGGTAAGACCTTGTCCCTGAAACAGAGCTAGCACACAGACATTTGAGATGGAGGTGTTTTAGACCTGTTGCCCGTTTGTGGTCATTTTGTAGTGTCTCGACTTGGTCAGGCCTTTAGAGAGCAGATACAGTTACAGTGTTACTATAGAGACTTCCTCAGGCTGCTCATGGCCTTCAGCAACATGAGACTCTTTCATAAACTCATTTATTATCAACTGGAAACATTTATAAACTGGAAAATAATAAAATGCATATTTATGCGAAGGTGGATTAGAAACCAGAGATATTATTAAAAAAAAAAAAAAAAATAGATTTGTTTGTTTCAATAAGTTGCTGGTGACCAATTTGTTTAACTTAAAAAAAAAAAAAAATCAACTCTATCAATAAAGGTATTTTAGCTGTTATATTCATGTTTCTATAGGCCCTATATTTACTGTATTATTTATTACACTATAAAATCTATTTGATGCCAATCCTTTAATTTGTAATAAGATGGCAGTAGCCTTTTAGAATAAAAATGAATCTAAACTGTTCCTTTCCTTGTCACTAGACTGGCACTCTTATTATTTTACTGTAATTATCACATAGATATGAAAATATAGGTATACCATACTCATAATTGATATAAAACTACTTGGATAATTGATAAGTAAAGCTTTAAAGCTACACTTCATACACTTTTTGTGGTGAATGATATATGTTTTAAAGGCGTAAGCTCGAGTGTGCCACCCTACCGACATCTATTGTCCACGTCGATAAGGACCGTTGGGGTTAGCTGATTCTGGCACTTTCAGCTGAGACAAATGCATCCAAGTTAAGCCTTTCTTCCACAGCCTAAACCTATAGCTGAAGTAGAGACTTTAGTGGTTTGACCCAGCAAGACTGTTTAGCCAACCTGCTCCCACTTCCTGTGTCTCCTCCCAGTCTTCATCTCCATTGGCTTGACTCAACCTGGCCGCGATCCCAGAGAGCACAAGGTTAATCATTTCCTATGCTCTTTGCAAAAAAGACCTTGGGAATGTCCAAGCTTCTCATATATCAGATACCTTAGTGCTTGACTTTACTGTAGAGAGATTTCACACAGACGAGACCCAGAGCCGTGAACCGAAACCTGGAAAAATGTGTTCAAAATCATTTTTGAAAAAAAAAAAGCTCTTAATAATGCATTAAAGAGAATGAAAGAAGAATGGGAGCATAAAACCTTCCCCCAGATCCCAGATAAGTTAAATGTGAATACAGACTGTAGATTAAAGAGTGAAATAAAAAAGGAAACACGACGTGCAGACACTTCACCAAACAAAAGTGCTCTTATTTTGGATCCTTAACCTGTAATTGGTTTTTCAAATCATTTGGCCTTCAGCAGTTAAATTAACAAGTAGAGTTGCGTCGATTGTGAATTATTCATTTTAGCCATAAGGAATATTTGGGATGCCATTTGCAGCATTCCACGGCTGCCCTGCTGAAGCACACTGGAACTGGTTCAGACTGTGAGGATTTGACAGAGCGGGGGTCTGAGTATAGCTGTGGTCTGCTGGGGAGTGAGAGAAGAACACTAGCTCTTTTGTGCTCCCTTTGGCTCAGTGGGAAACGTGGAATGGTGGAATGTGAAATCCAGAGTCTAATCATCTCAGTCATCAGCATCTCCTCATGGACCTGTAGCTTCATCTCTCCACACTTGGAGCAATGCGGGGTTTACTCTGGTGTATACACCTTTAACCTAGAAGTGTAGTAATACATATCAACATAATCTTTGCATAAGACTTTGGACCTTGGTTTGTACACTAGTATGTGATATATCTTTTTTTTTTTTTGGCCTAAATTTATTTAAACATTTCTAATGTATTGTTCATAGATGGATTGAATGTGGAAATAAATTCCATGTCTAATTGAAAACAAAATTCTGTATCATTCTAGATATTATTTTGTATTTGTAGACTGAAATGAGACATTAATAGAGCACGAGATGAACAATAGCGGCTGGGATATACAATAGGCCTTGCTTTTGAAGAACAAACAATACTTTACTATATACAGTCATGGGAGAAGAAAGAATTTCTTTTTTATGTGGCTTTCAAGGTTGCATTGCAGGAGACTTTATACATGGTTTCTTTGCAATTGAGACACAGGCTTTAACACAAAACTGACTCTCACTCACGATGATATGAAATAAGGAACAGAGCTATGGCTTTTATTCAAGTGAATAACTTCATTTATTAACTAAAATGTTTCATAGCTTTAAATAAATTATAAACATACATTTGTTGTGTACTTTTATAGGAAAATGTTTAACAGTGGGATTGTTTATTGTCCCAACACGAAGTGGCGTTACTGTTACCACCCCAAAGCTGAATAAATGTTTATTTTTTAAGAATGACATCTTTTGTATGATGTCATTTTTGTTCAGTCAAAACTACTGTGAAAGATTTTCACTTATATATGCGTTAGCGAGGCCAAAAGTGACTTTTTTCTTTTCTAGCAGATCAAGTGTTTGAACATGACATTACAGTTTGTAGAGTTTCCCTTCACGTACATGTAGCCTGCTTTAGGTCATCCTGTCTCATTTTTGCACCCAAACTGTAAATACACTTTACAGAGTTAGCAGGGTGATGAGTAGCTAGCTGGTTTAAATTTTCTAGGGTTAAATGAACTTTACATAGTGATTCTTATCTGAAAAGCATTCAGAAGAAAACCATGCTTAATGTCCCATGAGAGGAAGTCTACACATACACAACCCCAGAACTTCTGGTTCCCATGGTATATGTCTAAGTAATGATATATTGATTGCTTTAATAATATCCCAAGGGTTACTGTGTTCAGAGGGTAAACGTTTTAGGAAAACAGCTACGTGCTTTGATTTATAATGGCATTTCCAGCTTCACAGGCGGTGCAAAGTCTAATGGAGAGAGACAGAACATATAAGCTTCATACTACAGCATTATAATATGTGTAATAGAAAATCTAGACTTGTTTGTGCTCTGTTGTGTTTTTGATCTTCGCTGTGTTGTTCTCATAGGCAGAGGCTGAGGTGGCCTCCCTGAACAGACGTATCCAGCTGGTTGAGGAGGAGTTGGACAGGGCCCAGGAGAGACTGGCCACCGCGCTGCAGAAACTCGAGGAGGCAGAAAAAGCTGCAGATGAGAGCGAGAGGTGATTTATTTGCATTTTGGAAAATGTAAGCTCCTCAGTTCTGTGCTTGTAAAAAGCTTGTAAAAAGTTAGACAAGGCTGTGAGTGTTTGGCCAGTTTACATGGACGTTTTAAATTCGGACGTCTTCGATAATCACAGACCTCAGGTAATAACTGTGTGGTTCATCGGTACTGAAAGGCAGCACAAGTTAGTTAGAGTTATTGATAACTGGGTTGGAAAGTTGTGGACTAACTGAAACTTTCCTGAAAGCTGAACATATTTTCTTTGCTTCTTTGGTCCACAGAGGAATGAAGGTCATTGAGAACAGAGCAACAAAAGATGAGGAGAAAATGGAGCTTCAGGAGATGCAGCTGAAGGAGGCCAAACACATTGCAGAGGAGGCTGACCGTAAATATGAAGAGGTGTGTGAGGGGGGGGGTCCTCATTTCTAGATTTCTTTCCTTACTGTTATGAAACCTCTGTAATCTAACGTTGGGAAGATCCAATTGTCTTTTTCCAGTGCACTAAACAGGGTCGTTTTTGTCCCAGGAGCAGAGCTGTGTTTTTTCCGTTAGTCAGTCCAGTGCAAATGATTGCACACGACTGGTACCAACAGGAATCAGTTGGATTTATCCACAGACAAGCACAGATTAAAAAGGAAAGAAAGAACGAACAAAAGAAAGAAGCTCTTAAAGAAAAGCTGAAAAAGACAAATGCTTATAGAGATATATAGAGATGTTTTGTGTTTCATCGTATTTTCTGTGATTTGAATTGATGTAAAATGATTGAATTTAATGATGGGGAAAGCACATACTGTTCATCAATGTTTTGTCAAGAATTTTGTTGTAGCCAGTTAAATTGGACAGTGATATTGAGCAGCATCATTACTGTGCATTGAAATGATGAAGCTTTTCATGTAACTCTCATCACTTGTGTGAGTTTCCACTGGCTCTTGTTTAGACTCTTATTTTTGGGTAAACAGTGGAAGAACGTTTAGAATGTTTTAGAACTAGGGTGCACTAGATGTACTCCAACAGTGAACCTACATTTCCATTTTGCCTTCTCAAGGCCATGTAGTTTAGCTATTAGCTCTTTCCCTCAATGGACTTCTCACCAAGAATTCCTCATCTTTTAGTACATACAAACTGTCTGATCAGTTCAACCTATTGGTAGTACCTAGTGGTACTGTTTACTGTGACTACTCCTGTGCCTCCTTGCTGTTCCTAGTGTTAATGAAAGGGCTTTGATGTGGAGAGAAGCTTGAAGTATGATGGAAGCATCTGAGAGCCTTTTATACAATTTGTAGTACATATCTAATAGTTAAACCTCTTTTAAAGCAGTCTGTCTGTTATGGTACTACAAGATCGAGTGTTTAACATGCAGCAAGGTGTTAAGACTGGTTAGTTCTGGGTTTTTATATAAAACTGGTCAGTGGATTGTTGTTTGAAGTCCATCAACTCTATATTTAATGCATGTAGGAGCAGTATTTAGCAGTATTTAGTATATAGAGACTCCACCAACCTCTGTGTGCATGCTTGTTAACCATTTCAAGAGCAGATTCACATGTGACATGACTCTTGATCTTTCGTAGAGTCAACAACGCATTAACCTTTGGAATACAAACCCTTTGGATTTACTGCATGTAGAGTAATTTTTACACACTGACTGCTCAAATGCTGGAATCCTGATGTTTGGTTATTGTTACATTACGTGTGCCGTGCTGCTGGTCTACAGAGTCGAGAACCATTATGGATATGGAGCTGTCCTTTTATTGTCCTCACTATACTGCTTACCTAGAGCTCCTATCCCTCGACCTCACAACATATTAACCAGGAAGCAGCACTTATGTTTGTCACTGTGTTACTGTATTGCTAACTGGTTGTTTGTTGTTTACCTGCAGGTGGCCCGTAAACTGGTCGTCCTTGAGGGTGACCTTGAGCGCTCTGAAGAGCGTGCTGAGGTGGCTGAGGCGTGAGTATTATTTACAATCAACAGAGTGCATGTGTGTATTTTAGCTGCTACGTGTGTTATGACAAATGAAATTTTTGTCTTAATATTACACAATAATATATATATAATGTATGTTCTATATATCTGTTTATACTGTAGAAAATACATTTTATTAATTGTTTGAATGTTATATATTTGTTCATGTTAAACACGTAGTATGTTCACTGTTCTGGTTATATTTTTCATGACAATTGATTCAATATGCTGCATGTTTGTGGTGTTTGAAAGACTTTTCAAAGCAAAGAGCAGCATAAAATATCATATTTCATGTTGTGAATGATCTATTTATGACTCTCGATCATTTCCAAGAATTTTCATCAAGGTACAGTTGTCTGATCTCGAGCCACGCCCACATTGTATGTTTAAAATTACAATGCAGGTCAAGCTGGAGTTATTTAGTTAAACCCATGACCACAGTGCATAATAAACAGTTTTGGAAAACAAGAAACGTTTAAAGTATAAAATGGATTACACCAAAATGGAGAATAATAATTTTCTCCGCAGTCACAATGGAAACTTTAAGGATGTTTTCCTCACGTTTCACATTGAAAAAATGATAGAACTTCATTCATAACTGAAATAGATGCATTCTGGTTTTCAGAACCATATACAGTGGAAAAATCCAAACTTACACAATGGGAATATTTTCAAGCACTAATTATTTTTAGCCTTTTTTTTTTACTTGTCACTTGTCAGACTGGCTCTCATTACTGCATATTAACTAGCAGCATATAGAAATGTCTGTTGATCCAGCACTCAGATCGGTGCTGGTGATCTTTCTAAAGTTCTGACAGTTTAACTGAGGTTATGGCAGATTCAACATAGCAGTGGTTTGCTCAGCAGTAACTGCATGGCCACGGAAAAAAAGGCGGGGCTTGAGATCGGTCAGTTGGATCGAATTAGTATCAATGTCTTATTTGTTTACCAGCTGCCTTTGGTCTTTCAGTCACTGCACTCTGTATGTAGAAAAACATGGAGTGAGAAAGAAAGAACAGCTCTGAGGTTCTCTAACCACAGCGAGGATCTTGGTCCTCTCTCTTCCTTTGTTTCCTAAATGCATGCTCCAATGCACCCCACCCTGGGACACACCATGTTTGTGGCTTCCCCCCCCCATTCTCTGCTCATGTTGGACTAACCCAGTCGAGTCAGACAGCTGGAGGAGGAGCTTAGACTCATGGATCAGAATTTGAAGTCCATGATGTGCGGGGAGGAAGAGGTACAGCAATGACTGTTGCTCAATCAACTTCATATTAATGCTGGCTTTCTCTCTCCTCCTTTCTTGCTGGAACTCACTAACCTTCATGGTGCATTGCATAACTCCAACCCTGGGCTTTGAATGGCCTCTGTTTTTTCAGCTTGTAGGTGAACCATCTCTTCTGCCTGGTAAAGGTGGCCCCTACTAAAGCCTTAGGAAAGAGACTTCTACACAAAAGCAGCACTGTAAAATTGCAAGAAGCCTTCATTCTGTTTTGTACATCTGTATACGTATTTAAAAAAAAAAAATACCAGAAGTCTTTTTCCTAATGTATGTTAGCTAAGCACTTTTTATGTCCCACAGGTAAGTTTTTATCCCTAGCTGTGTCCACAGTGTCGTCTGTTATTATCAGAAACACCTCTCCTCCCTCTTCAGGTTGGGGTCTCCTTAGCCTAAACTTTTTGCTTTTTTCCTGTCTCCTTAAAATGCTCTTTCTTTCTCTTTTCCTTTCTCTCTCCTATTTTTTCCCCCTCTACTTTTCATCCACTTCTCCTTCTATGGCACAGCAAATCTGGTGACCTTGAGGAAGAGTTGAAAAATGTCACCAACAACTTGAAGTCTTTGGAGGCCCAGGCAGAGAAGGTAGGCCAAGCAGCAACAGCTGGTGGCTGTGTTACTGTGAAAAGCCAACAGAGCCTCCCAATTACAGTGCTGAGCCCAAGCTCACGGGTGTTTGAGTAACTATAGAGACGGTTACTGAAGCACTAAGTGGGACAGTACAAAACCCAAAGGCTTCCTTACAACACAATAGGAACTGTAAAAAATTGTATTTATCCCAAGTGGTTTGGAGTGTAGTAATAGACTAACTTCTCTGCTCAAGTTACTGATAGCTAATAAAGTATTTTTTCTGAAGAATTCTTCTTCCCTAGTGCCACACTACTGTATTAGTAACTAAATCTCTTCTGGTTTAACGTCTCTGCATTTTCTCTGTATTGCTACACATCATGCATAATCTTAATATTTTTAAGCTTTAAGCTTTTTGGTCTTTTTATTAATGTTTCCACAATTCTTTAATATTTAGTACTCAACAAAAGAAGACAAATATGAGGAGGAAATCAAAGTGCTCACTGAAAAGCTGAAAGAGGTGAGCAGCCTGCTAAAGCTTTTATACTAGATTAATATGAAATACTTCTAGTTCTAGCAAAATGTTGTTGTTTTTTTTATTTGTTGTCTGCAAATGTTTTCTTTCTGTTCCCAGGCTGAGACCCGTGCTGAGTTTGCTGAGAGGTCTGTGGCTAAACTTGAGAAGACCATCGATGATTTGGAAGGTATAGTAGCAAGTTATCAATAAACAAGATTGTCTGTAATTAATGAATTAATTAATACCTCCTGGTTATTAACTTCATCTGTGTTGAGAATGTTGCACTCTACCATGTGTGATATTTTTACAAAGTTGTGTTTTTATCATATGCTTGTATTCACTTGCATGTGAGTACTATGGCACAGCGTGGCCAGGGATTGAGATGCTCTTTCCCCTGTCAGTCAGAGAAACATTAGCCAATCATGTGATCTGTAAGTTCAAGGATGTGGAAGAGGGTAGATAGCACCTTTCCTCAGAGTGTATTCAGCTGCCCTATGCCGTAGCATGAGCAGGATTTAGGTGGCTTTAAAGTTATGTTTTGAAGGAAGCATGTGTTAGTCTTCACCTTTCCTAGTTGGTAGCTGCTGTGTAACAGGGGAGAACTCGCTAGTGGGTGAGAAATGCTGCTGGAATAGCAGAAAATAAGGTTTAAAAAAAAATAGTGCAAGCAGTACTATTTTAAGGATTGTTTTAACCCTTTCAGCCTGTGAGGGCTGGAAACAGACTCGTTATAGAACTAGCCAGACCGTCAGAAAGCACTTGAGAACCAATAAAATATGTCTGTGGTTGTCAAGCTTATACACAGTACTGTGGTGTGACCTACCAGAGGAAAAGGATTAAAAGCGTCTTGATTGGAATTCAAGAGTTGGTGGATGAAAACTGATCTTGATAATCAACTGATTAATCATTTTTTTGTTCATATATTTACAAGGGAGTTAATAGAAATAAATCATCAATTTTTATTAACCTGGGCTTTCTAAGTTGCCTAGTGTCTTTACTTTCACAGAAAAATGTTATTCCACTCCCAATAAGAACAAAAGTTATGGGCTGCTGTGGTTTAACCAGTTCCATGGGATATGAAGTATCGTATGCTATCTTTGCACAAACAGGGTGTTGTCGAATTGAGAATAATCAATATTAACATTATTAACAAATTGCTGATATTAATGTTGTTAATGTAGTGACATTCATGATCAATTTTTTGTTTTGTTTTAGCTTAGTGTGCTTATTTGTGATTATCATCAGTCTTTGTGCATTAGAGATTTACATATTCATGTTTTTGATCTGTTGGAACGGTTGATCATGGAAACGAGACACACGGCATGAGTTTTATGTGGATTGTGTGTGAACGAGTCCAATCGACTGCACAACATTAACAAGAGCTTGAGGTCGCATGCAGCTGTTAACTTTTAACTTTTCAACAAATGTGTTTAATCAGCTTAGAGTATTGCAGTGCAGGGGTTTTAAGTCTAGAATGGAAGTTTTATTCTGCATATAAGATTTACGGTCCAATAGTTATGATGTCCAATATGATTTTATATGATTTAAAGCAGTGGTCTTCAGTCTTATCAGCAAATTGTCCCAGCAGCTGTCAGCTTTAATTTCGGCCATATTAGGAGACAAATCAAATAACTGACTGAAGACAGAGTTGAGTAAATTGGATGTGCCTCCTGCTTAGAATAAAAACCCTTCAGCCTCTCCAGCAGATAAGATTGATGACCCTTGATCTAAGATCTGAGTTACTCCAGGTTTAGTGCATTTTGTCATTTTGTAAATTTACTAACAGAACTGTTTCCTCTTTCTGACCCATCTCTTCTTTTTTCCCCACTATTTGTTTCTGTCTGTCTCTGTGTCCTTTGCTCTGTGTGTGTGTGTGTGTGTGTGTGTGTATATGCAGACGAGGTGTACGCTCAGAAGCTGAAGGGTAAAGCCCTCAGTGAGGAGCTGGATCTGGCTCTCAATGACATGACAACGCTTTAAATGCACTGCCTCACCCTTTCTCCACCTGTGCCTTTTTCATCGTCCTTGTTTCCTCAGTTCTTCTTTCTTTGCCGCTTCCTACAGCTGTCTCAACTGGGGTTCAATTACTGTCATCCTCGCTTGTTTTTAATTCCCTCCATTCCACTATTTAATTCAGATCCCAGTCTCGATCATCAAATCAGTTTTCAGATAAAACTGCGTACCCCAGGTAGCCGGTCTGGGTCCTACCTTTTTTTCTCGCCTGTTTTTCGAGGTAGAAACGCTGTGTTCTGTTTCATTACCTTTCTGTTTAGAAGATATTTCTCTTCCTGAGCTTTGCCGGTTTGTTTTACACATCTGCTCCATTGTTCTGCTGGAACTTTTTCAGTATTTGTTCTCTGTGTTTCTGTAGTGCTTTATTTTCTCCCTCTGTAATAAAAAGCAAAAACCCCTAATTTACTTTTTTCCCCTCTTTATTTTCCCACTTAAACACTATTAATGCTATTCTGCTTGTTCATTGCCAGTTTGCTTATAGCTTTGGATGGAATTCAGAGTTTCACTGCCAAAAATATTCTGATTTATATCTTTGTTAGAGTTTTTGTCTTATTTGTTAAGTTCAGCAGAGACAAGCCAAATGTCTGTTAGTAATTCTGAGATACAGTTTGTTAGAGAGAGAGAGAGAGAGAGAGAAACAGACTTATTTTCATAGAGCTGTTTCCTCTTTTGTTTTCTTCCTTATGTGGAATGAACATTATTTTACTTTCACACTTCATGCTACTTTGATTTTTGTTCAAAATCCTAAAAAGCAGCAGCCTCTCTTTAATTCCTAAAAATGTCATTCATAAAGGAAGGAAAAGAAACATCACATGATTTTTAATCGCTGTGACTGTAGCATAAGGTAAGTGTTAACAGTTGTAATAAAAACAGGTCTAAGAAATGATGCCGTTTCCATACCGTTCACATCTACTGGTGTATTGTGTGTGTGTGTATATATATTACAGATGCACTTGTATATATTGAAAAAGATAATTTTCCCCCAGATTTGATCTCCAGTAGTGCTGAGGCCTTCTTTGCAGTGCCTTGTGCATCTGACTGCACTAACCCCTCACTCCCTCTCTTCTTTACTGTCATTTATCTTTCTCTCTGTCCTGTCGGCTTTTCCTCTGTACCTGGCTGTCTGTGATGCTGTGAAAACAGATCTCTTACATAACTGTGGAGAAAAACCGCACTACTGAGCTGAGAGTACTTCTTTATGAGCTCAGCAGCTGAGCCTCTCCAGATGAAGTTCTCTTCATGTTCAAAATTGTTCACCGTCATATTTGGGACATTGATTTCAGAGGTAATAATGTGAACTGTTATTTTTCAGACTGCAGGGTGCGTAGTCAATGGATTGTGTTATTCGGACCATAAACTGAAACTTTTGCATATCATTCTCAGGATAAATATCTTGGGCGGATTGTGGGTCAGCTCTGAATCAGTAGCTGCCATATAATCATGCATTATTTAACTAGATGATCTTCCATAGTGCTGAGCGTGTAGATGAGTATGTTCTTCATATGTTTTCTTTTATTACGTATTGCTGACTTGTAAATATGAAACCAAGCAGTGTAAATGAAAATCAAATCTACAGCACCAGAAACATTACACACACATAAATAATTTCTTATGTGCACTATCCATGTAGCTGCACTTCGATGCTGTTCGATGCTGAAGCGAGGCTGTTTGTCAGCCTCGCTTCACCTCATCCATCATTAAAGCAGAAAAACAGTATATTTCCAGTCAAAGCTGCCTCTGGTGACAGGCAAGAGGAAAGACAATTATCTTGACTTGTGTATGGAATAAGTAAAGAATAATAAATAAAACACAACAGGGCATGTTGTTGTAGTTAAATAATCAATAGCAGAGTGGTGTGATGTGATCTAGGCAAAATGTGCTTACTTTCATCATGCCAAGTTTGAAATACAACAGTACTCACCGCTGACACTGGAGACTCCTTCCATAAATATTAAGCAAAAATGATCACCTCTATACAAAGCTTTACCAGCTGTTTTTCTTTGCTGAATAATAGCACATTTTTAATTTGTTTATTATCATTAGGCTTATATTATGTGGAGCATTCTTGTAAATCAGTTGTTATTATAGAAACAGTTAATTAATATAAACCTGTGAACATCATGTCAGTGTGAGTGCTGTGCCGAGACCGGATCACCAACCAAATTATATTCCATTATTTACTCCAGTGGTACTCCAGTGGTTCTGTGGTGGGGGGCACAGTGGCTTAGTGGTTAGCACGTTTGCCTCACACCTCCAGGGTTGGGGGTTTGATTCCCGCCTCCGCCGTGTGTGTGGAGTTTGCATGTTCTCCCCGTGCCTCGGGGGTTTCCTCCAAAGACATGCATTGTAGGTTGATTGTCTAAATTGTCCGTAGTGTGTGTGTGTGCCCTGCGATGGGTTGGCACTCTGTCCAGGGTGTATCCTGCCTTGATGCCCAATGACGCCTGAGATAGGCACAGGCTCCCCATGACCCGAGTATAGTTCGGATAAGCGGTACACAATGAATGAATGGATCTCTGGCCTTTAGTGTTAGCTCAGAATCATAACGAAAATGATTCCCCACAATACATTTAAGTTGTCTTTATTTGTCACATATACATTCCTGCACAGTGAAATTCTGTCTTTGCATATCCCATCCTTGGGGGTTGGTGTCAGAGCACAGGGTTTCCCATGATACAGCAACCCTGGTGGATTGGGGGCCTTGCTCAAGGCCAAGCTTGGGGGTGCTGGGGCTTGAACCCCTGCTCTTCCGGTCAACGGCAGCCTTAACCACTTGAGCTATCACCGCCCTGATGGTTTACATGGTTTTATTATTTTATTATGATTTTAAATCAAAGGAGCTTCATCTCTTTCAAGGCCACAGTGACGAACATAAATGGAATTTTTTTAACCTCAAAGGAAATATTTGTCCATTTTTTTTCTCTGCGACTTTGAAATCTAGTCTGCTGTTTATTAGTGTGAGTAACTGGAGCATGGGAAATTAGTTTATATGCTTCCATCCTTCCCTTTATGAGATTACTAATGCTTATTTGAACTGGGCCAATGTTTATATACAAAGACATGTTCTTATATTCGGGCTGTAAATTTTTTATACTTTTTAAACATGCTTTTGTACACTTCAGAAACACTAATGCATCTTTTTTTTATATTATTATTATTATTATATTAGAATATTGTTAATTACTGCTAAAAATTTAATCCAGTGTTCCTGAGCCCATATTCCTCTATGAGCACTGAGTTATATTGTTAGATTCATCTACAACACTGTTCATTACTGTAACTGTCATGTTCCACTGTAGTTAGGTCTCTGCACAGGAGCATCACAGACATTTTGACAGCTGGCGTCTGATTACAAACCTGATTAGACTTATGTCTGTTTGCTGTAGCACATAGCTGACAGTCACAGTTTGAGGAAGATTTTAAACACTTCTAGGCAAACTACCTGCATTTACCTTTGCATTTGTTATCCTTATTTGTGCAGGAAGACAGCTAAAATAAAAGGTAGAAGTGGCCAAAAAATTGGCCAGAATTTGTCTTCAGCATTAACTGACAGCTTTTCCCAGGTCATCACACATATGTGAGATTATATTTTCATCAGAAGGAACATTACTGAAACATTTTCACCTTGTGCTATTAATTGTGCCTGAACATTTTTGGATAATCTCCCCGGTGTGCTGGAGGCGCTGAGCCGAAACAGCCGCTGTCCTCTGAGACCGCTCCTTTGTGCTGCGTGAAACCTAAACCTCACCTGACATTTCACTCACACAACACACACCACCCAGTCTCTGTGCTGAGAGAGGCCTCAGTCTCACCTCGTTTAGGGACGAACCAAAAGTCAGGAATCTGCTCCTTGCTCACGATTGTGTATGCCAAATCAAACACAGTCATGTACTTCTACTGTGTACTGTATTAAAGACTAATGTAAATGTAATGAGTGTTGCTTTTTTTTAATCAGTGGAGGAATTGGACTTACCGGTATGTGCTGTGTAGCGATTGCTTTTGTGCTGTATTGTTAAAGTAGCTTAACTTAAGAGTCTTGTTTTCTCACTTTGTCCTTTTTGTTTCCCTCTGCCATCAGAGAAACTAGCCCAGGCTAAAGAGGAGAACTTAGACATGCACCAAGTGCTGGACCAGACTCTAGCGGAGCTGAACAATTTATAAAGCGCAAAATCTGCGTCACAAACAAGAGTCTTACATGGCATAGAGCTTTCCAGTGGAGCCCCATGCAGCAAACCTGTGCACACACATCCCTCACAGGGGTAAGGTCCAAGTAGCTTTAGCTTGATAGCTCTAGATGCCCTGAAATTACACTCTGCCATTTTATACATGTAGATCACCTCTCTGTGGTATATCTCCCTAAGACACGGGCCCAATCGATCAAGTTTTATCAGTAGTTCATCCATCAGTTCCCGTGAAGTGACAACGTGTGGCTTTGGAGTAGTTCTGATGCATAAAACCAAAGTTACTTTTCTGTCTTAATTACTAATAAGTGTTTGTTCTAACAAAGGAGCTTCTTGCTCATTCATTAACATTGAAGCTTTAACTACTCCACTGCCTCATCCCCTGAGCTTTAGTCATTCCACTACTTTACTTGACCAAATTATATCCAGATCATCAGAGGGACTCATTGCTTTTTATTATGAAACAACTGATTTCTTTGTTTGCTGTTTATGTGACATTAATATAGACTGATTTCATGTGTGTAAACAAAGCACAGAATTACAAGTGATAGTAAAAATGTTTAGATTATCATCATTTTAATTAGTGCTTCTCTTCATGATAATCCACCTGCAGATATTTCTGATAGCTCATAAATCCACTCTTTCTCTATTCTACTAGAGATCAATAGAGGACTAGTTTTTAGTACTTTCGGTCAAGAAATTAGTGTTTTTTTGTAGTTTGTAGTTTTTTTGTAGTTGCTAGAATGTGATGGGAGCAGACGCAGGTGCAGGTTTACAGATGTGACATCAGTCTACTCATATATTCGCAAAAATGACCAAATGCCATGGCCAAAGTATAAATTCTGACTAAAATCCCTCTCAGTTTACTCTTCTCCTCATGTTTGATTTGTGAATGTGGATCAGTTTGACAGTTTGTAATGTCTAAAGTACTTCCTGTGTCATGATAAAATTCCTACCATGGTGTATTAAAACTGGTGCACTTGCCACTGAGTTACACTATTTTTAAAAACAGGATTTTTTTAAGTTGTGGCCTTTTAGAAACATTGATGGGAATGCGATTGTCTGGATCAGTTAAAGTCCATTTTTAAAGCATCACCTAACTATGCAATTGTGTAAGCTCTTTGTTAAAGATGATTAAAATGTTGAATACAAGTGCTCCCTTTGTGCCTTTATTTTTTACTTTTCATGCAAAAATTCATCTTTTCAAAAATTCAACTTTTATTTTTAGTGCTTATGAATTATTTTGCAATCTTATATTTTAAGTATGCATACTTTTTTTTTTGATAATTATCTTTTTAAGTATGCATACATACACTGATCAGCCATAACACTGTGAGCAGTGAGAGGTGAAGTGAATGAGACTGATGATCTCCTCATCATGGCACCTGTTAGTGGGTGGGATATATTAGGCAGCAAGTGAACATTTTGTCCTCAAAGTTGATGTGTTAGAAGCAGGAAAAATGGACAACAAATGTAGAACATATCTGTCATAAAGCATAATATATTTTACTGTAATCATAGCTAACACATGCATCCTCAATAATGCAGCAGTGTTTAATCAATCCCAATATGATCATGTGGTTCTAACGGCATGTCCATTCAGAGCTGTTCTTATTTTCATACATGTACTTAATGTGAGCTAAATAAATCTGTGGTGTATTCTGCACACATAAATACACTACTGATGCAGCTCAGGGTCACAGAGATTCACACAAAAACACACAATGCAAGATGAAGGTAAGCAAAGTGTACAATAATTAATGTGTTCATATTCAAAATAAGCATGCATACATAAGAATAAATCGTGAAATATTGAATAAGTGTGGGAAAAAGTATGCATGCATGCGTTAGATTTCTGTCCTTGCTTGTGACTTGTTTACACCTTACACATTATGTATGCATACTTAAAAAATAAACACACTATGCATACTTAAAAGTGAAAAATAAGTATGCATACTTCAAAACAAGTGTGTATTATTGAGTATGGAGTACTAAAGATATCTTTGTTGGGTCAGATGTTAAAATGTTCTGTGTTGCCAGATGAAATGAGGTTGAGGGTGTTCACAGGAAAGGAGCCACTCTTATCTCCACCACCAAAGTCACAGAAAAGTGTAAATCCCTGGTGAGCAGACGCTCGTGTTTCAGTGTTCAAGCTGAAGTGCACTCACTGCTTCACAGCACTGATATTACTCTGAGTCTTGTGTTGATACTACACTGACCTCTGTTGCAGTTTAAACACCGTTAGAGACACGACTTCCAAAAATGTGTGTGTACATGCTTCACTACATCAGTGACAGCTGCTGTTTTTTTTAAAATAGGGGAATCACAGATGTCTCTTATTAAAGTGTATATCTGTGTGCACTCTTTTATCTGTTTCATCTGTTCTTCTGGCCTCTGCTTTGATTCTCAGTCTTTCCTCGTAAGTAACTGCATCTTCCCTCAAGCCATCAGGCTCCTCAACACCCAGCACTGAAACTATACCAACTCTCTCTCACACACACACACACACACACACACACATACACACACACACACACACACACACACACTCACCTGTGTGAACAGACTCACAATATAATGTGTACTACTTGTTTGCACTACTTCAACTGCTGCCACTGTATTCTTTTTCACACTCCACACGGTCATGCTGCTCTGTATATGTTTACGAACACATATGTAATTAGATACCTGGTTTTTTTTTTTTTTTACAGTTTCTCAGTTTGCACATCACATTCCATCACATTCCATTTTGTTTCATTGCACATGTGTTTTCGGTGCTATGTGTCCTGTCTTGTGTTGTTTTTGTACTTCCTGTCTCTGCACTGTCTTGTCTTTGCACTGTTAGCACCTGGTTGCACACAGTGCACTTTATGTAGCTAGGACAAACCTTCTGTCTTAGCTCTGTGTTGTTGTTCTGTTTGTAGCTATATGTTGTATGTTGTTTATGTAGCAGCAGTGTCCTGGAGACACGCTGTTCCATTTCACTGTGTACTGCGTCAGCTATATGCGGTTGAAATGACAATAAAAGCTTCTAAAGACTTTCCAAAAATCAGGTCAACAACAACAAACAGCTAGCTAAATGTCACTGAGGAAGGTAGTGACAGCTTTTCAAACATAACTTTATACTTACAAGTATTTACCAATTTCAGTGATAAACAAGTTTTATTAGTTGTGTAAACCTGTTATGGATTGAGTTACGGACTGCTGCAGCTTTGCGTGACTGCTGATGATATGTTTGAGATGTTAGTGATGTTCATTACTGTTTCACTGACTGGAAGCTGGTTATAAAGTTCAACCCGTCCAACGAGACTTCCCAATCATCATATGGAGAAGCTGTAGATATTTACACCTGGAATAAGGATAAGGGCCAGGAACACACTTTTTTTTTCTATGTGAATTCTGCATGCACACACTGCTGTTCAATATCATACAATAAAAGCCTTTTGTCCAATGAATACGAATCTTTTCTCCCATTTAAACCCAGTACCCGGATCTGCCTTTAAAATCCCACAGAAGCCATATTTTACTGGAGTCCTATCCAAGCTGTCTCAGGGGTTGAGGCATTTGCTGGAATCGAACCCGGGCCTTTCGCATGATAGGCGAGAAACCTACCACTGAGCCACCAATACATTTCTGCATTTTATATATCGTATATAAACATTTTAGTAGAGGCTGTGTTTCTTGTGTAGTCTTAAGGCTGTAACCTTTGTGTTACGTACTGTGTAGACTGTTGTGTGTAGAGAATTGAACAACTAACAGCTAACAACTTCCTGGTGGACTTAATAGATATTGCATTGATATAAAAGGGTGGCTCTAGTATCCAGGGTTGCCAGAGTGGTATAATGATCAATAGAATTAAACCCAAAACCTGTTTAAATGTAAAATATCATATACAGTGCTCTTAAATTCCATCACTGCCATCAGATACTCTGATGATACTCTCACTGTCCCATAGCCCCAGGGTCCACCTCCTCAACAAACACAGAACATTTCTCTAACATTTACATTTGGTTCTCCTTTGCTTATATTTTTGAGAACCATTTCATAATCTTCTGGGAACGTTCTATTTTAACAAAGTCAGTTCTCTTCTCAAAACATATTGACGACTTTAAAACAGAGCATTCTTTAACGGTTACAAGGAAACTTCACCAAACGTGACATCCAGTTTTTCATTTTGTTAGAAGAAACTAATGTAATGCGTGCATTCCTGTAACACATATAGGAAATTCTCCAAAAATTGCGTTGAGGTTTGTACACAAAGTACCATACATTCTGCACAACAAACAACTGTTTTTTTTCTCGCAGATCTGGCAACCCTGTACAACCAACCTCCTATATAAATGTAAGCAAAAGGAGTTTAATGATTATTAAACCTATCAGACATAAGATCATCAAAGCTGATGCAGTTTGTTAGCCACCTTAAAGACACTTTTAATAATGGTCATAAACATAAAAAGCCACATGCTTATGTCTTATTTTTTAGCCTGTGCCTAATCATCTCACATGGTCAATGTGAATACAGAGCTACACTACATTGCCAAAAGTTTTGGGACGTCTGCCTTTACCTGCACATGAATGTAATATGGAGTTGTCCCGCCCTTTGCAGCTATAACAGCTTCAACTCTTCTGGGAAGGCTTTCCACAAGGTTTAGGAGTGTGTTGATGGGAATTTTTGACCGTTCCTCTAGAAGCGCATTTGTGAGGTCAGGCACTGATGTTGGATGAGAAGGCCTGGCTCGCAGTCTCCACTCTAATTCATCCCAAAGGTGTTCTATGGGGTTGAGGTCAGGACTCTGTGCAGGTCAGTCAAGTTCCTCCACACCAAACTCACTCATCCATGTCTTTATGGAGCTTGCTTTGTGCACTGGTGTGCAGTCATGTTGGAACAGGAAGGGGTCATCCCCAAACTGTTCCCACAAAGTCTGGAGCATGAAATTGTCCAAAATGTCTTGGTATGCTGAAGCATTAAGAGTTCCTTTCACTGGAACTAAACACCTGAATTCAGTGATCTGGAGGCGTGTCCTCAAGATAAGTAAAATTTCTTCTAAGTAAAAAAGTCCTCAAGTATAAAAATTTCTAAATGTAAACAAGTGACGTATTAAATGTTTGTATAAATATTTATTTGAATCATTAACTGTTATTCATTATTATAGACTCTAAACCATGAGTGTTACATTCTCACATTGTTTCTGGAACCCGAAGGTCAACTCACATTAAAAATGGAGGAAGAGATGAGGCGGAGTGAAGTGCACACTCTAGGGCGAGTGAGAGGTTAGTGTGAATGAGACGAGGCCCAGTGCTGCTGGCGTGGAAAACCCGGAAGTACAAAGCAAACAATCTGACAAACAAAAGCCTCAGGAAGTCGCGTGCTTTGTTACGAGGGAAAAAAAGGGAATTCAAGGGTTTGAAGATGACACACAAGAAAAAGCGGATTTAAAATCGGTCTGAAGTGACATTAACTCAGACTAAAACACTGTCCATTAATCGCAGCTTTGCTCCTCAGTCCGTTAGCAGCACTGCTGGTGTAGCCTTCCTAGCAGCCGGTGAAATGAAATGACATTTTTCTTGCATGTGTGTTTTCTTTGTTGTGTTTAAGGGAAGTTACGTGATCATCATCTGTCGATTTCTTCACCTGGAATCGAAAAACTTTAACCCGAGACTTTGTTAGGTGTGAAAGGGAAGCCTCTCGCTCCTCTCCTCGCAGTGCTAACGCGCTAGCTGGAAGTTTGTTGGTGAGAATGACTGTAGCGGTGTTTTTCGGCTGTGCTTTCATAGCGTTTGGCCCTGCCTTCGCTCTCTTTATTTTCACCATCGCCAGAGATCCGCTGAGGGTCATCATCCTGATCGCCGGGTGAGTAGAATGATGGTGTGGCTAACACAAACACTAAAGCTGACCGGACTGCCCGCTGGATCCTCAGGTGTCTGTGTCATTAATAAAGCTCTGGTTTAAACATGAGACGTGTTCTGTGATTTAACAGCAGGACACAGCTATAAAACCCAGGTCAGGCTTTTTCCTCTTCAGATAACCCGAGTCAGCTTCATGAGCTTTGTTTGTGTCCACTGTAGTTCTCTGGACGCAGATCTCTGATCAGTAACTGACCACTAGGTCCAAACAAGATTTCCACTCAATAAAAGTAATATTTGTCATTGTTCTTATTAATGAAACTACTGCAAATCTCGAAACAGGCACTAAAATTTCCAAAAGTTTGCGGACACCTGACCATTACAACCATGTGTGTGTTGAACATCTCATTCCAGGTGTCCACAAACATTTGGTCATGTAGTATATATTTAACAAGAATTCATGGTTCCCATTAGAAACTGCGATAGATGTATGAAGCTTCAGCTATCAGATGATGTTAAACAACCTTCTCCTGATAAACCTATGCGAAGTACTGAATCCGTGCGTTTCTACGGAAACTATGAAAAGTCCGAATTAAACAAGGTCAATCTTGTGTTCTTACTGTTCAGGTCAAATATATCACATGTACAATTCAATATCTCCCTGTATTCGCTTGTTCATACGGCCAATAAAACGTAGGTCTCTCACTAACAGAGGCTTAATGAAGGTTCTCACCGATTAAAACCACACTTGGTCATATGATTTGTTGCGTTAACATCAGGACCGGAGATGCACTAATTAATTATCGCTCTGTAACCTGAGTAATCTACTGGGCACATCTCTGACACTCATTTCATAAAGATAAATAAAGACGTGTGTGTGTTTCAGTGCTTTCTTCTGGCTCCTGTCCCTCCTGTTGTCCTCTCTGGTTTGGTTCATTGCTGTGAAAGCCAGCAGTGCAGACGATGCCAAGGTGCAGAAGGGTCTGCTGATTTTTCGGGGTGGTGTTCTCAGTCCTCCTTCAGGAAGTTTTCCGATTTGCCTACTACAGACTGCTCAGGTGAGAGCTCTTTCTCCATCAGTGTTCAGTCTGCAGATTCAGTAATGTGTGAGCATTACTAAAATACACAGATTGCATGAGAATCCCATGGGAATTCAGTGTAAGCATAAGATGAAGTAGAAAAATACATGAAATGTCTGAAGGTGGGAGTAATTCACAAATAAAGGGGCTGTTGGCTATTTATTCCTTTGTCCAGTTCAGGATGCATTTCTTTGTGTCATTCAGGAATAAACATCTAATTAGCAGTCTTAATGCATAAATTCCAGTTCAATTTATTGTATGTAGAATTTGTTAAACATTGTTTTTCATGGAAATTATGAATGATTACATCCTGATAAAATCACGCGTAGAGGCTACAAGTAATGAGGTAAAGAAAGTAAGTTACATTTCTAAACGCATTTACTATAACAATAGTTGCCAGGAGTGCTGTCTACACCGATCAGCCATGACACTGTGAGCAGTGAGAGGTGAAGTGAATGAGACTGATGATCTCCTCATCATGGCACCTGTTAGTGGGTGGGATATATTAGGCAGCAAGTGAACATTTTGTCCTCAAAGTTGATGTGTTAGAAGCAGGAAAAATGGACAAGCGTAAGGATTTGAGCGAGTTTGATGAAGGACCAAATTGTGATGGCTAGACCACTGGATCAGAACATCTCCAAAACTGCAGCTCTTGTGGGGTGTTCCCGGTCTGCAGTGGTCAGTATCTATCAAAAGTGGTCCAAGGAAGGAACAGTGGTGAAGCGGAGACAGGGTCATGGGCGGCCGAGGCTCATTGATGCACGTGGAGAGAGAAGGCTGGCCCGTGTGGCCCGATCCAACAGACGAGCTACTGTTGCTCAAATTGCTGAAGAAGTTAATGCTGATTCTGATAGAAAGGTCTCAGAATACACAGTGCATGACGAGTCAGGTCTGATTTGACAGCAAAAGGGGACCAACACAATATTAGGCAGGTGGTCATAATGTTATGCCTGGTCGGTGTATACATAAGAACAAAATGATAAAAATAACACCAGACTAAAGACAGGGCAGAATAAACAAATAAAGTGCTATAAGACAGATGAAATAGTTATAATAGTATTAATTCCATCCATTTTCCATACTGCGTATCCTACACAGGAGACTCGGACACAAGGTGGGGGATACCCTGGATGGCGTCCCATCACAGGACACACACACGTGTGTTCACACACTACAGACAATTTAAAGACACCAGTCAGTCTACAGTGCATGTCTTTAGATGTGTGGACCACTAAGCCACCATGCCTCCAGTAGAAATGCCAATAACAAAAAAAAATCAAATAAATAGGAAAGATTCAAAAAGCAAGCAAGAGAATATGTGTTTTTAGTTTTTTGTTGTTCCACAGCCACTGCAGAATCACTTGCTTTTGCTTTTTTTGTTTGTTTTTTTGGGAAAATATTGATCAATTCTGGTAATCAGGTCAAGTCCCATACTTTGAGCATGAAAACACTGCTCCTGTTTCCTCCCTGCTCTGATACAACCTGAGCTGTGTGGTCATGTGGGAAACAGACCTAAAATCAACGTCACACATGTCCATCGTTCTCATGCTGTCAGCATTCCAGCTGAGGAAGCAAAGTGTCTACAGGGAGGTTCATTAATGAACAACTGGGGAATGAGATGATGTGGCCAGTCATCAGCATTTTATGACTGGGTCAAAGGTTCACCTCGAGCTGGCATTCTGGGTAAAGCATCAAAGCCATTATTTAACACCGCTGCACTGTTAGCTAAACTACAGGAAGATGTTCTCACATGTAGCTTTCAGGCTTTTTACCATCAGCATGAGTCAGTGTAATGTTGCATGGGATCTGCTTTCAGTATTTCTTCCACTTCCTCTTTTATACTTGTTAGGTGTGCCTAATGCTATAACGTTGAGTAAGCCTAATATATATAATGTTTTTAACAGAAGCTATAGCTGTAACTCAGCCTTACAGTCGGTCTGCTACCTGCTTCATCTGTAGAGCTGCTGTTAATGACACCGCTGAAACTCGGAGATTCTGCTGTAATAATACTATAAGAACTACTAAATCTTAAATATCTTGCTTTGTCCACCTCGATCCTGTCATAATGATGCCCACTGATTCTGGCATGGCATTAAAAGAAGCAATAAACAAAACCTGCTTCATCTCTGCATGCCTGATGAATAGGTTTCAAATTGTTAAGATCATCTAGTAACATGCTAATCCACCTTCCCAGCATGTGAAGTAGATTCCCATCCAGGGTGTATTCCCAACTCAGGTCCAGTGTTCCCAGGCTCTGGATCAGCATCTGAAAATGTATGAAGGGCATTATTATTGTTATTATTATTATTATTATTATTATTATTATTAGTAGTAGTTCTTCTTCTTCTTCTTCTTCTTCTTCTTATTATTATTATTACTACTTCTCTACTACTGTTATTATTACTACTACTATTAATAATAATAGTAATAATATTAAAGTCCACATGTACAGCTTGGAGCTAGATGGGTTTGCTGTGAATGGAACCACTTGGAAAGCATGAAGATGGCTTTGGACTGCAATTTTCACGAACAGTTTTGTACTCGTCTCCATCAGTGAGCAGTTTATAACGAAATAGACTTCATGTTAATACAAGAATGCATTTCCTAGTTGCACATTTGCACTTTCTGACCGTATAGCACACATATTTAGGAGGGAAATTTTTTATAATCACACTGACATCACCCCGATGATGATGTGTTCCCTTTTGATTCTGGTTCCTCTCAAGGTTTCTTCCTAAGATCATCTTTCCTCTCCACCATCACTTGTTCATTATGGATAAACATAACATTTATCAGTTATTTCCTGGACTGATATATTTCTGTAAAGCTGCTTGGTGGTGAAGTCCATTGAAGCTTTACATTTCAGTTTCAGAATATATTATAAACATGGATAAGCAGGAGGAAGTTGTAGTCTTTGAGTTCAGACCATTTAAGCTGGAACAGAAGGAGGACCGCAAATGGTCAGTTACACACTTCCAACAGAAACAAACCTGAGACTTTCAGACTGTATGACTGTGGGCTTGTAGGAATCTTCCCTAAGAGGCAGTCAAATGGGCAATGAGTTTTATTATTAAGTAAAGAGTGAATCATTATTAAATTATCTCTCTTTCTCTCTCTCTCTCTCTCTCTCTCTCTCTCTCTCTCTCTCTCTCCCACCTTTAGGAAAGCTAATGAAGGCCTGGCAGCTATTAGCGATGAAGAAACTTCACCCATTTCTGTCCGGCAAATGGCTTATGGTGAGAGATAATATTTGAACTTCTTCTAGTTATTTTATTTAAGATAAATGAAACACATCTCTCTCAGGTTTGTATTATGACAGTTCAGTTATTGATTATAAGAGAGGTTCTAATGATATTTCTGTTGTAGTTATTTTCTTGTCTCACATAAACTGTTCAGGTAACCAGTTAGATTGTGTGCTTAATGATGATTTGTCTGCACTGTAAATGTGTGTACAGTCGGTAGATTGTGTATATGTGTGTGTGTGTGTCTCCGTGTGTGTGTACAGTGGCAGGACTCGGCTTTGGGATAATAAGTGGGGCTTTCTCCATGATCAACATCCTGTCTGACTCTCTGGGCCCAGGTACTGTGGGCATCTTTGGAGACTCTCAGTACTATTTTATCACCTCAGGTTAGTCTAAACATATTTATCTCTCTTTTCCTTTTCTTTTTACCACACGTCACCAGAACGTTGGCTTTGTGGAAGATCATCTCAAATAAAAAAGAAAAGCTTATTATATAAGTAATTTTATAGTCTTCTGATGTCTTGGTCCGCTCACTAGATCTCTGTCTCGGCTTCATGTTGTGTAACTGGTTTGTGAGCGTGATGATGGCGAGAGTTATGGCTGTTAAAGATAACTTGTGGACTTTTTACAGCTCTGATGACTCTGGCCATAACATTGCTGCACACATTCTGGGGAGTGGTGTTCTTCGAGGGCTGTGAGAAGAGCCGCTGGTGGGTCATCGTTGTGGTGGTGTGTCTCCATCTGCTGGTCTCCAGTCTGGTAAGCAGCCAAGTTGTCACACGACACTCAGCCTCAGGTTCTGTGCTGGTCAAGTGAATGCACTCTCCTGTCTGCTTTCAGTGTACTGCACAGTAATGTACAGAGACAGAGTCTGGACCGATCTTTTTAATCACTCATCATTATGTGCAGATATTTTAAACTCCACTGCATGTAGCTGTTTACTTTCACACTGCTAAACCCTGGGTATATGTGTTCATAGGCTACTGAACGTTATTTTAACAGGTAAAGTGTACTCAGGAAATGGAGTGTGATTGGACTTAAGTAACACCAAAGCAACTCAGTGTCCACTGGGGGGAGACACTGCTCACGTTTCACATGACCAGCTCAAGTTACTGCTCTTCCCTCATCTAACACTAATGCTTTAGAGCATCAGATAGAGGTTTCATCCTTACACCTAAAATAAGCAATTAACATCAGTGACTCAGGAAGAAGGATAAATGATCAATTCTTTTTCATAAAATGTCATCATCTGACTTCTACTGACGCATAGGTTTTATTAATTAATGTCAAATATCTCCAATGTTAAATTACATATTAAGTATATCAAGCCAGGGTATGGCAAAATAAATTATTTTATTTCACAAAATAAAAATAATTATGAATAAATAATTAGAGTAATTAAAGCAACTAAACTTAACTAAAGAACACTACATTCATACCAAAAAGCTGGAAGAAAAACAAACTCTTCATAAAATACAACTCCTAATTTTTAACAAGTGTCATTAGAAGATGCTTCTGAAGATCAGTGACTCATGAATTACCAGAACATTTCAGCTGAAAACCTGGTTGTTTCTGCCAGATTTGGTCCCAGCTTTCAGCAAGATGATGAACCAAACATACTTCTAAATAAAGAGGAAATGTTTTTAGAGAAAAAAATAAAAGCAGTGTTTTCACTGGCTGTCTCGGTTTTTGCATTAATGGTATTAAGTCCGTTAAACCTAAGCATTTAATGAGCTTAAAACGATCTGCAGAAAGAATCAAGTGTCTTCACCCTTGTTAGACATTATGGGATGACACTCAGTTATGAAGTTATTCTCTCCAGGTCATGTGTTGGAGAATAATACTGATAAGGGTGCCAATAATTTTGTAACCAGTTTGTATTTAAAAGCAACACAGACTAAATGTTTTGCTAACGTCATGGAGGATGCCAATGATTCCGGACTGCGCTATAAAAAATGGGCAGAATCTGATGACAGATGTTTTACAAATGGCCTCTGACAACCAACTGATTCTAGATTTCTCTGTTTATTTCCTCATGTTGACATCTTGACCTTCCCGCCCCAATCCCAAAGCACTTAGATGCCTCCTAACAGTGTACAGTATCCCAGTTGCTCTGCCTATGTCTGCGGTGGCTTGGTATAAGTTTAGCTATATAAATAAATAGAGATGATTAGCAGTTTATATGATGTGATGATAAGAAAGGCGCCGTATAGTTACTGTCTGACCAGACTGAAGATATAAGCAGTTAGGAATCTCAGAAAAACCCAAGCAGCTCTTCAATCATCAGCTTGTTTTTCTCTCTCAGTGTAGAGATAGTGGTCAATAGAATTTTTTTTTGCACTGGCTTTCCTGCTTTATTTCAGTTTGTATTTAAAAAAACAAAACAACAACTACTGACTTGCTTATGAAAAAATGATTATTCCACATTATTGGTAATTAATAGGTTTTGAAATTGGACAAAATGGACAGCTGTTGCTGCTTGGTTTTGTTTAATTTCTTAACAGTTTTGTTTATCAGTGCTGCTACTTTCAGCATGTCCCATACATAAATTCAGCTGTGTTTTGTTGAACCAGTCATCTAAACTAAAGAATAGTAATTGACTCCCACTAGATTTCTGTCTAAACCTCAGCAGGCCATGTTTACTTCCTCATACAGCCCAGTTAACAGGACCACCTCTTCTGTTCCACCTCCTATCAGATGCTTAGATGTTTAGTCTGTGTTTATTGTGTAATGGTGGTGAGAGGAGAGAATCCTGAAACATTTCTTCAATCCCAAATCCCCTATCAACTCGTGTGGTATCTGTGCTTTTGGTTATGTTATGCCGATGTGCTGATGAGATCCTGGGATTACATCCAATCAGATCAGAAACACACTTCATTTTTGGAGCATGCCAAAAAAACTTTTACTTTTATTGTACTTGAGGTTATAAACAAAAAATTACTGCCTGTTATAAATGATTCATTATTAATTAGTATTAAAACTGGATCTCAGGGACCTTCACATTGTTATTTACATTGTTGGCCTTGTCCGCTTTGTCTCATTCACACTCCTTCTTGCCCCCAGTCTCTGATGAACCCTCTGTACGGAGGCAGTCTTCCTCCTGTGTACGTTGTAATGGTAGGCATGGCTGTGTGGGCATTCTTCTCTTCAGGAGGGTCTCTGAATAACCTCTCCCAGCTCTGGACACGTAAGATCTGCACTTTTTGTTTAGTTTAATTGTATTTAATTAATATAAAATGACTGTTTAGGTTGTTGATAATATTAATCGGATATCTGCACTACACACTGAGCAAGAAAAATGGATGGAAAATATTGCGGTGCTACAAGATGGTGGCAAGAACCTCATTACTTCACCTCATTACTAAATTACATGCTGTGATGAATATTTATTAATCTGAGTGTCTCAGTAGATCAAGTTCTGGTCAGAAATATTTTGAGCATGAATTGTACTGTTGGTCCATTTGTTTCTGAGACAGTTTATCTTTAAATACTGGTTAATATCAGAGGAGAACATATTCGGAGGATTAAATGACCACATTCTAATTTTTAATAATTAGCATGAGTGTGTCTCAGGGTTTGCTGCAGTTTTTCTCGTGTGAGTGAACAGCAAGCCATCGTAAAAACACCAAAAGTAATGAAATCTGGGAAGCCTTGAGGATTCACTTACACCATCACCCCCTTGGTCACTCTCACAGTACATTGAAACTGTTTATTTTATTAATGTTTTATTACTATTTTACTATTAATCAAATTCCCAGTGAAGCTGGTATTAGAAGCTGTCCTTTTCCTGGTCAACCTGGAAGTAGTCTGACGAGCAGCAGACTGAGAGCAGAAAGTCTGAACTCCGTAGCAGCTTTTGTTTTCTAAGGACTGCCCAAAAGGGCGTCTGACTGACATGTAAAGCAACCAGTCACAGTTCATTTTGTTCAGTGTCGTGTTTAGGGTCATGAAAATGTAGTCAATGTCCTTACAAAAACAGACCAGTGTGCAACTATAGATTGTTCATTTGAGAAGGTTCTGCAAATTCCATATCATGAACTTCACATCATTTTGAAAATCCAACGTTTCCTATTCTGTGTGCCATATTTACATCAGACGGTCAGCCAACGGTTCGAGGGCATGACATCTGAGGATGAGACTATGTTTAAAGAGGCTCTGTTCTACAACACTGTCCTGCACCAGTGTTGAGATTATAATCCAACCTGCAATATAATACTCTTAACCTCAGCGTACCCTCGTGACTTTCTAACCTGTATGTTCTTGTTATTGAGGGTTGTGTAATAATGATCTAGCCCGTCAATCTGTCACATGACTCTGTCCACAGGTAAAAGGACTGAGGCAGCAGCTTCGTAAGGCATCCGAGTTGTGACCTCACAGCGAGACGCAGGCAGTTTGTTGGAAGGCTGCGTTCACTTCTCAAAGTAACAGAAGCAGCTGGAGCAAGAACAGTAGCAGCGGCCATCTGTTTTGATGATTGTCCTGGGGTTAAACTCCTGCCCCTACCAACAGGGCTGCCTTACAGGTTATTGGACTCTCAGCTCATGCTCAGTGTAAATAGCTTGACATCTTTACACACATCAGAATCCATGCTTTTAATGAATTTATTTGATCACAAGCAAGCATTACAGAGTAGTATTTTGCCTATAACGCAGCGATCTTTTTGTTCATTCACAAATCATGTATTATTTTTCTTATTTTTTTCTGGTGGAAGTCTTATGTAAATATTAAAATTAAGCCTTAGGAGGACACCTTTTTTTTTTTTTTTAAATATTTTTTTTAAGGTCAAAGGTGAGAGCCTGGGGCCAGACTGTGTCTTCCTTGCAGTCTGGATTTGTCCCATATCTAATGTAAAACCAGGCTGGGAAAAGTTCACTTCTCCATAAAACACTGAATCTGAGGAAAATGACTCTAATGTTGTGTGACCAAATGTAATGTGTTATTCAGTTATTCCTGTGCCTGAAAAACATGGCATTTTTAAGTCATACCACTATTAATGTCTTTTGCGTTTGTGCTGCAGTAAACTCGCGACATTTAGCTATGATTTGACTGTATAGTGTTAATGTGTCAGAAACCTGGCCATCAATCCTGCCACCTGGTTTGCCCAATGATGACGAATCCAGTCTGACACGGTCTGGTCCCGGGCAGATGCCGAGGCATTTCAGCTGCTAATGCGCCCCGTTAAAAACACGACACACCACAGTGGATCAGCAGCTCACTGATTTCCATGTCCCACATTTAGTGCTCATTAATTCAGTGAGTCCTTTGAGCAGAGAGCCTGATTCATTTGCTCTCATCAAATGGCACATGGACAGAAATCTTCAGTCTGATGACCTCTGCATTGGGGCAAACGTATGCAATGTGAATGTTCAAAGTGTATGTCCTTAGAGAGGCAGTCCACTGGCAAATATGTTGAATCATCTACTGTGTAAATATACTAGTTATGCAGAATTAGCTTTGTAATTCGTGTCTCTTACATCGATTGATCGAAAACTGTCTCTACATCTTCTTCACCTTTGAGAGTTTGATTAAGTCCATCTAGATCACTGGTCAGTAGAAGTAGCTCTTTAATGTAGCTGCGAATTCACCTGCAACATCTTCATTGTCTTTTTCCCTCGTTTCTCTACTAACAGACTGTTGAGGGCTTCATTTTTTAAGATCTCTCAAACTTTTATCTTGTGTAACTGGGTGCAAACATGTCCCTGTAGACAACAAGCAATATAACAGCTCTTTCTAGCGTTTGGTTCTACCGCTTCAAACACTGGTGCTGGCTTGTGTTATTTCAGGAGACATTCTTCGATTGTGTTTTCATTTCCATGAAGTGTTCACTCTGTCATGGATGAACAAGTGCTTTTTTTTTAACTCCCATATGGTTATTTAACCAACATAATGCTGCTTTGCTCTTTGTGAGATTATTTGTTCAAAACTGTTTGACTTTCTGCTGGTTTTGACTCGCCGCTCAAAGAACAATTTCCAGACCAGCACACTGATAACACATGTCCATAATCACATCTGTCATGGTTGGAATATAAATCTGGGCCATGTAAAAAAAAAAAAAAAATCCATTAAGGTACGGTACGGGCCTGAGCAGATGTTAGTGATTTGATTTCTCTGGTTTACTTTTGGCACAGCCATTTTGTACCTGGCTAACTGGTACCGCAACATACAACAGTACAGCCTTCATCTCAGGACTCACTGTGTGATTAAGAACAAGCAACCTGATGTTCTGGATTAGTCCAAGGCAGCTTCATCTTTCTGAGGCACGGCTGGATTTTAATAGCTACCTGGAACATATCATCTCTTTGGGCATTTCTCTGTCCTAAATAAAAAGCCACCTTCAGTATGCACCAATTTCTGCAGAAGATTGTGTTTCTGTTGTGGTTTATTTCACTCTGTTATCTACTCGCTTTGGAGACTAACATGATAAGCGACCTTGGTTGAACCTTTTACAGAAAACCTGGTAGAGTTGCAGTGATGTTACCTGTGCCTGGGTCATACGACAAGAACTGTAAAATCCATACCTTTATTGCTGCTGGAGTGGTACGCTTATCTTTTGTACACTGACTGATTGTACCTTTAAATATATACATTCTACAGGTACAAGGGTAAGAATATACCACACCAGTGACGAGAAAAGACTCTTGAGAGTGTAACATGGTAAAAATGTGAGGGTCCCCAGATGTAATGAGAGATCATCTTTCCTTTATCGATCCTCTCATTTACCCAGAATAAAACAGCACAGGATTTCAGATCATACTGACCAATCAGAGGCCCAGCCAGTGATGCTGACTCTCAGAACCTGGCATTTGCAAAAATTTCTTGTAATTCCTAGTTACAAGTTTTAGTCAAATGCAGTAATAATTACAACTGATGCTAACCAGGATTTTGGACTCACTGTGACGAATGACATTTTTATGCAGCTTTATAACGTTTTTAATGATTATAATGTAACACTCAGAGAAACTCTTTCATTTTGGGTTATAAAAATACAGTATAGTGTAGACCTTGTTGATTCTGGGATTTTATTTCAGGGTGAGGCGTGGTAGTTTCCGTGACCCTGAACTGAACCCAGCAGTGGTGTAAAAGTAAACGGTGATTCCTACAGTCCATAAAAAATGATAGTGACAGAGTTGCATGCTTTTGTCTTTCATGTTTAAGACTTTTTTAATGAGGATTTTCTGCTATTCTAGATGTGTGGTTTTGACATCATACATTATCACATGAATATTTTAATCATCATACTGCCTTTTATTTGTGTCATCATTTCAAAAGGATATGCAGCTGTTTATTTAATACCTGATGATAGAGAATCACAAGGTGGTGTTAATATGCTGTGCTGCTCACCTGAAAGGTAGATTAACCCTTAGAAAAGGGTTCAGTCTTCTGCTTTAGCTGTAAATATTTGCCTCAAAGGTGTGTTTCGTTGAGGCGTGTGACTGCCCCGAGTCATCCAGCTGTGAATTCCAGTAAAGTCAGACGGGTTAGGGCTAATACCAGTTGCTACGAGTTAGTATCGATGACTGTGTGAGCTAATATAAACAACCACACGTGTTTGACTGAACATGTCGTAGGTGTGTTTCAGTGTTTAATGGACTGTGAATATACATGTTGTCACCATTTCCTGCAAGAAGCACTCAGTTTTGTTTAACCTGCAAGTCATAAAAGAGCCATGAACAAAGAACAAAGTTAATTTTTCATCAGATGTGTGTTTGCTTGCTGCACTATGCACAGGGATCTGATCACTTCTCGGTCACCTGACTCCTCTCTTGACTGTAAGATCTGGGGGAAAAGGCTGCGCTCACATCAGTATTTTTTTTTTTGTTTGTTTAAACTGAAGCATCAGGAAAGAACTTTTCATCAGAGAAAACAGGGCACAGAAGTTTACTAGAGCTAATAAACTGGATGCTTCCAACCTTAAAGTATGGATAAGGTTTTGGGAATTCTTAAAAAATTCAAAACTAAAGAGTTGAATGTCCTTTATATTGAAAAGAAGCACAAATTCATGAAGAACATCATCTTGCGTGTCAGAACTACAGCTCTCAGCTGATGCCCTGCTGCACTTATTCCACTACAATTGAATTCTTTATAGTGGAGCTTTGAAATCACACTATGGTGATCGGATGTGTTGTATTTTTAGGTGGTCTAATCTGACTCGTTAGATGAAGACGTAGCACCGTTTTATCAGCTCTGTTGTGCATGACTGGATTATGTGCTAAATGAGTGCCTCCATTTTGTGATGACGAAATAAAAGTCTAAACTTCTTCCCAGTTCTGCTCCTGAACTGTTAAAGTAAAATCTGTGATGTTGAGATAAAGTGTGCTTAGATTAAATTCTCATGGATCAGTATTGGACAATGTTTGATCATATTTTAAGTGCATAATATATACAGAACAGATCCAAAGAGACAAGGCCATGCTGTCTACTACCAGCATATTATTACAATATAATATTATTATTACGATAGAACATTATTATTACGATATAATAACATTATAACTAAGACACTTACCCTGCGACCCATTTGCTCTAGTTGTTGAGAAACTGACACACCTGCTTTTTTTCTCCATTCCCCGTTCTATTCTATAGTCACTAGTATAGTTCTGATGGCCCTAGTAGGATTCCCCGTGTGTTATAACTGTAAAAATGTAGGCCTGCTGTCCTGTGAATGGAAGTCACCCTCGGGGCTCTGGACTCATTAGATCACCCTTCAGGTCGTGATGGGAACGATGCACTAGCTGTTTTCAATCAAAGACATAAATCAATTCCCCAAGACTGAGCATGTTAGTTCTGGAAATAGAACGATAAATTGACTTTATTAGTAAATTTATGGTATTCCTGCAGCCATAAATGAAACCCTTTTGGGTAAGGATACATGACAGGTAGTCTAAAAACACTGCTGTCACATGTTACTGCTTTGGCTAAGAGTTTTTGGTTGCAGTGTGATTAGCTTGCACTTCCTGCTTGATGCTTTAATTTACTTTTCGATGACAAAGTTGCCAGATCAGTTCAGGCAGCAGTACGAACTTTGACCGAACTGTGAATGTTATCAGATTACACCTGAATAGATATCGTCATTGTAAACGGAGCGAATGATTCACAAACGGCCGTCGCATTACGCCAAATACATAGTGACTCCTTTGCTCAGTCACCGTGTTTAGTTAAACAGACGTGTCGCAGTTTGGCCATTTATCCCATTCTCTGCGTCCTGTTTGACTGTGGGAAACACCTCGTTAGTTTGTTTCATGTTTTTTTTTACCTCTCGACTGATTTTAATGTCCTGTGTCTTGAATTCGGTGCTAATTTCACCACTTACATGCACATTAGAAACATGAAGACATTTTATTTGCCTGGATAGATTTACATAGAGCATTGTAACTGAATCATTGAGAAGTTATTTTTGTGCGTATCATAGACCATTAATAATATGAACAACCAGACAATTGAGCGCTTAATTTAAACATAGCACACACAAAGAAGAAATGGTCATAAATAGGTCACGGACAAGACGGTCAAGGTCATCGTCCACCATACAACAATAACATACATTTATATACAGCAAAAACAGAAAACATCAGAAGAATGGTCTGTTTTCTTCTAAGTGGGACAACTGGACAATATCTTCCCTTGTAGATATACAGGGATGTGGTAGCTCAGTGATTAAGGCATAGGGCTACTGATCAGAAGGTCATGAGTTTGAATCCCAGCGGCCTCTGCTGGACCTCTGAGAAAGGCCCTTAACCCTCAACTGCTGTTGTATAAATGAGATGAATATCAGTCCCTCAGGATAAAGCTTGACAAATGCTATAAATGTAAAAGAAATGTAATTCATCTTAAAACATATTTTACTTAGAAATTACAATAAAGGTGGCAGTTACAGGAGTGAGGAGTGTAAATCTGCACCCATCAACAGATTTTAGAAGTTTCAGGGGTTAAAATACTGTTATTTTTTGTTTAACATTCACTGATGTCTTTACAGCAACTCCAAAAATATGAGCTTTTTAGTTTGACATCATAGCACACGTGGCAGGTCTACACATCTTCTTTGTTCGCTGGTTTATAAATAACATTTTGTCTGGAGTCAGGGTTAGGTCTGTGGACAGAAGAGCGTATTATTTTTCACAAGGCTCAGCTCGGATCAGTATTGCTGTGCGTGTGAAGTGCGGTACAATTGGTATACATAACGTTTATATCATGAAATTATGAAAGCATGTTAAGTCCAAACGGTGAGAGGAAATGAGAAATGAAGGTCATCCCATTTTCCTACATTAACAAACTCAGCACTCAGGTTAGTTACTTACTTTGAGTGTTTTTGCCGCTGTTGATAAGCGTACAAGAAGAAAAGGAGCAAAGTCAACGCAAACAAGACTCCAAAGGCAATAGCCAAGATATCACCTGCAGGCCAGGAAGGATTCGTTTAGAAACAGGATTTTGATCATTATACAGAAATACAAAAAAATTATTAGGTTATTTTTTTATTATAAGGTCATGACATACCTCTGGACAGTCCACCTATAGAGAAAAAAACAAAACAATACAATTTACTAAACTACAAGATATCAAGCTCTTTAAAGCATCTTGTGTCAGAACACATTTCTGAGGGATTCAGGCAGCTCTCAGAAAATGTTCTACATGAACTACATTAAAGCAGAAGCTGAGAGATGAGCAGTAGTTTTGTCTGGAGAGTCAGTCCACAGGAATGAAAACAAACATCCACTGACAGCGCTGTGCATGAAGACTCTTAACTGTGCGCAAGATATAATCCACTTCAAGCTCCTCAGCTGTATATCTGCACTGGAGTCTGTCTGCTGGAGTGCGGGTGTACTTTCAGCTCGGCACGTACTCACATCAGAGTTTAGCATCAGACCAGCACCTGGGCTCGTGAATTTATTATTATTATTATGATGTGAATATTCTAACACTAGAAATGGGCAGAATGGATCTGTTAGTGCAGAGTGGTCCCTAAAATGGGGTTCGTTAGAGTTATCATCCTAATTATATTAGTTTGTTGAAGTTTATTATTGAAGTTTAATCCAAACCTCAAAAGCATAAAGGACATCATATTAGACATTATGTGTTCTGCTGATGGAAAGTTCAGGAAGAAATGAAGCGAAAATATACACCTTTAAATAATGTTCATAAAAACATGCTCTGTACTGACTGTGTCCCTGTTTTAGAGCGAGTGAGGTCAACTAGATCAGTGTTGTCCAAGCTCTGGCCCCAGGACTGGCCAGCAGACACGTATTTATTGACTTGTCTCTAAGAATGTATGATAGGCCGCTGGTCAACACATTTCTATTTATCCTTTCACCTGACAGTGCTAGCAGTCTTAACTTAAACAGAAAAAGCTTTTTTTTTTTCTCTCTGATATCATGAGACATTACTGAAACACAAAAACAGGCATTGGAAAAAATATTCAGACGATAAGAGGCCAGAGAAACAGCTGGAAGCATCAGGAAAGAACTTTTCATCAGAGAAAACAGGGCACAGAAGTTTACTAGAGCTAATAAACTGGATGCTTCCAACCTTAAAGTATGGATAAGGTTTTGGGAATTCTTAAAAAATTCAAAACTAAAGAGTTGAATGTCCTTTATATTGAAAAGAAGCACAAATTCATGAAGAACATCATCTTGCGTGTCAGAACTACAGCTCTCAGCTGATGCCCTGCTGCACTTATTCCACTACAATTGAATTCTTTATAGTGGAGCTTTGAAATCACACTATGGTGATCGGATGTGTTGTATTTTTAGGTGGTCTAATCTGACTCGTTAGATGAAGACGTAGCACCGTTTTATCAGCTCTGTTGTACATGACTGGATTATGTGCTAAATGAGTGCCTCCATTTTGTGATGACGAAATAAAAGTCTAAACTTCTTCCCAGTTCTGCTCCTGAACTGTTAAAGTAAAATCTGTGATGTTGAGATAAAGTGTGCTTAGATTAAATTCTCATGGATCAGTATTGGACAATGTTTGATCATATTTTAAGTGCATAATATATACAGAACAGATCCAAAGAGACAAGGCCATGCTGTCTACTACCAGCATATTATTACAATATAATATTATTATTATGATAGAATATTATTATTACGATATAATAACATTATAACTAAGACACTTACCCTGCGACCCATTTGCTCTAGTTGTTGAGAAACTGTCTGTCTCAGATGACACACCTGCTTTAGGACATGTAAAAAGGCATTGTTAATCGCAGGTAATACAGAAATGCTTCAAATCCTTTTTTTTCAAATGTCATTCAACAGCTAGAGCGTGTGTGTGTGTACGGTTAGAGATAAAATTCTTTCTGCATAATGTTATCTGCTATTTTCAAACCAGTTATGGTTATAATGATGCGCTCACCGTATCTAGTTTGTGACGCAGGGAAAGAGGCCAGGACGCGTCTTCCATTAAGAGGTTGTGGAGCTCTGAAGTTTTTAGATAAACTCTCATTGTGTCCTGCTTTCAGCGTCTCCTCCAGAGCAGCCAGCTATTTTTTTTTAAAACACATGTAACCTTACACTGTTTTAGCCATTATAACAAAGACTGTTTATGTGGTGCTCATCAGGCATTGCCTCTGACACACTGTACTACAAACAAAAACAGAGCCTGATACTGTAACTGTCTACACCGGTTGTTTTCATGATACACACAAACTTCTCAGGGGCCCAAACAGTGCATTGGCTACTCTTAAAAGGTGATAGAACTGACCTGTTTCCTTGAGACTGTGATCGTGTCGTTGAACACAGTCCAGTTTACTGACTGGAAACATGGTGGAGTTGTTAGAGATCCAGTGTATCTGTAAAATCTCTCCAGACTGTTTGGCAGAAGGAGACGGACATTAAAACTGGGTATCTTAGTGTCCGATTCTGTAAAGACCACAAGTCACATCCGTGTTACTCTGATATTCAAACGGATAAAATCTGTGAATATTATAGCACATGTATCTGGGAATTTAAGAATATTTACCCTCAGAGCTGACATCTTTTATTACCGACAGGATTTTTTCATAGTTGTCATTCTCATGAAGACCAATCTGTAATGGAAAATGTGATGAATATATGTATAATGTTAATTTATGAAACACTTCTAAAAATCTCAAATAAATCTGTTATAAATAAATAGAAATCCTTATATAGACACAGACCTGTGACTGTATCATAATAGTTTATTTCTATATTAATGTGCCTGGTTTTAAACAAATAAAACTGTTCCACTTAAGCCATTGTTCTGTCCATTAAATGCCCTAATATTTGTCTGTTATGTTGCTTAGCAACCAAAGGTTATTGTTAACAGATATGATTGTGTACATGGTGGAAGAATTATTTATTGCGAATACTCGAGGGTATGTGTTACAATGATTTTTATCTCTAGTAAGAAGGTTTTAGTCATTAGTTTTGATATAGTCACTGTAATGTTCATCTCATTATGGCTTATTGCTTTATATAAACTTGTTAATTATTGTTATTATTATTTAACGTCTACAGGCAAGTCTAGAGCTCTAAAGATACCATCAGGGTCAAATATTTGTAGCTTAGCTTTTTTTTTTTGGTTCTTCTTCTTCTGAACCCATATATGGTTGCTCAATGGCATTGTCAGAAGGTCATGATGTCAAACCACCAAACTGTGACTGTTGAGACTTTGAGCAAGAACCTTAACCCTCAACTGGCCATTTGTATCTTGTCTCAGTTATAGGTTTGGAAAGATGTGTGAGCCAAATGAGGTAAATGGAAATGCTAAAGGTTCTATGTTGGGTACACTATAATGGAGTTTTACCAAGTAAAACATTTTAGAAAGCAGATCCAAATATCCCTCTATGGAAACTTTTTTAGACTTCTTTTTAGATGTGTTATTCTCACCCCGATGAAGGCTCCTAACACAGCAAGTCCATCTGGTTTGCTTGCAGCTTCTTTGATACTGCCGTATCTTGAGTTATAATGAACCACATGGATCTGGACAGGAGAGAAAAATAAGACGTCGTGACAGTTATGTTGTGTGTTGTATTGCACTGAGTATTTGTAGTGTTGTGCACCCTCAAGGTCAACACAGTGAGTGTAAACACTGCTTAATTGAGTATAAACAGCCATTGTGTTGCTTTTTCCTTCAATAATCCTTTATTCATAGAAATATGTACTGTGAGTGGATAATATAAACAATGTTGTTGGCTGTTCAAACCTCTGCAGGAAAGTGAACGTTATCGATGGTGTGCTCTGAACCAGGAACCTCCGTGTTCCCCCAGTGGAAATGCAGCTGGGCTGCATAGTAGATCTCGTCAAACCCTTTTACTATACGCATAGTGTTGGGCAACTGGAGCTGCACTAATGGAAAAAAACAAAATGGACACACACAGATCTGACTGATATGTACCACAGTAACACAAGATGTAAGACTTGAGCTAAACGAATCAACTGACTTACAAGTGTGACCGTTGTTTTGCAGCGTCAGTTCTGGGCCATCACTTAGATCATAACCGTCTAGTTTTATAGCAGGAAGCCTGGGATCGTAGGTGACGTCTCTAGTCACAATGTCAATAGGAGACTGAGATTTTCCATTACAGGCCGTGAAAGTGTTCAGCCATGATGTCTGATCTGTGTGAGAAAATGGTGATTGTTGCCCTTGTGGTGTCACTGAGTTAATTATAAATCTTTGGTATGAATAACTGAGCACATTAGTGTCAGAAAATTAATGGGATAGTTATATATTCAACCATTAATACAAACCAAATTGCGAGTGTCAATATTTAATATATACCTTAAGTCTCATAAGTTAAAATTTGTGCAGAATAATTCAGTCACGCCTTTGTTATGCTCAATGCTAACATGTGTGTCATCATAAACTGCCAAGTTATCACTGCTGACACTACTATTAATAATGGAAACTTGCTTCAGATCCAGTCCTAACTCGAAACGTTATTGTTAGTTTGAATTTATTTAGTTTGGTCTGTAAACATAGTTCCAGCAGCCTGGGTTAACCACCAGAGATGGTGGGAATAATCTTTTTGTGATCACGACACAAAGCTGAGAACTTCCAACAAAGTCATAAAGTGACATATGACGCACTATTTGCCCAACGAGCTGGAAAGTGTCATTTTAACCTTGGAGGAAGTGTACAAGTAACAACAATGCAAACTTGGTGAAGCTGAAGTACACATAAAGAGGAGTTGTGTGTTATGATAGGGTCTGGGTGTTCAGTCCATCTCTTAGGCCATGATGAGGATGTCCAGCACCTAGTGGGTCAGTTTTTGCATAGATAAGGGAGTCCCTTATGTTTTTTACTTATTAACAGATGAACAGCCGGTCTGGGAATCAGATGGCTGGTGTCAGGCCTATATAGTACTATAGGGGATGTAGAGCACAAGGAATGCTTTGCAGGTTTGCCTTGATGGAATGCTGCAAGCTCAATCAACTGATTAATAAAATTGGGTGACATACCTTGGCTTCAACCACAAGGTCACCACAGAGTCCGGCAATGTGAGTTCAATGGTAGTAATCATTAGCAAAATGATGGTTTTTAGAGACTCCCTTTTTTCAGATCAGCATATTGCAATAGGCTCGTAAGGACCCGCTTTAAGTGCCTCACATGAGGTTTTTGGGAATTTAAGAGGCACCTCTCACTCCTGTCAGAAATTTATTCTGTACAATAGACATAAGTAGCAAACAATGCAGTATGTGAAGGTTAATAACAATAACAATGCTATCTATCAAAGCTAGCAGGCACTCTCAAGTTCTGCACCGTTTCACTAGAAAAATGCTTGTAATGTATAAAATGTAGAAGAAAAGGACGCTGGCGTCAGCTTTGGAGGAGTAACTCACAAGCTGATCTGCAGATAGCTCTGGATGGTGCACATGTGTTCCCATGTGTACAAGGTGAGAGAAAGAAAGACAAGGTACAAGACTTCATGCCTTTTTTGGGCACATGTACACAAGAAGGTATCCAGATGATTCTCACCACGACTGGTGGTTAAGAGGCTTGAAATAGAACACTGGGTTTGAGTAAAGAGCTTCATGAATAAACATCGCCTTCAAGTCTTATCGAGGAAATACAATTAAGGATCGCAGCCTGCCTAGAAGTATTAATTAATCTTTGTTAATAAGTGACCAGCTTTCACAGAGGAAAGGCCGCAGGAAGCTCTTTCCTGATATGTTAATGATACGGTAATGATTTGTTCTTTTCAGTTGCTATCACACATGACTCAGCTAATTAACACTCATTGATCATGGTGGACTGGCTAAAGGTCTCAGGGACTGTGTTAAGGATCTCTGTGATACAACCTACAATATTACATGATATTACAACATGTGATATTACACCACTTTGGCATGTTATGTATTATTTGCTTACCTTGATAGCCCCAGTGATCACTATGGGATGAGCCTGTAAAGAAATAATAAAGTAGGTTAAAATGGCATTAACAGTGTATTGGCTCATAAATACCAAAAAACTCAGCTGGTTGCACATTTTCCTTGTGACTGACTTGCAAACTGTACTGCACATGCATTCTAACAACACTGCTAAACTCATATTATAAATATATCTAGAAAATAATAGATAAAAAGATGGGTCAGATATTTGTAATTGGTGAAACCCAAGGCTGGTGTTGTGGTGGCTGCTAGTGCATTTAGATTCACATGCTCTCAGTATGAGGTACAGGTGCAGTAAGGCAAACATCCTCTCTGTTCTCTCATGTCAGCTCACTTGCACAATCCTTCCTCCGTCCAGCTGGCTGAATGCAGGCATTATGCTCCTGAGAGTGAGCCTTATATGGAGTCCATTTAAAAGAGCTTTGGCGAGTTACTGATGGCCATCAGGACTCCAGGCACTATTGTTAGCTTACATGGTGGGTCGTGCTAAAGTTACAGAGATCAGCTCTTTAGTGTGGAACTTAAGAATCACAGAGGAATAAGAGAAGAATGGGTCACATGGCGAAAAGTTTTCTTTTCTGTTTAGCCGTTTAATAGTTCATTATTATTTACTAGCTTTGGAGCCACTGAGAACTGAAAACAGGAATGTAGAGAGATTGCCTAATATTCTCAGCTGCAATCAGATAACCTGTAGCATTAGTACTATTATTAATTTTTAACTAATAATGAATCATAGTGTAAACACAGTGTAAGTTAATATCTTGTATTAACCCCTAAACACCTGGCATAACAATCAGCTTGACTTAAAAATGTCGCTCTTATAATTAAAGGTCCTATATATACGTATTTCTTATGTTTTCAGAAGAGTTTTGTTCAATCTGGCAGGTTTTCTGGGTGTTCTGAAAATGTTTTTCTAACCCCCTACACCGTCGCTGCATCATCTTTAAGTGTAAGAATACTGACATTAATGTTTCTTTACTTGATGTCTACTCTATAACTATTTCATTACACTAGAGGCATTTTTCAAAAGTTATAGCAGAAACCCTGTTGAACAGCTTCTGAATATTTTAATACCATTCACTGTTAACACTCTTAAGAGTGCTGTAGTTTACCCTCCTGGGAAACCTTTCCAGGCTCTGACAAAAGGTTTCAGAGAAGGTTCCAGTTAGAAACTTCTAGAGGGCTTAGTACTCAAAACTGCAGTGTTGAGGTGGTGCACAGAGGTCAGAGGTCTGCAGGGTCCCCAGATCCATCCTGAGCTCGGGTTATAGTCTGTGTGTATGAGTTTAACAGGGTCTCCTGTGTTTATGTTGGTTTCCTTCAGGTTCTCAGGTTTCCTTCCACCTTCCAAAACATGGCAGTAAGTGGACTGGCTAGTCTAAATCTTCCTTTGGTGTGAGCGAGTATATGAATGTGTGCATGTTGCCCTGCATTGGACGGCTGTCTTTATTAGGGTGTGTTCCCAGTGTTCCCAAGAACCACCATGACCCTCATCTGGAAGATACATAAATGAATAAAAGAGCCTTTATTTTGTGTGTTATTAATAATTCAGTGGCTGCAGTGAAACTGATGTAGTGATATATATATATATATATATATATATATAAGACTGAGAAGCTGTGCACTGACGGGATGCTGGGAGTTTAAGGGGTTAACCAGTGTGTTCAATACACAGACTACATGTAATGTTTACTCTGTCGAAAGAAAACTGGAGAATTTGGACTAGAGGTTAAATTGATCAAGTACTCTAATGTTGACTGATTCGAACCACAGTGTATTTGTCTATGAAGCTAGACAAGTATCTCTACAGTGGATTGGGGATATACCTTTAAACCCGACTTGGATGTTTAGAGGAACCACTTCACCTTCCCTCCTCTGTTTGCTTAGCTTCACAATTCAGGAAAGTCAACACCAAATTAATCAATGAATTGATTTCCCATTTTTAAAAGCAGCAGCTAGGTGAGAGACAGACACATTGTGTAAATAAGCAAGACCATGCAGAGGTTTAGGTTTGGAATGTGTGTGTGTGTGTGTGTGTGTGTGTTTGTGTGAGTTTGTGGTGTAGTATTTTAATATTGTCTATTAGTCAGTGTGTGTTGCACAGACTTTGATCTTCTTAGCAGTGTCTCGGTTCGGTGAAACATGACGATTAAAGAAAAATTAATAAAAAAGTCCAGTTCACACTGCATCACAGTCATGACTAAGGGGAAATGCTTTGTGTTTGACTCTTCAGGCAAAATCTTTTCTGATAATAACACACAACGGTGTTCTTTAGTGATATGAATCATCACTCTGTATAACACCAGACACGGGTCAGTACTAGACGTAAATACTTTTCTACACCCTTAGGTTTATCCCATTACAAGTTACCTGTTTATTGCATCAGGTTTCCATGGATTATGTGAGCTAATAGCAGATGAAATTTGTGGGAGTTAAGAAATCCACTCTGGTGTTTTTGTATGTATGTGGATGATGTGTGTATGATTTAAAATTTCTGTTTGTGATTGATTTATAGATTATTCGAATGAACCAAATCCACACAAGTGGACTGTTGTTTTTCGGTGTTTAGTGGATTAATTCAGAGCAGACTTGGCAGGTACAAAGGAAATATTTGTTGGTTATGGCACCAGTTTCCTGTGAAAACAAAGGTTCAGAACCTGCAAGTAAAAGAAAACATTTTTGCCCTACTTTTCTATGACCACCGATGCAGTGAAGTATATTCAGATGTGCCACATGGATCTTCCTGTCCAAAGATCCGGACCATTTCTGTTTAGCATCATTAAACTACAAAGATATATGTCTGTATTTACACAATGCAGATTTATAAAGTATCATGAAAGTATAATGCACAGCTAAGAAGATGATGTGCATGTATAGTCAATAATCATCCAGAAGGACATTAGGAAAAAATGTGACAGGATGGTCAGTGGAGAAAATATTTTCTGCTGAACCAGCTCACTACCAGAGAAACAATGGATTCTCAGCTCAGTGTAAAAAGAGTGAAAGAGGGCATAATGCCTTTTGCCTACGTTTCCAGTTCTTACTAAGCATTAGTCAGGGTAGGGGAACGTCCACACCGTCACGTAGTCCCAGGAATTTAGCCATAACAAAACCACAAGCTGTAACCAACGTCAGCAGGAATGTCCTGAATGAGCTGGTGAGACTGATCTCATCCTGAATAAGGACTTCAGAAAATCATCTCACTAACAGGTAAAAGTCCTACACCACATTATGTTGAGAAGCAACAGGCAATATTTCAGCCACATCATGATATTTAATCTTAAGAATCTTGAAGAGGAATTCTGAACAAGATATTCTGTATATACAATTATATACTATTCATTTTTCCATATGGAAATTCTAACAATAAAGTAAATACCATAAAATTCTTAGGAGCAGAAAGAGATTCCCATTTGATTTGTTATTATTTCCTGTTTTATGTATTTGAAAATAATATTCAGCTGCACATAAATAGCAGCGATGTAGATCATGGTACAGAAAGCAAGAATCAAAATAAAATCTGAACATGAAATTAAAAGGAAGAATTCCTGCCTAATTGAAGATTTGCTTTTTTCTGCAGATGCAGACTTAACAACATATACATGAAAAAACTTCAAAAATGACTAACCAAAAAGAATTTATTTCACTTAAACAGACGTCCACTCCTTTCCACTGATCCCTCTGCACTGGCCATGCATGCCGTTTGTGAAGAGTTTTTATTACACAAATTTCATCATGTACTTCAAACAAAACTTTACAACAGCCTTAAATCTTCTCTAGTCCTCCTTATCTATATCCTTTTTACTGTTTGCTGCACATTTAACTCTTTGTAAGTGTTAACCAACAATTAAATAAATACATACATACATAAATAAATAAATAATAGTAATAACTCATATGTTTTACTCACCTTTTTTATGCTCATCCTCATGTTCTTTGCTCAGATCTTCTTCAGAGGAGCTGTCCCCCAACACCTGACCGTGGATGAGGAGGAGGGTGATGAAGAGCTCTAACAGCATGCTGACGTGTGCTTCTCTCCTCTTCTTAGTAAGTGAAAGTCTTCATACTCATGCAGGCACACACATTTATTTAAACACCCACACTTTATATACACGAACACAAACCCTCAGCTTCACTGACTTGCAGGTCTAACACCTGAGGCGGAGCTTTAAAGGCTGCCTTCAGGAAAGCCACCAATCAGGAGGCAACAAGGTGCCCAGGACATCTCTCTCTCTCTCTCTCTCTCTCTCTCCTTTAAAGACTGAATACCAACCAATTTAATCTCTTAGTCTCCTAAATTTTGGCAGGCTTGGCCCCCTATGCCACTTCAGTCTCACCCTCATCACACACACACACACACACACGCACACACACACACACACACACACACACACAAACAAACAATGCCTTGAACAAAGTCCAGTCTAGTGTTATGAGCTGAGAAAAAACAGCTTTAAACTCGTGTTTGATCAAAGAGCTCACAGAATGCTTTGTGTTTTTTTGCCCCCTGTACAGGCCTGTCATTCCCCCGAACCCCACATCCTCACCCTTTCTGCTAATTGCCCTTAACCTGTACCATACTTCTTAAAACTACTTAAAAGAAGACTCCCAGTGCTGTGCAGTGTGTGTGCTTGTTGGGTTCTGAGTGCATGTAAAACTGGCCAAAATACTTGTTTTCTCTAGCAATTGTATTTTTATTTTTTTATTATTATATGTAACTGATCTAATAAAGCAGTAAATAATACATTGTCCCTTCCTCTATGAAACTAAACACTTTATATTCTCTCCATTCTCAGAAGACTGAATCGATCAAGGAAACAGCAACCCCAGGCATTTTAGACGTCAGGCAACAGGATGTGAGTTTTTTCATGATGATTTCAGCAACACTTCCAAGTCATCTTTATAACCAAGAGCCACGTGTCCACTTTGACTCATAAGTATTGCTTTATCTGGCCCTAAACTCAGTACTTGTAAGGGACTTCCTGGGTTTCTAGATAGAATTGAACAGTCTCTGTGATGTCTTTGGTCTATTACTGATCATTACATTCTGTTTACAGATGCCAAATTGTTCAGTGCATAACATGATAAAGTTCAGCTTTACATCCCTTAATTTATCCAGCACAAGATCTTCAGGGTTTCTCAGTGATCCCAAATCCTGTAAAAGTGTTTGAACTGAGAAAATGTTAGCACCAAGTATTTCAGAGGTCTCGCAAGAGGATTTCGGCCTTTGGGAAATTTTGGAATGAGGATTAAAAGGAACCATCCTTCTGAAAAAACTGTGTTTACATCCTTGACCCCAATCCACTTTAGTTCCTTGGAATTGCCCACCAACTTCCTCGTTACTCTCATCAACACACACTTTGCTCTAGGGCTATGTGACTTACTGTATGTGAGCTTATTAGGTTCTGCTTGTAGTAGAGAGCAAAAGAAAGAGACAAAAATAATTTGCCTGATGAGATAGATCTTGGGTGATGCACCAGACATCTGCCTCCTTTCCCAGAATAGTGAGTGAAGCAGTTTGACAACAGCAGGTATTCCAGGTATTTTCAGAGGTCAAGGCAAGGGGATCTGCCTGCGGGCTCTTAATGGCAGTGAGGCTTTTAAATAGCTTCCTCACATCCTTTACACCTCATTTCCCTTCAGTATTTGTGAACAAGCATGAATGTATATGAAACTCTGTGTGTGTGTGATATAGCATTTTGCTTATAAAATGGACCACTGGGTTTATAAATAGAAATAAATGAATAATTTCTGTTGAACTCATTGAGTAAACACACGATGCATGCTGAATATCGGTGGTGGAGCTCTGGACTGGAAGAGGCTCTTGCAATGTAGATACGTTGGTCAAGTTTTAACATATTTTTAATTCCTCTGTTATCAGTGAACATCCTCCTCAGCAGTGAAATGTCACTGTACCTAGGATTACATCTGTGTTGAAATCTGTACAGTCAGAGATGTGAATGTCATAGCATGTGAACGTCTCAGCTTTCATCCTTCAAGGAATTCCTCGTGCCATCAGGCGTGCTAGATCAGGTCAGTTTACACAATTAGCGTCAGATGCCTCCCATTCCTACTGCTCCTTTAAAACGGTCAAAAACTCCAGCACTAATGTAACTGAAAACATCCGTAACAAATGTTCATTTATTCTTATTCATGTGGAATAAGAGTTTCAAGTGGAAACTAAACCAAACGTGAATATTGGCCTGGAGCACAAGATTTAGTCGCATGCACTGATTTCATGTCCCCAACTATCCTTGGCTAATAATAGCCACATAAGAGGAGAAGGAAAAGCATAATTTAAGAAAATGAAAATTGCATTCTGAAGAGCGGTGTGATGAAAAACGAGCAGTGATGGATAGCATCTTTCTACACAAATTCTCCACAGGGAAAAAGGGACCTCAGGAGAGGTTTATCAGCTGATCAGGGACAAACAAGATGCATCTGTAAACATAATGTTTCCTTCAGAAAACTAAATCAACAACACAATTATTACTGTCCAAAAACAGCATCTTTATTTTAAAAAAAAAAAAAAAAAAAAAAGGAAAAAAAGGGAGTATACATACATGGTGAGACTGAAAACATCCACTGGATAACAGTGTGCATACATTTGCATATGAGTGAGATTTGCACACGTACTGCATTTACTTTAGAAAGAATCAGTGCCACTACAGAGGACAATGAGAGAATTGGGGAGAAAATGCCAGAAAATGTGTATGGGACATGTAAAACTCTAGCAGCATTTTAAAGTCGGATGGAAAGAAAAAAACACAGTTGTTTCTTTAAAAACAATGCAATTGCCACTTAAAAGATTCACATTCAAAGGCAAAAAGGTGATATTTTTGCTGACACAACAGATTAGGTCTGATGACGGAAAAGTAGATCACGAAGCTCTTATATGAACTGAGCACAATACAGCTCCAGCTTTAGCATGTTTCAGAAATCACGTGTTTCTCTGGCTCAGGGTCGAGGAAAGCTAAATGAAACTCAATCTTAAATGACTGTTACTTTAAAGCTCTGATTATTTTATTATCATTATTCTAAAGTTTTGTGTTTACACTAGAGAATGCAGTAAAGAACTGCTTCTGAAATAAGCGTGATGTTCAGATCATCCAGCAGTGCGTCATGAACACCTACAACACTGGACGTGAAGAACTAATCAGAAAGAGATCTGATCTCACTAACAGAGAATCGGACAAACTTGAAGCATCGTTTCTATTGAGAAGCTTTTACTGTTTCAGTGCTAAAAGCTCAACAGCTCGACAGCTGCAATCCTCTGCATGACTCATATCTCTAGCAAAACTCAGAAGTAAGGGGAAATAAAACAGCGATTGCACATAATCTGAATATCACTGCCGATCTAAAATGATCCAAGATTCTCGGCAGTTACGAGTCATGCATACGAGCACTTGCATTGTGGATGAAAAAGACGTACTGCTAATTTTTTGTCATATTGGTCCAGCAACCTTTATATGACCGCCCTTTTTTCAAAGAACACAAACATACTACGAACATGTGAGTTTACTAGAATGGCTCAAACTGCAACAAAGTGTGCCTTTAAAACTGAGGAACTCATAGGTAGAGTCAGGAGTCAAAGCATGATCTCATGATTGCCTCGCGATCAAACTTGAAGTTAAGGAAGGAGTTTGAGGAGTGAATCTGCTCGTATTCCGACTGCCCATTCAAGCCATGCGCATCACTCGCTGCATCTGCTGTAAGGAGAAGAAAATCATTATTTAATGAAACTCATTCTCAATAGCACTAATGAGCTAATAAATGTGATCTAAAGGCATGAGGCCACACATCTATCATCCAAGATCGGTAATAAAACATTTAAATAACTTTTTATGTGCATCACATATCACTACCACAGTGCTGGAATTCATTTGTCATTCATTTTTGACCATCGAGTACACAGTTATACTATCCAGTGTCACCCAGATAAGAAAGGTTCTCTTGAGTTCCTTTCAAGGTTTCTTCCTGATAGCAGTTCAGAGAGTTTTCCCTTGCCTCTGGCTTGCTCAATAAAGAAGTTTACATTTCAAATGCATCATTTATATCCTGAATTCCTATAAAGCTGCTTTGAGACAATGTCCCTTGTTAAAAGTGCTAGACAAATTAAATTGAATTCGTCACCCTGGTGCTTTCTGGAAACTTGACCATGACTATGGCATGGCTGTGGATACCAGCTGGACTGGTTTGAGTAATCAGGAAACCTGATGTGCCGGGATTTTCATACACTGCAATAACATACGTTTTACACAGGGGAAAAAACATCCAGTGAGCAGCAGTTCTGTCTGTGGAAATGCTCTGTGGAGCGAGAGGGGGAGAGAGTGAGACAGAGAGACAGACAGAGAGAGAGAGAGAGGGGGAGAGAGAGACAGAGAGAGGGAGAGAGTGAGACAGAGAGACAGACAGAGAGAGAGAGAGAAAGAGAGCTAGCTTTAAGGAAGGCTAGAGACTCCACTCTTTACAGCTGTGGTCAGCAGAAGAGCATCTCACAGCACATATCCTGGAGGTGAATGGAGTACAGCATCAGAAGACCACACCAGCTTCTCTTTCATTAACAAGGCATTTCCACTTGCAGAGATAAAGCTCAACAGACTCACCATTTTGTCTAAGCTCTAGAGACTGCTCTGTGTTAAAATCCCAGGAGAGTTCTGAGATACTCAGACTAGCCGTCTGGCTACGTGGCTCCGGTGCTCCTATTAACTGCCTGGTAATTGCATGCACAACCTGGATGAAGTCTAGACTAAATATTTAGATGCCTACTGTAATATTATTAGATTAGGAAAAGCCTATCCTGTGGTGGATTTAGTTACTTTTATTGGAAATATTTAGGAAGAAATATATAATGAAAAATATTTATTTTGTACTTTGCTCTGAATCACGGGATCTGCTCATGAATGAACGTTCTCGTTCTGCTCGGGTTAACCTAAAATTCTCAAATCAGCCTCTCCTTTCAGTAGATAATTCTTCTTCATTTTCAGATATTCTTTAGCATTTACAGCTCTCGAAGGAACCAAATGAACCTTATTGTATTTACTGAAATTATCTACATGGGTGTACAGTTATCTAAGCCATTCTGAATCCCGAGTCTTTTTAAAGGGGGGTCTCCAATCTTATCTGCAAAAGACCAAAGAAGCTGCAGCTTTTCATTCCAGCCAAATAGTCTGAAGACCAAGATCAATTGATTAAACAAGCGGGATTAGGTGCGGCTCATGAGGGGTTTGAGAGAAAAGCTACAGCCATGCAGATCCCTTGTGGATAAGATTGGAGCCCCCTGTTCTATAATGGTGGCTTATCTGTTAGAGACAATTTCCTGTGATTAGTCTACTTCCAAATGAACCACCTGCAGAACGAGATTACACAGACTTGTGAAGTCCAGATTTTATCATATGAAACCCATGGAATGCTGCTACAACTGGTCACATGAATATTCACAAGACTAACATGAGATTATTTCTGATTAGATCAGCTCCATGTATGAATGTTCATGTGACTGTACCTGCATCAAAGTTGTCCTGCAGTCTTCGGGGCTGAAGCTTCTTTTCTTCTCTCTACAGGGAAGTTGTCATACGGTCATGGTGGTGTTAGACTGTCATCAAATATTTAGTCATAAATGAGTAGAGAAATGACATGTGTCAGCTGTTTACTGACCTCATTCATTCTTTTCTTTATGTTAGGAGAATCCTGATGCTTCCTCCCATTGCATTTCACATTATGGTTCTGCATAAACATGACAGTAACAAGCTTTACTGCAGGTTCGACTGCTGATATTTTGCAATAAGTTGTAAAATTGATATTGTATAACTGACGCATATACAGGTCCTTCAGATTAGCGAACTAATTAACGTTATGCCACATACATATACACAGCCGAGAGAACAGAAATACAGTGTATGGGCTTAAATTCATCACTACACCAACACTGCCCTCTTCTGGTTAACTTCACTCACACTGAAATCTGTAAAGTTATTATTAATGTGGATATTAATGTTCATCTTTCAAGAGTATTATTAGCTCACACTGTAATCATGTTTAAACAAGTAAAGCTATAGTCTTTATATCTATTTTTGCTAACAGTTGCTAAAGTCACTACAACATTTACGGGGTTTTTTTTAAGCACGATGACCCAAAAAACACATAATGCTGTCTGCCATTGAGGTAGGCAACCATATGATACTGATATCTGTAATATGTTTTCCTTTGTTTGTTTTCATTTGTAATTCTTGTTAAATTGTTTTCTATTACTTCTGTAAGTCTTAAACGTTAGGCCGTTGTGGACGAGAGGTCAGGAAAGATAATGGAAATCGACTTTGATGATGGAGAACTGTTTTTCAAATAATAGGGAAACCTTTAACTTTTTGTGGAAGCATTTGTTTGTTTGTTTTCATATTATATATCTTTCCTGATGTACACTATATGGTCAAAAGACCATCATAGCTCTGTGCAGGCCAATGGGGCCTCAAAAATCTCACTTTGTGCACAGGGGCATGGTCATGCTGGAACAGGTCTGGGCTCCTGTGTAAGGCTACAGCATACAAAGACAGTTGTTTCTTAAAATCTATACAAATGTATGCTTCCAATTTTTATGGCAACAGATTGGGGGAAAAAACACAGGTTTGATGATCAAACATTATAGATTCTACATGTGTAGAATTCGTGGATATAAAATACACCGACCAGGCATAACATTATGACCGCCTGCCTAATATTGTGTTGGTCCCCTTTTGCTACCAGAACAGCCCTGACCCATTCTGCACTGTGTATTCTGACACCTTTCTATCAGAACCAGCATTAACTTCTTCAGCAATTTGAGCAACAGTAGCTCGTCTGTTGGATCGGACCACACGGGCCAGCCTTCACTCCCCACGTGCATCTGTGAGCCTCGGCCGCCCATGACCCTGTCTCTGGTTCACCATTGGTCCTTGTCACTCAAATCCTTACGCTTGTCCATTTTTCCTGCTTCTAACACAACTTTGAGGACAAAATGTTCACTTGCTGCCTAATATATCCCACCCACTAACAGGTGCCATGATGAGGAGATACTCAGTCTTATTCACTTCACCTGGTACTGCTCACAATGTTATGGCTGATCGGTGTAAGTGTAAACACAAACCTTGACTCTGAGAATGTCTGCAAGCTCATATTGACCAGGCTGCCCAAAAGGTTTCTGCTGCTTCTGCTTTGACCAGCCTTCACCTGGAGATACCTCCACTGCAATCTGTGAACGCCTGGGCTTCGATCTGGGAGAGAAAAACAGGTCAAGAAAAATACATAATATTTACAAATCAGATCGAAGCTGATATCAAAATCCAACTACAAAGTGTTTAGAGTCCAGGGTACAAAATCACAACATGAGGGGGTGGTACTCTGGTACACACACAAACACACACAGACCGTGTCATTCTGGAAAAGCAAGGCCAGATTTCCTTATGATCGTCATCGAAACTATAATAAGCAATCATGCTCACCGAAAAGGTTTACATGGAGTGCTGCTATTGGAAAAAATGTCCTCATCACTGCTCGTGGATTCAAGTTTATGTCTGGCTATCCATTCTCGGAGCTGCCTGTGAGGAGATGAAGTCTCAATGATGAGAGAAATCACTGTACCGGTGTTTACACTGGGATTCATAACAAAAAATAAAAGAGAAGATACCTCATGAAAGGAATAGCCATAAAAAACTTGTTGGGAGCCAGGCCAAGCTTGGATTTGGGGGTCATGTCATTTCTATGACATGGCAGTTTGTCAATAGAAAACCATTCAATGTTCTATTAAAAAAAGAGTTTATTAAATCTCAATTTTGTTCTTAACCAATAAGTCACCAGTTAACTTCATTTCAAGCCACTATAAAGATACTGTACCCTTATTTCTTTTCTGGTTTTGGGGTTAAATTTTGTTTCCTTTGGTACACCAGGGATTATGTAAAGTCGAGCAAGTTGATCTGTGATTTTCTGCTCAATGAAGGTGTCTTTGCAGATGCGGTCTCTGATGTCAAAACCAGTTTCCTCTAAAACCTAGAGAAAATGTACAGCACATTAAAGAACTGGTTCAATTAAAATCTAATTTCCTTTGTTTTCTAACATACACTATATTGCCAAAAGTTTTGGAACACCCCTCCAAATCATTGAATTCAGGGGTTGGGCTCGGCCCCTTAGTTCCAGTGAAAGGAACTCTTAATGCTTCAGCATACCAAGACATTTTGGACAATTTCATGCTCCCAGCTTCGTGGGAACAGTTTGGGGATGACCCCTTCCTGTTCCAACATGACTGCACACCAGTGACCAAAGCAAGGTCCATAAAGACATGGATGAGCGAGTTTGGTGTGGAGGAACTTGACTGTCCTGCACAGAGTCCTGACCTCAACCCCATAGAACACCTTTGGGATGAATTAGAGCTCTACGCTCCGCTCTCTCAGGCCTTCTCGTCCAACATCAGTGCCTGACCTCACAAATACGCTTTCCCAAAAATACACTCCTAAACCTTGTGGAAAGCCTTCCCAGAAGAGTTGAACATATGGGACAACTCCATATTACATTCATGTACATGTAAAGGCAGACATCCCAAAACTTTTGGCAATATAGTGTAGTTATTTATAGTTACTATAAGCCAACATGTGTTTGTGGCAAAGTTTACTTGCTTTTAAAGTAAACTTCCAGTTTTTAGGGAAAGCATAACACTAATGTTAAATGTTAACACAGCAATTGAATTTTACATATTTTAACTGCATTTAAAATTATTAATTAACATTAGCATTGATGCTCTAATAACTGATCAGCTGCATGACGAAAAAATGAAAAGCTGAAAGTTTTTTATTCAAAGCATTAACTGAGCCATGCTGTACAAGTCATGCTACACTTTTCTTCCGTGACCAAAGCATTGTGAAGCTCTTGAGCGGTTTCATTTACCTCTCGTACAGCGCAGTCATGGGGCGCCTCGTCCTCATTGACTTTCCCTTTAGGAAAGCCCCATCCTGATTTGGCCAGGTATCCTTGTACCAGTAATACCTGCACAAGTTGGCAGAGGAATGCTTTCCTGTAGACTATTTTGCTGAAAAATATGGATCATTAATTTTTGCTGTAACGTACTCACATTGTCAAGAGTTTCATCCAGAATAATTGCACCATATGTAGGAACGCCCATCTTGTACTCTTTCCATTGATCTAAAACCTTCTGAACATCCTCGCCTTGGGGAAGCAGGAATGGACAGTGATTAAAAAGTACAGAAAGTTAAGGAAAATGAATTTGAGATTTTGGATGAAGCATATGTGCTGCTTATGAATCACATTATTCTGCACAGACTGCTTTTGCTCTTGATGACCAGGAGGTCAGGGATCTATGGTGTTATAATAAATGACATGGCTTTGCACTAAAGGATGAAATCAGCCAACCATAATGGTTCACTTTTAAATTTTCCTGTTTAACCAACTGGCAGATTTTATACTGTGAATGTGTGAGGTATTGGTAGTGAGGATGAATACAAACAGCCTCACAGGTTGTCACGGTCATACTACTGATGCTTCTGGAAAGACTGCAGCTGAATTTCTCAAAAGCATGTCAGTTCCAGGTGAGTACAACGTTTGAGCCAATATCCAATTAAACTCTATCTATATTGTATGAAAATACATGCATTTATTATACGTGCTCATATAGATCCTGTTTTGTGTGTTGTAACATTTTCTAAACTTTCAAAAACGTTCTTCTAAACGATTAAAACAGAATTTCTTTTCATTTCTGAGAGATGTTAAGCACAGCAGGATATCAGCTTTGGCGAAGTCTCTTATCCCACACTGAGGTAGTCCTGGTGTATTCTGCACGTAGAAGTCCAGGTAAAACCAATGGGCAAGTTCGATCTGGAAGCAAACTCGGATAGCATTGTCCCGCTCTTCACTGGGGATGTGGAGGATGAAGCGACTACAACAGATCAGACAAAGGTCATGTTGGATAAAAATCAAGTTTAATAATCGCAGTGAGAAAGCCCGTCAATCTGCTGTCCAACAAAATGGACAAAAGCCTAATCAAATCACTAACTGGCTTTCAAAACATTCTGAACAATTGACAGTTTCATAATGCTTAAATGAGCTAATAAAATAACATCAATAACAAGAAATGAGCCAGAGAGATGAACTGAATTCATGAGCTATTGCTTGCAGGACAGATCAGTGGCGTGAAGAGACCACAATGATTAAATGTCACAAGTGACTTTTACTTTAGGTGACGTGACAGACTCTGATATGGATGATGCTAATAATCAAAGTGAGCACTTATTTGGTGGAACAGAAATGAAATTAAATATTAAGTGCAAATTTCTCCCTTTTCACTTTTAGAGACAAACCACACTTTAAAGTGCTAAATGTTTACTTACATTTACTTGTGATTGAGATGTACATAATAGTGAAACATTCATGATGATGAACTAGACCTAGAGCCTATATAGTAGAAAAAAATGGATAATTTGAAGGCTTTTTCCAGACTGACACACATTACAGAGAGAGAGAGAGAGAGAGAGAGAGAGAGAGAGAGAGAGAGAGAGAGAGAGAGAGGTAAATGTGAAAATGTTGGATTTTTTAGTGCAGCTGAATGACTTATCAGTCACTGAACAGGATAAAGAGTCTCTCTCTCTCTCTCTCTCTCTCTCTCTCTCTCTCTCTCTCTCTCTTATATATATATATATATATATATATATATATACACGTGTGTGTGTGTGTGTGTGTGTGTGTGTAGGAGAGAGAGAGAGAGAGAGAGAGAGAGGTAAACATTAAACCGGCTAGTTTGAGATCCATGGCATGTCTGTAGCATGTATTTTAGTGGTCTGTGACTGGGTTAACGTGAGTAATAAGCGCTGGTGTAGTGATTACTGCAGTGGGCATTTTTGCTGATCTTTAACCGTTAGTTTAAGAGTTTCTTAAACTGCGCAGCTACCTGCAGAGGTCGTCCAATACGCCGTTGGGAATCTCCCCTCGTTTTGTCTCCATGTTAATGAGGTTAAAAGCATACCGAACTAGCAAACCTGCTTAGCGGAAAACAAACCGTGCAAAGCAACCACGCTCGCTTAATTCGCGCCGTCGGAACAAACAGACGTCTCAATGTCCATTACAAACTAGGTGTTTAACAAAATACACAAAAAACCCTGAAAAAACATCTAACTTGTTCATTTGCATTTGTTACGACGTAGCTAGCATCGGCTAAAAATATTGCCTCGCTCCTCGGCGGAACTTCAGGAAAACATTACTAAAAGGGAGGGGGAAGGTGCCATAAGAACCAATTGCATCCTGTATTGAAGCGAACCATGGATTCTCAGCCAACCACAGCGCTTTCACGTAACTGACGGGCCGGAACAGCCAATCGAGATGTAGCTCAAGGAACCTGCTAGCATGTTCGGCTGACCTGACGTGGAAGCGTGGGTAGGAACACAAACTGTGGCTGTGTTTCAAATGGCTTGCTTAATTTTAAAGAGTACACAACTATCACTATGCTCACAAATATGAACAAATTACAGATTACACTACAGATTGAGCATTTCAGCAATGAAATTATGAATTGAGTTTTTGGATAGAGGGAAAGAATCTAGGATGGTATAAGACTGCATTAAGTCATGCTCAGGTTCCCATCTGGTCCTAGAGTACCCCATGGTCAGCACTTTTTAGTGTTTTCTAAACTCTACCATGGGGTACTCAAGGACCAGGGTTAGGAACCTTTATCTGGTGTAACAGAAGAGCCCAGTAAGAACAGAAAACATATAAATACAACAAATGAGAGTGTTGGTCTGTTTCCTTCCTTTTAATACTGTAATTAATAAGGATCTAAAACAACCACACTATGACCCTACAATTTTAAATCACACATTTAAGCATTATTTCCTGGATGGTTTTGCAATAACTAGCCTGATTATGGGAGTATGATCTATGTGTTAATCTCCTCGATTAGCAGAGAGTAACCACTACCAGATTTAAGCATTAGGTCATTGCTGGCTATAAAAAGTATACACAGATTTATCCTTGTCCAGAGGCCTTCAAGCCATTTGTTTAAACATTATCATGTCCAAACTTTTCTTCTTCTTCTTTCGGCTTTTCCCTTCAGGGGTCTCCACAGCGAATCATCTCTCTCCACCTATCTCTATCTTCTGCATCCTCAACCCTTGCACCCACTAGCTTCATATCCTCATTAATTACATCCATATACCTCCTCTTTGGCCTTCCTCTTTGCCTCCTGCCTGGCAGCTCCATGTCCAACATTCTCCTACCAATATACTCACTCTCCCTCCTCTGAACATGTCCAAACCATCTTAATCTGGCCTCCCTAACTTTGTCCCCCAAACGTCCAACATGAGCTGTCCCTCTGATGTACTCGTTCCTAATCCTCTTGTCTAGTCCAATCTTGTCACTCCCAAAGAGAACCTCAACATCTTCAGCTCTGCTACCTCTAGCTCTGACTTCTGTCTCTTCCTCAGTGACACTGTCTCTAAACCATACAGCATGGCCGGTCTCACCACTGTCCTGTACACCTTCCCCTTGATTCTCGCTGATATTTTCTGATCACACAGAACTCCCCACACCTTTCTCCACCCATTCCAACCTGCCTGCACTCGCTTCTTTACCTCTTTCCCACACTCTCCATTACTCTGGACTGTTGACCCCAAGTACTTAAACTCCTGTACCTTCTTCACCTCTTCACCCTGTAACCTTACTGTTCCACTTCCCTCCCTTTCATTCACACACATGTACTCAGTCTTACTACGACTGACTTTCATTCCTCTTCTCTCCAGCGCAAACCTCCACCTCTCCAGGTTTTCCTCCACCTGCTCCCTACTCTCACTACAGATCACAATGTCATCTGCAAACACCATTGTCCAAGGAGACTCCTGTCTGACCTCCTCTGACAACTGGTCCATCACTATAGCAAACAGGAAGGGGCTCAGAGCCGATCCCTGATGCAGTCCCACCTCCACATTGAACTCCTCTGTCTGACCTACAGCACACCTCACCACTGTCCTGCTCCTCTCATACATGTCTTGCACCACTCTGACATACTTCTCTGCTACTCCTGACTTCCTCATACAGTACCACAGCTCTTCTCTTGGCACCCTGTCATACGCTTTCTCCAAGTCTACAAACACACAGTGCAACTCCCTCTGACAATCCCTATACTTCTCCATCAAAATCATGTCCAAACTTTTAAACTTTAAAAAAAAAAAAAAAGAAGTCATAGTCATTTACAACTGATTACATCAGAAGCCAAAATACTACATACACAATAAGATGTTATTTTAACTTTTGTGTAAACTTTGATATTTCCTTTTAAATGCTTGACTTGAAGCAAAGTCTCAGGTTAGCCTTCAACAAGCTTATCACAGGACTTTTGCCTAATTCCTCCTGACAGAGCTGATGTAACTCACTCAGACGTTTTTTCAGACACACTTTTCCAGTTTGGTCAACAATTTTTAAGGTAAGGGTTTGCCACGGCAATGCCATTACAGTACTTTGCTTGGTCGTTAAGTTTTTTGTTTGTAGGTATGTTTAATATAATTTTCCTGCTGGAAGATCTGGTTACAACCAAGTTTTAACCTGCTGGCTCTCCTTAAGATGGCATTGCATCTGTTTCTTGAAGGGCAGAAGTTCTTTTTCTGATAAAACACCCACACACCATGATGCCCCCACCCTCACAGTTACCCAACACCACCAACACACACACACAATGCAGATCATTATGGCTCTTTACATTTTTGTTTCATCAGACTAGAAAACATTCCTCCAAAACACCATATGCAACCTTCAGTCTGGCTTTTTTTTTTTATGTTGGTCCTGGAACAGGGGCAGTTTTTCAGACAATGGCAACACAGGGCTCTCTTACTGATTGATGTACTGACTCATTCACCAGTTCTGTTGTTGTCTTTGGGTTCAATTGAACCTTTTGTAGTTCAAATGTTTATCCCTGGGAATTTACTGGTGCCCTATTTAATAAATTTATTTCCCAATAAACTCTTAATTATGACAATTGGCTAGTACAAAGCTTGTGAAAATGTGTTTACACATTTGGCCCAAACTGTATAAGAAGATAAGACAGGCCGAATCAGTGTCTTCTCCATGCCACACACACACACATCTATTACTCCATATATTATTATTCGCCATAGAAACAAACCAGATTACTTTACAATCGCATCCCTGTGCAGTGCAGCTGACCTGGACACCCTGTACAGTGTCTGATGCGCCACTGAGGGCAGTAAAAATCAGGAAGGGTGTGGTCTGGTGTCATTTATTTCTTTATTTTAATAACGCGTGCCAGTAGGAAGACATTGTATTTCATATATAACGCATGTCGTATACAGCAATAATAAGATTAGTAATCCTTATGGGTTTTTTTTTTTTTTCTAAAACAGAGTTTTAGATATGTTTAAAAACGTTTCGCGAACACGCAACGTTTGCCTCGAAGTGACGTCACCGCTATCAAAGGTTGCCAGAGCGCTGAAATTTGGGTCGAATTGTCATACATTTTTGAACACGCTTCTTGTCTTAAAGCAAATAATCAGAATTAAATCTCACCAGTTTCCACAGATATAGGCTATGACAATAAACAAGGCAATGTGTAAATAATACAGAGTAGAGTATCTGTGGTGTATAGAACCATTTTTAAGATATGGAGAGAAAAAATGGGATGATGGATGTATTAAAATGCACATTGCAAATCAGTTGGTGTACACCAACTTATTGTCCACGCAAAGACTGGGAAGAGAGACAAAATCTGTTCCCTCTTCCAATGGCTGTACTTTTTGGAGCTCGTTGTGAAGTCCACTATATGTCCAAAGGTTTGTTTACACCCGACCATCACAGCTATATGTGGTTCTTCATTAGAGTATTGCCAGAAAGTGAGAATCATCCCATAGATTTAAGATTAACCTTTAATTTCCCACAAAGAGAAGAAGAGTGTTCTGCACAGTGCCATTTTGGAGTAAACTGGTACAGGACTGGCCTCATCATCAGACATAAGTCCCTGACCTCACCAGTGCTCATGTGGCTGAATGAATACAAATCCCCACAACTGCAAAATCTAGTGAAAAACCTTCCCAGAAGACTGATGATTATTGCAGCAGCAAATAGGACTAAATCTGGAATGGGATGTCAAATATATATATATATATTATATAAAAATATATAAGTATATATATATATTATATATATATATATTATATATATATATATATATATATATATATATAAAAAAGTGTAGTTGAGCTGCAAATTGTGCTCAGACCTGGCAACCCAGGTTCTAACGTTACTCTGACGCAGCATCTGTGCAGAAGGAGAGCGAGGAGGTTGAGCTGCTCTATGTGGGCGTCGTATATAACGAACTTTATTATAGTCGAAATAATTGTTATATAAAGAGCAAACAATCATGGCTCAAGCATTAAAAGAAAGGTTTAACAAGTTCCTGCACGAGAAAAACGTCATGACGGACGTGCTGGCGAAACTCGAGGCTAAGACCGGACTGAACCGATCTTACATCGCACTCGGTGAGTGACGCGCTTCTGCAATTTGCAAGGAAATGAGAAGCTGCTCGACCTATTACACCGAGATATATGTTTATTCCAGAAATGAATAAAATGCTCAGGTTTTTTTTTCCCGACTAAGCGGATGAAAGTGCGCGTTATGGAGATGTTCAGGTTTGACATGATGGTGCTTTATTCATCCTCTTCTCTTCTCTTTCTCTTCTAGCTGTCATCGCTGCTATTTCTGTTTATCTCGTCATCGGTTATGGCGCTTCCCTGCTCTGTAATCTCATCGGATTCGTCTACCCTGCATACATATCGTAAGTCTGCTTTAAAATTATATATATTAAAAATAAACCAAAAAAAACACACACACTGTAATGCTTCCGTGTCTGTACCGCGTTACTGTTAACGCCATTCACACCCAACGTGGACGAGGGCTGCTTCCCAAAAAGCGCACTGCCTTACTAAATAGTGTGTCCACTAGTTACTAATAGTGCACTATTCCTTTTATACTACGTAGTACGGTAGGGTGCGGTTTTGGAAAGGCCTTGTTACCACTTTTGGCCTGGCATGGCATTTCTAAAGCTCACTGATGCAGCTCAGATATCCCTGTGGAACAATATATAAATACATTTCATACACTTTAGACAATAAATTGGTCACTGAATCATTTATGATTTGTCCAAAAAGCAGGATGAGCCATCAGAAACTTCTGGATTAAATAATGGAGGCTGCTGTGCTGCAGTGGCTAGAATCAGGTTACAGTCCTCTGTCTGTGTGGGGTTCTCCCGGGGTCTCGGGTTTGCTCCTAAATACATGGAGTTAGTTTGATTGGCAATTCAGAACATTCCTTAGGTCTTTGTGTGTGTGTGTGTGTGTGTGTGTGTGTGTGTGCATGGTACTCTCATGGACTTGGCGGCATATTCACAGTGTATTCCTACCTCTCACATGTGGCGATCCCAGGACAGGCTCCGGATCCACCACATGCCTGACCAGGATAAAGTGTTTACTGTTTACAACACAGTGGCAGATTACCTGAATTAGCAACCATACACCTGCTCATTCATGCAGATTAAATCAACCAACATTTTGGCAGCAGCACAGTGAATAAAATCACACAGATACAGATCAAGAGTTTCCGTTAATGTTCACATCAGAACAGGACAGAGTGTGATCTGCGTGACTGACCGTGCCGTGGATGCTGGTACCAGATGGGCTGGTTTGAGTATTTTAGAAACTGCTGATCTCCTGGGATTTTCTCACACAACAGTCTCTAGAGTTTTTTCACAGAATGTAGTGTGAAAAACAAAACCCATCCTGATGAGCGGAGAGTCTGCAGGCTGAAACACCGTACTGATGAGAGAGGACAGATGATGAGAGGACGTCTACAGTAACTCGGTCATTAGTAATTACAATAAGTAAATAATCATTCATTACAATCATGCTGAGCTGAAAAGCGCCAACATGACAGACCGTGTGGTGGATGGGCTACAACAGCAGAAGACCACATAGGAGTCATTCCTCTTAGCCAAGAACAGGAATCTGATGATGTCATGGGTACAGACTCCCCAAAGTAGACGGCTAAAGACTGGTAAAAGTCCAGGTGATTTGTTTTTCTTCCCTCGTCTAGCTGATTCTGTGCCCAGGATAGCCTCAGATTCCTGTGTTTGTCTGACAGGAGTGGAACCTGATCCAACCTGTACTTTTGCTTTTGTAGCCAATCCACCTTATGGGTTGATGTTTTGTACATGCTGAGATGCTTTTCAACACGGCTGTAAAGAGTGGTCCTTGGGTTACGATCCATCCTCCAACCAATCTGGCCATTTTCCTCTGATCTCTCTTATCGACAAATCGTTTCCACTCACTGACTCACACACACACACACACACACACACACACACACACACACACTCACTCGCCTCGGTGCCAGAACAGAGAAGAGTCTAGATGTATACCTACCTTTTTCCCTGAGAGATGGTGGGACCAGTCGAGCAGTCGCACACACACACACACACACTCTTACGCACGCACGCACTCACTCACTCATTCACACACACACACACACACACACACACACTCACTCACTCACTCACTCACTCACTCACACATCCCACTCACTCACTCACTCACTCACTCACTCACTCGCTCACTCGCTTATTCACACACACACACACACACACTCACTGTTCTTTTATTATTTTCATGCTGTGCTTTGTGTGTAAATCCCAGAAGATCAGCAGTTTATGAAATACTCGCACCAGCCCATCTGGCACCAGCAACCGTGTCATGGTTAAGAGAGTCAGAGAGATCACGCTTTCTTCATCCTGATGTTTGATGTGAAAAAGCCCTTGGTGTACAGATGTTAATGAAGTAAATGAGTGTATATTTCACAACATTGCACATTATTTACAGTATGATCCTGTAATATGTTAGTATTTTCTTGTGAAAAATGATCCAAGTCAGTATTTTGTCTTCTTTTTAATTAGCTATAATTTGCCAATTGAATTAGCTATAATTTGCAGGATAATTTGATTGTTGATGATTGCAGAGTTTTAATGCAGGGTAATTATTAATATGTAGACAGTTTAATCATGTGCGGTCATATGAAAATCCTAAAATCAAGAAGAGCATCGTACAAAGGAAAAAACTGAACAAAAAATGATGTATATGTTTATATCATCCACTTATTTCCTTATTATTATTTCCACTTATTTATTTGTGTATTGAACAGTGCACACTATCTTTAAAGCGCTCAATACTGCGGGCTTTACTTCCTCTTTATGCACAGGAAGACATGTTGGGTTTTTATAAGTCACGCAACTCCAACAGAAATAAACCACAGAGCGTTGTACTTTCAGTGAAATGTCTGTGACTGGAACTTGTGACTCATCCATTACCCACATGGCAAGAGGAAGGCCTGCTACCAGTTACCTCCATGTGCTCCACACACCACGTGTACTTCTAACTCATGATACCGGAGCTCTCTGTGAATAGTTCATGCTTTTACCTGCTTGTCATTTTACACACAATCAAATTGCAGTGAGGCACAGAGATAAATATCTACTGCTAGTTTTCAGATTTACTCTTCAGAGTTGAGCTGGTTCAGAGAGAAAGTGTGGCAAAGGCAGAGTCTGCTTAAAAGAAAATATTTGCCTTGTTCAATGCGTTAAAAACTGCTTTGCTATTAGACATCAAATCTTGTATTTTATTATCTAGCTACCTGACACACTTGAAGTTATTTTTCTGTTACAGGAGGATATTTTGTGTGTGTGTGTGTGTGTGTGTGGGAGGTGAGAGAGAGAATGAGAGAGACAGAGAGTGTTATTGACATAGCCCTAATACATAATCCCTTCTGCCTGTTTGCAGAATCAAGGCCATTGAAAGCGCCGACAAAGAAGACGACACAAAATGGCTCATCTACTGGGTCGTGTACGGCGTGTTTAGCGTGGCCGAGTTCTTCGCCGACATCTTCCTGTCCTGGTTCCCATTCTATTACATGGGAAAGGTGAGAGTGTGTGCGTGTGTGTGTGTGTGTTTTGTATGCGTCTGTGTGTGTTTTGATGATAAATTAGCGTCCCCACCTTGTTTCAATTCTTCACAGTTTATATATACACATCCCCGGCTGTTGTCTTTGAGATGCTTTGCCAACAGTCTCACAGTTTTATTTGTTAAGATCGGAGTAAAGGTTTGGATGTGTGATGAAGAATGTTTGCTCAGGCTTTGCCATTAAGATGACTGATATTGTAGAATATAGGATATAGGATATTGTAGAATACATTAAACCAGTCAGTGGCAGAATGTGGAAATGAGAGGATGTAGTCTGGGAAATCTGGGAAGACAAAACCAGACTGTTTAAGCTGTATGAGATCTAAAACCCCAGTACAGAGATGTTCTTCATGTAGAACAGAGCTTTTGCCTACAATGTTGTAAAATATCTCCAGGCAGTACATGATGATCTCAGATCTTTTCAAGCCCAGTTCTTAATTATCAGAAGGTTTTGTGGGATACTGGGAGTTCATTTATTTGGTGAGACTCCTGTCTCAGTAAAAAACATATTGTAGAGTGGAATTAAACCCTGCCCTTAAAGCATACTCTCTGAGATCATGTGCTTCAGATTAAGTAGCGATGTATTTTTCTCTCGCTTTCTCAGTGCGCCTTTTTGGTCTGGTGCATGGCTCCAACTCCCTCTAACGGCTCCATGCAGATCTACACGCGCATCATTCGTCCTTTCTTCCTAAAGAACGAGGCCAGGATCGACACCGTGGTGAAGGACATCAAGGACAAAGCATCAGAGGCTGCAGATAAATTTAAAGATGAGGGTAACGAGACAAGAAGTGGCTTCTTGCCATCCTGCATTCTTATTCCTTTGAAAGAAACGATCCATTAAGTGCTTAGGTTTCTCATGAGGGATTACGCTTACCTGCCGGCTTTGTTGTTGTGTCGGACGACCTCATGGGGTAATGCTTCTTGCGTCACCTGTTTATTAAATGGAAAATTGTGAAACGCTCAGCACGCCCTGCCTGAGCAAACATGTCACTGTAGTGATTTTATCACTGCACTTCCTGTAGAAACCACTCCCCTTTTCTGAATAAAGCCAAATGTTAGAAATCAGGTGTAGTGAGTGAAAGATCAGGGATTAAATAAAACATGACCGTAGGGATATTCTGTATTGTTCAACTCTAAATCCACATCAGTGCCGTTACATGGACCGATATTTTACAGGTCAGGATAGAAATCCTACATGTGAAAAAATTGAATAAAAAACGGCAAGAAAATCTCAAACAGTGGATGGATCTCTAAAGCTTAAAGAATAAAGGAGCACTTATAATTACAATTCATTCTATCATGTAAAAGTTATTGGGATGAGGCACAGAGACAGGCTACATGAAGTCGCTAGACAGCTTAATTAATGGTAATTATGGAGGTTATATAATAATTATATAATATATAGTAATGAATGCTATTAGAAAACCTAAAATAAGAATCCTAATCCTAAATTGTCTGCATTACTAATTAGTAGGCAGCTTATGTACAGACCACCTTATTAGGATACTTTCATGCTATTGTCCAGTCAGCCAGCCTTGTGGCAGTAGGGCAATGCAGATACAGGTCCAGAGCTTCAGGTAAAGTTCATCAATCAGTCTCAGTCACGGTTCTCCAGTCAGAAACAATAGAGGTCAGTAGAGAATGACCACTGGATGTTTCTTTGTTTATTTTTACACCATCCTGTGTCATTTTATAGATGCATGAAACCCCAGAATTGCATTTCTGAAATACTCAAACCAGCCCATCTAATGTCATCAACCATCACAAAGTGACTGAGATCACGATTTGTCCAGTCCTGATGATTGATGTGAACATTATCAGAAGCTCTTGACTTGTAGCTCCATGATTTTTTGCATTTCTCTGCTGCCACATGATTGGCTGATGGGATGATTGCAAGAATGCGCATGTGTACAAGTGCTGGGATTAAACTGGCTGGTGAGTGCGCACTGTTTTGCATCTCTTTGTCCTCTGTTCCTTAGCCTAGAGCAGACTTTTTTTTCTAGAGATTCTTCATGACACATTACCTGTGTGCACTATACCAAACATTATACTTCTCTAAGTTTTCTCAAGTGCATTTTTCCCCCATAATGAGTTCTAATATTTTTAGTCTGGAGTTCTAGGTTTCATGTCATGTACTGGCATTTCAGCAGGGCTCAGCTCAGACAAGTCTATTCTAATTAAACCAAATTATCACTGCAATTAGCATAAATTTGCTTCCAGGGATAATTACCTTTCTACCTTTTGTTGATGTTGGAATGCTAAAATACTTTCCATATTATGGAAGTAAAAGCAGCAGCCATCATTTTCCCCTCAGTAGACTTATATAGACCATTATACCCAATCTTATGTGCACAAAATATGGATTGGTTTATGTTTTGAGATTAACTTCAGTGTTTGTTATTCTTTTTTTGTAGCCAAGAAAGCTACTGCTAACATCATCTTTGAGGAGAAAAAGAGCTCCTAAGAAGCTGCGAGGGAGACACCACGCTGATATGCACTATTGGTACATCCCCATGGACGATTGTGGGCCTGAATAAACGTTGCCTTTATTTTTTGTGTGCGTCTTTGTAAACAACTGGAATATTCCTACTGGTTTTGTTCTCTCTCTACAAATAGCAGTGCCTGCAAGAGAGTTCTGTTTTAATATATATATATATAAATATATATTTCACATAATACCAGTGATGCTCGATCTGTGCTTCAATCCCAGTAAATGAAAGTCTTACCTCCCTTCATCTGAGCTCGTGGTTTTTCTCTGTAGAAATTTACGAGTGTACGTTGTCTTGTGGCTCTCTGTATTAGTAATCTTTATGCCTCTCAAACTGCATACACTACATACAAACTACACACCTACGAGAAAATGCTAAAAGATTGTGCCGCTTTGTTGCTCGTGGGAAATTGCTAACCATTCAGTGTTGGTATGTTGAATTGAGGGCATTTATTTTATTCCCTAGGTCATCACAGAGCACCACACACACCCTAATTCACACCAAACATGCAACACTCTGGACAAGACCAAGTAGCTGTGAATCTCTAGAAGCACCAACATGCAGCCCTGAAATTAGTCATTAAAATAAAATAAATTAATTAATTCCTTTTCTATTGTTTGATCATTACATTTTATATTTTATGTGTAAAACAGAAGATTTTGATATATAACTTTTTGTTTATAAGTATCCACACTTGCCTATTTAAATATCTGATAGTAGACATTTAAATAATAATAATAGTAATAATGGATTTTTCCTGTGAAGCATTTCCTACTGAAACATTTTATTGGTATTATGCTTTATCCCTACCCATGTCCCATCTGCATCAGGTTTTACATTCTGATTCGTAAGATTACTTTCTTGAGCTGAAGTAGTAGATGTAAATCTGATCAAAACACTAAAACTCAAGAGTTTTTTGCTTCAACAAGAGACGGGAAGGAATTCACATGGTCACATCCTTGCCATTTTTGTGAAATATATACATAATCAGTTAAACCATGCCAGAGTTCAAACCTACTTGAAGATGCAGACGTTATTTTCTCAGAGCCTCACTCATTCTTCTTCAGTGGGCATTTTTACATTTACATTTCTGGCATTTGGCAAACGCTGTTATCCAGAGCGACATACACAAGTGCTTCGAAGTCTCTATCAATGTATACATTAACACTGGTTCAGAAGGTCACAGACTTAGGATACCATCAGCCTAAAAATAATCATTTTCATTAAGCTCAGGGTTACAGTGGAGTTGGGGTCTATGGAAACACAGGGATTTATGGGACAGCAGTCTATTGCAAGGCAACACACACACACACACACACACACACATTCCCATCCAGGGTCAGCCGAGCAGTAACTCTAACTACTAGCATGGTTTTGGGGAGGAAGGAGGAACCCAGAGGATACTGTGTAAAACACCACAGTGAAAATAATCTGAACTGAAATCTGAGTTGATCCTTTTGGCATGAATTTCTTTTCAGATTGTAAAGCTAGTAATATGCAAAGAATTTATATTAACAAGCCCTGAATGAAACCTATAGCAGATACTCATTACAGGGAACTCTCAGAAGGTGACGCTTTCTGTCCTGAATGATTGCAGGTACCATGTTGCGCCTGTAGATGGCACTCATTCATTATTTTCTTTAAAAAAAAATACTAACTCTAAATGTGTAATATACAAAACACTGAATTAGCCACTTATACCACTTGCAAGAATAAACTTTTACCAGCTTTCTATCTTCTCTGAAAGAACAAATGGGAAAAATCTTATTAACTGTTAAAACTTCTTTTACCCTTAAAAAGATTATATTTCACATACAGTGAAACATTTTCCTACATGAGCCCAATATTCAGCAGAGTTTTGCTCTGTTTAAAACATTCACCAAAATCTCAAGATTTCTGAAAGAAGTTTTTTGGCTTGAGTGCTGACAACGTGCTACCGTACGGCTGTACAAAGACCGCCCATAATGTCGTCATCACAGTGCGCCAGTGTTTACGTTACACACACACGAACATGGAAAATCTAGTTAGATTAAGTTTGCTCTTCTGTTTTGTCGGTCGTTTGGTTAATCAGCTTATATCGACCGAGATCAGACTCATCAGAAAAAGGAGATTAAGGATTAGAGATTTAATTTTGAATACACATAACAGGATACGACGCCAGAGACGAAGACAAAGACAGGTGAGTCTCTTATGCGCCTCGTTGTGTTAAATGTGAGCTTTAATTGTATTAATGATGTCATTCACGCTGTTGTTTACGGCCTGTCATGTCAAACAGCACGAGTTGAGACGAAGAAGAAATATTACTGCATTAAAGTAAAACTCCACAAACCACATCAAACCTGTTCTTATGGACATATTTATGATGTGCTTAGAGATTTTGGTGCTGATTTGTTGGTTGGTGCAGTACGGGTGTGTAAGGTTAACGGTTATCTGATTACTGAATATTGATTACTGAGTACTGGAACCTGATCTATTTGAGCAGAGTGTACAGATGAGAGAAATCTGGATAGATTAAAGGACTAAAGTGCTGCTACATTGCTGTGTTTGAGTAAGGGGTGTCCCATCTTATCTGGAAAGTGGGTGCAGGTTTTCATTCTAACCAAAAGCAGACGCTACACCTGAGTCTAATGCACAGCTAAGATTAAGTGATTAAATCAGTGACATCAGGTGAGTCTTCCGTTCGATCCGAATGAAAACCTGCACCTACACCGGCCCTTTGTGCAGAAGACTGGACGCTCCTGCCTTAGGCAGAGATGCCCACTGGCACTAGTATCAGTAAATAAACCAATGTCAACAAAAGAATTTTAAACAAACAACTCAGGGTTAAATCAAATGATTAATATACGAGTAATTCAGGGTCAGTTTTTTCATTAAGGGTGACTTTTTTTCTTTTCAGTGTTGTTTACTTATTAGTGAATAAGACAGGTATGTCCAGTCTTATACACACAGGGCCGGTGTGGTGCAGGTTTTCATTCCAACCGAGCAGGAGTCACACCTGATGTCACCTGTTTAATCAACTGATCTTGGCTTTTAATAGACTCAGGTGTTGCTTCTGCCTGGTTGGAATGAAAACCTGCACCTACACCGGCCCTTCGTGTATAAGACTGGACACCCCTGGAATAAGACCATTTTGATTTGTGTTTCAGATCCAGCTGTATTACCAGTTACGTCGCAGACCGCCTTCGGTTTGGGTCCATCAGAGAGCAAACGACTGGTGGACTGTTGTGGTTCCTAACTTCACAGACGAGCAGTGGAGCCAAAATTTCAGAATGTCTGAAGACACATTCCTGTACCTCTGCCACAGGTTACGAACAGCGATGGAGAAACGGGACACCAACTTTCGTCTGTGTGTACCCATAAAAAAACGGGTAGCCATAGCACTATGGAAGCTGACCACCAACAGTGAGTTAAGACTCGTTTCACATTTGTTTGGCGTTGGCGTTACTACGGTGTGGCGATGCGTTCGGGAATTCTGCTCAGCAGTTAATGAAGTGCTGCTGCCAGAACTGATACCATTCCCAAATGATGATAAGCTGATGGAAATGGCCATGAACTTCGAGCAGAGATACGGACTTCCACAGTGTGTTGGGGTTATCGCTGGATCACATATCCCAAATGTTCCCACAGAGTACCATACCGAGTATTTTAACCACATGGGTTGGCATTCTATCATACTACAAGGAGTTGTAGATGGAAATGGACTCTTCTGGCACGTATTTGCAGGAAGTCCTGGCAGTATGCATGAAGCTACAGTTCTGCATGTGTCGGGGTTGTGGGATCTCATAGGACAAGGACTATTTCCAAACTATACCAAAAATATCTCTGGTCTTGATGTTGGCTACTACCTCCTTGGTAATGCTGCATTTCCATTGCAGAGCTGGCTCATGAAACCGTTCTTCGACACGGGGCAGCTGTCGGCCGAACAGAGGGCCTACAACCAGAAAATCTACCGAGCAATTTGTGTGGCTGAAAAGGCTTTCGGTCGGCTGAAGGGACGATGGAGATGCCTTCTGAAACGCAACGATAGCCACATAGACCTCGTAAAAACAATGGTGCTTACCTGTTGTGTTCTCCACAACTTGTGTGAAACACAAGGTGAGCATTACAGCGAGGAATGGGACCCTCCTGCTGCAGGAGACCAGATCTTACTGGCACTGCCACCAGAGGGAGATGGCGAAGGTGCCGCCCCGGGTGTGCGCCATGCCCTGGTGCATTATCTAAACACAGACAATTGTGTGTCTCTGTCGTCTGAGTAAAGTTTATAAAACATAGCAGTCTCTGGCTTTCTAATTTACACAGACAAATATCTGAATTAAAGAGCTGAAAGGGGTGTAATGATACGGTGTTCACAATTTGATTCTCAGTAAAGTTAGACAAAATTTAGAAAGAAGAAAAATTCTAACTGCAAAGACTTTTTATTTCTGTATAATAAACAATACAAAATAGTTTGCATTTATCTGTTAATAAAATAAATTTAAAAAATGCTTTATTAAAGCTCAATACTGTAAACAGAACACACTACAGATTCACTATATCTTTTATAAAATAAATATATTTACAAATTCCTCCAAAACACAAAAGTATCGGAAGTTACGCATAATGAGCTCTGCTAAAATGCCTGATGTCCACCAGCCTCCTTCTCAGACACTATACATCACAGAGGCTGTTGGAAAGGTGTTGACGGATGACCGTATAAACGTATAATGCCTGTTGGTTTATTGCAATCAAGAGCTATAAGGCTATTGTTGACTTCACCAAATGAAGAAAATGATCACATACCCAACTTTCTCAGGACATATTTTAACTCTTTGGGACGTGCGGATAAGGACCTCTGGTGTTCAAACAGGGCATGCGGCTCTATGCGTAAGTAGCAGATTGCTGATATTGCACAATTCCATGATGCACATTGTATCATTACACCCCTTGAGAACATGAAGTACCCCCTCACTGCACACTGGGACATTTAATCTAACACGTGTGTGTGTGTGTGTGAGTGGTTTACACTGTTTAAGCGTAGTGGATGATGTAAGCTGTAGTCTGATTGCACACCATGACGCCTGCGGGGTCTAATGCCCTTGTGACCTCACTCATGGCCTGAGACCGATCCATCACCTAAATCGTGTTTGATCAACGAGTAATCATGCATCTACAAAGTATATGCTAGTTATACCAGATAAAAGGGCCAATAAAGCAAGACACAAATACTTACAAGTGCAACAAATAAAACACACTGGAACGTGTGTACTGAAAAGAGCCTCTTATTATTATTATTATTTTAATTATAAACAAGTAACTGCATTCAATAATTGTCCTATGTAACAATCAAAAGATTTAAGGTGGCGGTTGAGGGCTGTGGTCACTGGCCATGACGGATACTAGCTGCCCCATAACGCTGAGCAGTCCTTGGTTAAACTGTGCCAGTGTGTTGATCAACTCTGCCTCGCGAATCCCAGCTGAATGTTCCAGCTCCTGCAGGACTTGAAGTCGCCTTTCTTCAAATTCCTGGTGAACCCGTTGCCGTCTGTCTTCACGATCCTCAGCCATGAGGAAGATCTCCCTCATAGCGTCGATGTGGTTCGAGTGTCCTCGTCTCCTTTTTCCTGGTGAAATACACAGCTCGGTTTAAATAAATACGTGCGAATCATCACAATGGTGTATTTATGCAGCGCTGCAGCTACACAACCAGGTATGTCAAAGCATTAAAGTCACCTAGAGCGTCTGACCACTGAACACAATCCACAGAAATCAAAAACTATGCTCTGAGTATTATAAAGTGTGGGTGAAGTCTTTTGATGATGACTGTCACAGCTTTCCAGAATAAAACCAATAAAGAAAATAAAGAACCTACGAGTGATGTGGTCATGTGGTGAACACGTCAAAATACACGAGCTCAGGAAACCTCTCTAACTGACATCTCAACAACACACCCTTAACCTGTAGGAGTTTAAATGCAGTCTCAAAAGAGAGGACTTTCCTTTTAAAATACAAAAAATAACAATATTAAAGAAGAGGAGGAGAAGCAGGACAGTGGGGTGTGGAAGAGTGAGTGAAAAATAATTATAAAACCATGAAGTAGTGTGTTAGGGTGGTCTTTTAGGCAAGCAGAAATTCACACTGGAGCAGAACTACGGTAACGTTTCTGTGGGTAATTTCACAAGTGAGCTGCTATGTAACCCATGTTAAAAAAAAAAAAAAACCATTCAATTCCTTCATTAAACACAAGAAAATAAATTTGGGTTCATGCTGACGATGGCTGCCGTTTGGTCTTTAATGGGTTTGAAAGGTTTTTGTTTGCATAAAAGTAGAAATTATACAAACTGTTCACCTAGCAACCTTCATTTCAATTTAAAATAACATAAAACCTAAATGTTTTATTTAAAGAACATTTTTTTCAATCCATAATTAGTTAGCAGTGTCGTTTTAGAGAACCGTCAGTGTCAGTAAATACACTTTTAAAAGCAACAGTACAGTTCTGCTAAAATTTTGTTCGCAAACCTAAATGACGTGAGTACTTCGAAACAAGTATGGAGCTATGATATTCTGCTTTCATCACCCAGCCTTTTGTTATACAGATTTCTAACAGTTTTATTTATTTAAAAAAAAGAAAAAGTACTACAAATTTAGGCACTTTGTGTTTTGTTCCATAAACCTCTTTTGTATGTTCTAAAAAGAGATAAAACACACAACCCCAAATCCAGAGTTCTCTCACCTCTGACACGAGGCAGGTTAGCTCGGGGCTCCTCGGCTGTAACGTTACTGGACGCAAGAGAGGACAGTCCTGGAGACAGGGGTAACGTTACTGGAAGTCCAGGAGAACTGATCCTGGTTCTGCTCCTGTCATCTGCATTATCAATACAGACTGGAGAATAAACACGGGACAAGTTACAACTGAGAGCTTAAAGTTAGGTGAAAGATACACAAAGTCAGTGGAGTAATGTTACCAAACGCATTAAACGCTTTTTTTGTTTTGTTTTATTTTACTTGACAAGACGTCATCGTCACTGTCTCCTCTGTCCTCCACGCTGTTACAGCTGATGACAGACTCCAGCAGAGAGGTGGTGGAAGACTCCGCTGTAACAGTCCTGCCTCCATTTTCCGCCCTGCGTCCCAGAACAGCATCCAGCGCCTCGTACCACTGATTTGTTTTTGGGTTCATCCCATTCCTTTTATTGTACTCTTTCAGTCTTCTGTAGTCCTGTTTCAGCTTTTTAATTTTGACTCGACATCGATCTGGGCTGCGGTTGTAACCCAGTTCCCACATGCGCTGGGAGATCTTTTGAAACACTTTTTGATTTCTTACAGTACCTTCCAGCTCCCGCTGCACCTCATCCTCTGACCAGATGCCTATGAGTGTCTTGGTCTCTTTGTTGTGCCACGGCTCCGTTTTCTCCATTTTCAAGAAAGAACTACTCAAATGTTTTCCCCAAAAATGGCGTCTGTTTTTGTGTTTATGGTGTCGCGCTTTATATGACGTTGTGTGTCTAGCCAATCAGGAACGAACGGTGCTGCTAGCCCCGCCCCCGAGTTTTGGAGCGTTACTCCCTGTTAGTTCTAGTACCCCATGCAGTGGAAAAACATTACACGTCACACACAGGTGATTATTCATCCTGAGGAACACGAGCATGTTAAACACACTGATGTGTAGTTTTCAGGAGAAAAACCTGACGCAAAACTGATGCCAACGACCAAGGTACAGGTGAAAACAGTGATTCGAGTTTAATGACTTTATAAACAATTATATAAAACAATTATTCTTTAAAAAAATCCATGCATTTTCAGTGTAAATTTGATTTGAAATATAGAGCAGATCTATATACAGTGTGTACTGTAACAGCATTATGACTTGATTGGGCCGTTCACCAGAACTACACCTGGGCTGCATAGAAGATTTGACATTATTGCCTACATTTATGCAAGTTAAAAAAAAGAGAAAGATGGAATTTCATAGAAAAAGAAAACTATTTCAAGTTCACATAAGTGCCTCCAACCATAATCTCACCCCTCACAGCTTTTCCTGACATGGTGTTGCCTATTCAGTGAGGCTGTGGGTTTTTTTTTTTTGCTAAACACCTTAGACAAGAGTGTGAATTTGAAAAATAAAAATAAACTGGGATTGAAGGAATTTTTTTTTCACAGGAATACACAAATAGATTAGTTACTCCTTTCCCCAAATTACACTGTGAATAACATCATTTACATCGTTTGTCCTAAGGACACAAACATTAAATCAATACAACTGACCAAAAAAAAAAAAGCCTGAGTTGGTGGGGAAAGGGAACGACTAGTTTAAAGAAAAAGCCTGAGAAAAAAAGCGCATTCAATTTACTTTTATACAATAATTTACAGTAGTACAATTTTACGAAAAGGACATTTTCAGACGCTTGCAAAACAGAATCCAGATTATGTTACAGCTGAGAATTAAATAATTCAAGCATGATGCAAAGATAAACAAAAAGACGGCATGGTGGTCACATGGAGGAAAAAAAAAAAAAAATGTAAACGAGGTACTTTGGAAGGTGAACCCCAGTCCTTCAGGCTGCTCAGAAGAGAGACCCTTTTACTTTTAGCCCAGCATCAAGACAGGACATCATGCTAGTTTCCTCAGTTCAAACTTCTGTTTTAAGTCAAGAGCTGCATTACAAACGTGGTTAAGTCAATGCCATGATCCAGTGGAACACGAGCGTTTAGGATTCTTTTATACCCCCCCCCCCAAAAAAGTAGTCACTTTATAAAAATAATTAAAAATGAAACCTCATACTACTGCACCTTGGAAATGGTGCAGCAGGACTATTAAATACAAAAATATGTAATTTGTTTTCACTCTCCAGTTATTCAAACTTAGCCTGGAGAAGAGAGGAGTGCACCAAGCCTCAAAGAGAAGCTCAGGTGCGCAGTACAGCGGCCAAAAGTCCCATAAGGCATTTCCTGCATTTGTGTATCTATGGCTGATTGAGCGCTATGTCCTACGACTGCTCCAGACCTGCTCGGGCGTGCTCTTATGCTCAGAAGAGTACTCAAAAGGCGACCGGTGGCCCATGGGTGATCGTGAGTCATAGGGTGATCTCTGGTCTCGAGGAGAACGTGGCCCGCTACCTGATGCACGCTGCTCCATTTGCCATTCTGAGTGATAGCGGTAGTCACGAGAGGTCTTGTGGTGGCTGTAGTCCGAGCTGGAGCGGTGTTCCGAGCTGGAGCGGTGCTCTGAGCTGGAGCGGTGCTCCGAGCTGGAGCGGTGTTCCGAGTGTACACGCTCCTTATTGTTGCTGTCTGACCAGTTGTCTCGACTAGAACGATGATCGTCTAGCTTCCTATGCTTGCTGTCGCTGTAGTATCTGCAGGAAGATACAAGAACGAGAAAATTAACTGACATGAATGATTTGACAAACTTAAATGGATAATAAAAATGGATTTATATGTAACTGATATGCATTGAGACTAAGGGCTATCAGATACAAATTTCCTGTTCAAATCATCATAATATGAAATGGGAAAGCTTTAATTTTTTACATCTATAAGTACATTTACACTACATGACTGTAAGACTGACTGTGTGTGTGTGTGACTGACCTGCTGTCCTGGCGTTCTCTGTAGTGGTCTCGCTCTCGGTGGTCTTTGCCATTGCTGAAGGAGGAGTATGGTCTCTTCCTGGAGTCTGAGCTTTTTCTGTACGAATCACCGGAGTGGCGTTCTTTGCTCTGGTCATGGCTACGTGAAGTCGAGTGGTGTCGGTCTGAACTGTAGCTGTCTCTACTGCTCTCGTCCTGCTGAGAGTCCTTTAACCTCTCAATGTCTGAGAACACAGGAAAGGGAAAGAAAATGTGGTGGCTCTTACTAACATTTTTGTTAAGGAAGAACTCTATATTTACTAGCTTGCATTATTAAAGATTTGTTAAAATAATTATGCTGACACAATAAGAGACATACCTGTGTGTCTGAAGGCTTGTGTATTTACAGTGCTAGTGTTTTGGTCCGCCATCTGAAATTAATTCAAACCATAAATATTGTAACTTAAAAATACATTATGAAAAAAATAACACATTCACTGCTCTTTAACGCACACACAAAGAGGACGCTGTGTTATATTAAACCTATTAGTTAATTACACCGTCTTATAAAATGCTGTTGAAATCAAAAAAATACCTGAGCGTTTTCTTGTCTTTTCTTGATTGCATGCTTATACAGTTTATGCAGTTTTCTTGCATCAAACTCCGTGAATTTGGAAACAAATATCCAAAGATTTCTGTAAAGAGGAGACAAAGGATTATAAACTCTAATTAAAATCTTCAGGCAAAAATATAGTCAAAGCAAACTACACACCTTCTCCACTGCTTGATGTGTTCGAGGTTAGTGTACTCTTTTAGACAGTCTGTGATGTGGTCACCAATTTTGATCAGGCACTGCCGAGTATGCTCGAGCTGCTCGCGTTCAGAAAGACCTTTCTCAGGACGATCCAGCTGTTTCAAGGCTGCCTTTACCGGCCGCATTCGCTCCTTGCACTGATAAACGAAAGGTTAAGCATTTTAATGGTGTGAATTTAGTTGCAAGGTGACAAATATCTAGTTAATAAACCATGTGTGAACATTACACAAGCAAAGCAACCACTGTTCATTTAAAATATCTAACAAATTGGGAAAAATCTTATATGCGAATAATCTATAACTAAACTGCCAGTGTGGGTAACAAATACATCTCCAATTCAGAGCAACCCATTAAATCAGTATCACATTCAGATTTTAAACATGTCTATGAACCAAATGATGCAGCTCACAACACTAACTGCAGTTAGCTGTGACTCACCACACTGAAGGTCTTCTGGTCGAGCTCCTCAGATTCCTCAGAGACCGGAACATTCTCTCCTCCAGCAGTTATATGGATGGGTGTGTCTGCCTTTTTGCTCTTGTCCCGAGCTTCAGCTTTTATCTCTGGAGTCTGGCAATTTAAATAAATAAATAAATACAGATGTACAAGATCCAGGGTACATTAAGTTATTCAGGCTTAACCTTTTCACAGAATTAAAAAGAGGTTTTCTTTAATTACCTTCTCTGTAAAGGATTCCTCCACTTTGTACTCCACAGGCTTGCTCTCCTTTTTCTCTTTGGGTTCTTTTTTCTCTTTGCTGTCCCGACCTTCCTCTTTCTTCTCTTTTTTAATGTCTTTCTTACTCTCTCTCTCCTTTATCTCCTTCTCCTCTGGCTCTTTGATACGTGGTTCTGGCTCTGGTTCCTCCTCTTCCTCCTCCTCCTCCTCCTCTTCTTCTTCTTCTTCTTCATCCTCATCATCATCATCATCATCGTCATCATCTTCTTCCTTTACCGCACGATCGGGAGCTCGCCCCCTTCTGTTGGGCGGTGGCTTTGTGGGTGGGGAATCCTTTTAAGGGAGAGGGGAAATATGACATCTAACCTGAAGCAACGTTTGCATCTCACAATCATCAACAATAAACTTTCCTAATAAACAAGGTTCGGTGTTCCTCATTGACGAATTCAAATGCTTCTTGTTGTTTAATTAGAAGATCAAACTCTTCCACAAATGACGCAAAAAAAAAATTTAACACTTAATCACTGGTAAAATAACCACTAATCAAGTGGCTTCACAGTTTGCAATTTAACTACCCCTAACTAACCAAATAAAAATGTGATAGAAATGGGCAGGACAAATTGTTAATCACTTGAAAGGCTATAACAAAAAAGCAGGAAAAAAAAATCCTTATGTACATCCCGTTTTAAAAAATATCAACCACAAAAAGACAAAACAGCCAGCAATGTACCCATCAGCAATACAGACCTTTTCATCTTCCTTGTCATCCTCATCTTCTGAGCTCTTCTCTGACGGAGGCACAGAGGACAGACTGTTGACAACTTCATCCACTTTCAGTTTCACAGTTTTGTTCTTCTTTCCTCGTGGCTTCCTCTTTCGGGAATTAGCCTGTAGCACAAAAAGGTTCCAACAGCAAATCTATTAATGTAAATTAACCATTAAAATGAAAGTTAGGTGAAAGAAAATGCCACAGGCAGCCTAGGGAGGAAGTGGTGTCCTGTGCACCCAAGCAGAAGCCACTTGTAGTTCACAGTTTTCTCAGAATAGGAAGTGCAACGATGCATATATTCAGTTAATTAAAAGGGCAATGTGAAAGGGCTTCCTAATGCTTTACGGCCTCCTTAAAGTCTAACAGGGCAAAACCCTGCTCAACGATTAATGTTAGGAACCAGATGCTCATCTCCATTGGCTGAAAACATTTTCTTCATTAATTCTTCCTTAAATTTTGGAGCAAAGAGCTACTGAGGCCGTGTACAACACAACAGAACCACAACCAACCAGATTGTGAGTAAATGCTAATGATGATAGGATAAATGATGTAAACAGGACAGAATATTGCCTGCACAATATCTCAAACCATGATTATATACACACAGATTAACATCTCCTCACTACATACATTAAACTATGTTTAAATATTTTGTTGTAATATCTAAAAATGTAAAGCCTGAGCTTTCATATACATGGCCTGGAATCCAGTTTGGCAGAATGCACAAATAGCTGACTTGTTCTTATAAAGACGGGCTGCTATTCTAACACTAATCATGAAGCACTTCAATGCTTTAGCTAAGGGGGCTAGTTTAGTTTCGGAACTAAAATTTATACCTTGTTTGTCAGCAATTCTGGTGACCTGCAGCCTAAAACTAATGGTATATTTTTTTTTTTAGAAATGAGTCCGCTCTTCAACTCTGTGTAGCCTGAAAACAGGCACCAAAACATGTCTCTTTGATTGAAGCCAACTGACTTACCAAGATGGCAATGATCATGCTAAAATTTTCTGACAATCTAAGCAAAATTCCAAATAAGTTGTCTTTGTCACATACATTACTGCACAGTGAAATTCTTCCTTCATCCCTGGGGGTTGGGGTCAGAGTGTCCCTGAAGCAGGATGGGTTGGAGGCCTTGCTCAAGGGCCTAACAGTGGCAGCTTGGTGGTGCTGGGGTTTGAACCCCGATCTTCGGGTGAACGACCCAGAGCCATTAACCACTTGAGCTACCACCACCACCCCTACTCTGCCTTATATTCTACTTCAAGCATGTTAACTACTTCACAAGGGAAATGCTAGATATTTCCAAATTCAAGGGTTAAAGAAGAAAGTTCCCCACAGGCTGGATTAGTGGTACAGCTTGACTAGGCATTTCTGTTCTTGTTATTGAAGCTGAAAGGACTGCTGCCACCTGCGACAATAATTAAATCTCCAGATGCAATTTGAATGCAAGAACACACTTTGATCACATGACCGTTCACAATGTTATAGCATAATATGTACGTATTTTAAAAGAGCATATTCAAAAAAAAAGATTTTTGTATGTACAAGTACACTAATTTGTGGCTTAAAAACTAAATACAGCATTACAGTCACAAATGGGAAAAAGGCAGGTAAAAAAAAAAGCATGGCCAAACATCAAAAGATTCATAACAGTTCTCACCATGCCCGTTTGTCTCTGGGCCTCCTTTTTGGCGAGGTCCTTGCTGAGTAATTTGATGAGGTAGTCGGCTCGTGTCTGGAGCTGTTTGGCCTGTGGTTTCTTATCAGGGTCGTCTGGTAAAAGCTGTTTGTACCAGTGACATTTTAACAAATTGAAAACAAAAATCAAATCAATGTTCATAAATTAACACAATAATCATCAAGTTAAAAACCAAACATTAATTTTCGTACCTTGTGGGTTAGGTTAAGGTCTGGGTCCATCTTAATCATTTCCCAGCTCCCATAGCCATACTCATAAATCCCAATAAGAAGGCTGGAGTCATCTTCTTTGCCCCACTCAACATCAAAATGAGCTGCCTTTGCATGGCAAGGAAGCATATATCTGTGCAAATGGAGCTCAGTTTAATCGCATAGCATGTAAAAAACAATGATACAATCGATACAATTATGAACCGGAAGAAAATCTTTTAAAATGCTATGTATGATATTTATAAAGAGAACAGTAAGATACCTCTTCCTCTCCTCTGGGTCAGCAGGAATGGCTTTGTGCAAAGGGGCCAATTCCTCCTCATGTGAGATAACTAGCTTAGCATTGACTTGAACACCTGAGATCCTAAAGGTAGGTCCCTTCACCTTTCCACGCCTGCCTCCTAAAAACACAAAAGTTGATACGATTATCAGCGAGCGACGAAGGTTGCGATGATCAAGTTCTCAGAAATTCACAGTTTAATGATGAGTCACTAAATAGCAATCAAACTGCACATAATTCATACATACCTGAGGTTTTTTCTGGTCCACATGGATTTTCCCTCAGGGTTTTCAGACAGCCATTGTGTACAGTCTCTGCTAGCCGCCTCAGGTCATGCTCTGATTTATCCACCAGCTCAGCATCCCGGGCAATAGCATCTAGCCTGTTACATAAAGTCATTGAGAACAAGGGAAAATCTGTGGCAGAAACTGTACTAGAAATGATTTATTTTAAAAATAAAAAATACCTTTCCAAAGGACCACCAAATTTCTTGTAGCTCTTGATAAATCTAAGTAGGAAAAAAGAAAGACAGTGACTTGAAACTTTTGGAGACATTTTAAATACTAAGTTCAAGAAAGGACATTCATGTTTAAGTGCTTGAGGTTCGGGACTTAACATCAAGGAACTGGCTTTTACCTTCGTATTTCAGCATCAGTGAAGCCCTTGATGTTCTCTCGAGGAATAGTTCGTGGTCTGCCTCGCTTCTTGGGCCTCTTTCGGTCTGAAGCTGAGTCACTGTCTGAGCCAGAATATCTTCTATTTCGACTCCGCCTGCCCTCATTACCGTTAAAGCTTATCTAAAATCCAGTGAATCATTATAATACGTCAGTATTGCTGCAAAGATTCAAATGTTACATACATCCACACAATGATGTACACAATTGTCTAAAAATAAGCAAGGACGTTCAGCAAGGAATTTAAGACCTTGCAAATAATTGGACCTAATTTCCTTTATTTTTTAGTTTTTTTTGTTTCTTTTTCTAGACGCCTTCAGCCAAACAGAACAAGCCAGGGCCTTTGCAAAAATGTGACTGGCTAAGTGCAATACATGTTTATCTTCTTAGAGATTAAATGAAACCAGTCACATTCAGTTTCCCTTTTTCTACTAATTAATCCATCTACATAATGTTTACACACCAAGCAAGACAGATTTGTGACTGAATTTTGATTTGATCCAATCTGATTCAGACTTAATAAATCTCCAATATTTCAAGATCTACATAAGATCTAACTAAAAAAAACAAAACAATCTGTTATAAACCACATTCACTAAGGCAAAGTTACTGTGATTTTCTTCTTACCTGTTTGGCACAGTTCCTCATGCGGGGCAGCATGTAGATCTCTGCTAGCTCCTTCTGCCTCTCCTCTTCCTCTAGTCTCCTTCGTTGCTCTTCTGGAATGATTGCATCCCAGTTCTTCTGGTTGCCATTTCCATCCATATCCATATCTTCCTCCTCCATCATGGAGAAATTCGCCACCTGGAGGATGGAAGAAGAATTGATTAACTCAAAGCGGTGATAGCACCTCGAAATTCAGAACGTTTTTGCAGACAGGAGAGAGCCCTTTCCAAATCAGAATAAATTTACAGACCTTAAACTGTGAAAGTAGCTCTTCTCCAACAGTAGATGGACCAGGATCATTTTCCCTGGTCTCTGCTCTCTTCAGAATCTCATCAATATCCATCTCCTACAGACATATTTTTTAAATGTACACCACTCTCATTTCTGTTTAGACTAAACAGTGTCACAGTATTTTATGGTTTACATCCTACTGTAAATCAACAAACCTGTGGCTCTTGTTCTTCTCCCTCTGGCTCCTTAAAAAGTTCTTCAGCACCAAACTTTAAAATAGCAGACAGCTCCTCTTTGTTGAAAGGGGTGGAACTGCTTTTAAAATAAAACAATAAAACCACTGTGTCAACTGTGGTACTTAAGGTAAAGGAGACATGCTGATATAGAGTCAGGGGTTTTATAGTGATGACTGCATTACCCCTAGAATATTAGGCATTAAGGTTCCATTAAGTCAGAAATAAGTGATTTCTAACAAACCAATAATGATGAGCTGTAAAGTTACCTGGAAGGAGCAGCACCAGTATGAAGGACTGTTTTCCCTGTAGTGTCCATCCTCTGAATAACAAGGTGGTCCAGCACCATCTTCTTCTTAGCTCGCTCAATGATGTCTTCTTCCACAGACCCCTTAGTCACCAAACGATAAATATTAACCTGAAAAAAAATTCAAATATATATTTAGATTATGTTTTAAAAACATTGCATAACAGCTTGTAAATCATTCACTAAGAGTGTAATAAATTAAAAGTTTAATGATGAGCAAGAACACCTTATTTACAAGAACAGAACTTGTACATCAGATCATCTACTGTGAGAAGAGTAATAATGAAAAGGAGTATAAAAAAGCAGTATGTGGGGTTTACCTGTCTCTTCTGCCCTATCCTGTGAGCTCTAGCCTGAGCCTGCAGGTCATTCTGGGGGTTCCAGTCTGAGTCAAAGATGACCACAGTATCTGCAGAAGCCAAGTTAATGCCCAGGCCACCTGCTCTCGTGGACAAGAGGAAACAGAAATCCTGGAGAAAGGTGAAAAAAAACCCCAGCAGATGTTCATGTCCAGTTTGATAACACAACACTTACACATACACATACTGTACAAAAGACCATAGAATTTCTGTAAATACCTCAGATCCTTCTGCATTGAAATGATCCAATGCTTGCTTCCTCATCTCACCTTTGATGGAACCATCCAACCTCTGCAAGACAGCACAATTATCAGCCAGATAGTATTTTTCAGGGACTGTGAATTCCACTGGTTAAACACAAACTCAGGCAAATGTTCACCTGGAATAAGAACTGGCGGCTCTTCAGGTACTCTGCAAGGATGTCCAGCATCCGAACCATCTGGGAGAAGATGAGCACACGGTGGCCACGCTCCTTCAGCCGCACCAGAAGCTTGTCCAAAAGTACCAGCTTCCCGCTACTGCGAATTAGGTGCTAGACAAAACATGGAAAATTATGTAATGATTATTAATTACTAATATTATAGTTTGGTATATAATTTGGTAATTATAAATAATCACCAAAATCACTATACAGAAATACAATAGGCCATAGCTCCTAAATATCAGCTGCATAATCATCAGATAGAATTGCTCTAACAGATGTCAACAGACAGGTGATATACCTGCAAGGCCTCTGATCTGTTGTGGAACTCATTGTCCTCTGGCGGTTTGATGAGGTAGCAGTGGTTACAGCACTTCTTCAGCTCCATCATGACGTTGAGAAAACCAGACGTGCTTCCTTTCGTGCCTTTGCTGAGTGCCTTGTAGTTTCTCGTCAAGATCCACCTATGAAAAATAAAATGTATTTTATCATCTACTAATGAGTGACTACTCTGTTTCATCGAGCTGAAGAAAATGCCAAAAGCAATTTGAATGTTAATAATGTTCAATTGCTTTACTGAATAGACGAGCAAGAATGTGGGCAGTCAAATGTGCATTTGAAGCTGTCATACTTGTAGTATTGTTTCTGGATGGCACTCATCTCCACCCTGAGGATCTGTTCCACCTTGGCAGGAAGTGACTTCTCCACATCCTTTTTGACCCTGCGTAGCAGGAAAGGCTCCAGCTCCTTGTGCAAGCTAGTGTAGCCTGAGTCTCTGCCTTTACCATGCTCTTCTTCAAACCTCTCCCATGAGTGAAACCTGAAAGCCAAATCACCCAATTATAAAATCAATTTAAGCTCAAAAAGGTGAAAAATTACCACAAATTCTTTTCAAACGAAAAGCAAATGCCCGTGTTGTAAATGGAGCTCATACTTCTCAGGCATGATGAAGTGAAGGAGTGACCATAGCTCTTTGAGGGAATTCTGCAGAGGTGTTCCTGTGATAAGGAGCCGGTGGTTGGACTTAAACTCAATCATGGTCTTATACAAAAGGGAATCATCATTTTTCAGCCTGTGGGCCTCGTCCACACCGATGAATGCCCAACTCACGTTCCCCAGAAATGACTAAAGAAAGACACAGGAGCCATTTAAAACAATGTACCTACTACACTGCTGTATGAGTATTGAAAATAAAGGAAATGAAACTGAAATTCGTAATTGAAAGTAAACAACCGACAGAGAAAAGAAACCTAATGAGAATATGAGAGAACCCATTTTTATGTCATACCTTATCTTTCAGAAGGATTTCATATGTAGTGAGAAGGATGTTTAACTTTAGCCGTTTGTTCTGGGCATGCATCCACTCATGTGTTCTAATCTAAAGAAGAGAAGTTCAATAAATATTAATACTTCAAACATAATGTATTAAACCCTTAAAACGTAATATTTCCAAGCAACAAAAACAACTTGAGAGAAAGGAATGTATGTTAGCTGAAAATGTAAATCTGTGTTGTAATTTGTTAATAATAATGTGGGCAGTTATTTCATTTCACAGCAAATAGAATTATGACAATTACTAAACCAAAAATAAATAATATCAGAGAGTGTAAAGCTTGCATTTAGTGTGCTGTATCTTACCATGTTCCTACTGTTGATGTCACCCAGGTAGACAACCACGTTCATCTGTGGGGCCCAAAGATGGATTTCCCTCTGCCAGGAGGTGAGTGTAGACAAGGGTACCACCAGTAGGAACGGTCCATAGAGCTGGTGCTCATGGAACAGATAGTTCAGAAAGGAGATGGTCTGAATGGTCTTTCCAAGTCCCATCTCATCTGCTAGAATACAACTGTTCCCTCTGGCAGAAGAGCAAAATAATTAACGTGACTCAAACAATGCAAACAAAGCTTGCCTTATATACAGTTTTGATATCCATTTACATTTGCAAAGCAGTAAGTTATGCAGAGTTATGTTATGAAGTCTCTTACTCTGGAGAACTGAAAACACGGTTTGAATTTAAATCTTTCTCCTCAAGCAAACCGTTTAACCATGTGACGGTGCTATTTACCGAATCTCTGTAGAAAACAGAACAAATGATGTACAGCTGAACGTACTTGCACCACGAATGTGCCATCCAGTTTAAGCCGTCCAGTTGGTAGTCTCGAAGTTCAAGTCCTTCCCCGCCGATATAAGGAGGCTGTTTCTTCATAGGCACAAACCGCGGCCTCAGCTTTAAAACCTGAACAAGAGCGCACATTCCTTCACTGCATGGAGTCATTAAATAAGACTGCAGTGCACAGATTTATTAAAATTTTCATTAGACCTTTAAGAGTACTCCAGTCGTTTTAATCGGTTACCTTGCAGTCCCTGTAGGGGATTGTTTTGGACTGGTTCCGGCTCATGTAGGCATCTATGCACTTCTGAAACTTTCTAGAAATAAGTGCCCCATCTTCCCAGCTGCACTCTGAATATGGAAGCCCTTGCCATTTGCATAAGTAGTCTGGGTAGCCTGCTGCTGACTTCTGATTTGAATGGCCTTGCAAAAGCAATGGAAATGCGTGTATTAATGTGTAGTTGATGCAAGGACCATACAGTACGCAAATCCTTAAATAAACAAAATGAGTAGTTATGTATCTCCTTACCAATAATTCTCTCCACAAGCTGATACTGTGAATGCAGGTCATCCATGAGCTCCTGCTGGCAGTTGAAGTATTCCACGTCCTCAGGTGAAGCTGCTTTAAGCCTGCATTGATTGAGAAAATGTAACCAATCTCACTGGTTTCACCGTTACAAAAAGAGAGCTCTGAAATGCAAAAACCTTACCACTTCTTCTTTTCTTGCTCCTTCTTTTTGAAATTGTCCAGTTTCTTCATGCCCTTCACGTTCTGCTGCTTCAAAGTCTCCTCTGTCTCCCAGGTGTTGTGAATGTGTGACCAACCTTTCCATTTGATTAGGTACTGCACATCTCCTGGCTGCTTGTGTGGGTTGAAGTTGGCATTAGGGTCTCCATCAGCCTCAACCGCATAGACTGTGGTGGTGGCCCCAGTAGCTGTAAGCAGCAAACAAGAAGTAATGAACAGTGTGTATTTGTGTGCACATCTGCAGTCAACAAACTTCACTTCAAAAGACCTTGCAGACCAGAATGAGAAAACATATTTTAAAACAGAATGACCATGTATTACGGCACGAACCTAGATTTCAAATGACAAGCAACCTGAAAACAAAGAAGAAACGGACAGCAAAATTTTTACCTCCTTTTCGTCCTATTCTCATGCCCATCACTCTTTCCAGAGTCTCAAACTCATCCTCCTCAGGTGGTGGAACATCCTCACCACACACCTCCACCAGGTCATCAGAGTCTGTTTTCAGTTCTTCATCCTCTTTATAGCTGACATTCACAGTAGCCTGCCTTCGAGGACCAGCCAGGGCCTTTTTATAATCGTCCTCCTCATCTGACGAAGAGGCAGAGGGCTTCTTTTTCGAAACCTTGCTCTTTTTCCCATTTCTGGCATTGGTCCTGAGGGATCAGAGATGTGATAAAGTGAACACAAATAAATAAATAACTAAATAAAACAGCACTTTTCTCACATGAGCATAAACCATCTGGGCTCCTAGTCTGTTTCAGACTGATTTCAAAGTTATGCTACTATGTACTACTTTAGTTTCAGCCTATTGATCTAGTTGGCTAGTGGCTCTTAAAAGCAACGATTTGGTGAATTAATATACAAAAGCTGATCATCTGAGCAAACGATAATTTGGGTCGTCCTATCCTCTTCATGATGTGAACATGGCTGACCTAATGGCTGTAAACACACTGGATTAAATTAAAGCTCATTCTGGCACAATATTTTCAGTCCAGTGTGTAAAGCTGAGCAAAGAACAATTACAAAAATGTTTTTTTCGAATGGCTGCTGTTGGGGCTTAGCTTTGATTATACTATTATAATGCTTGTTAAACATTCTGTGAATTCCAATGCCATTATTTCAATAACAGGTGTGTTAATGCGCATTCCAGAGGATGAAGCACCAATGACAAAAGATTTATAGCATATTCAGAAATAACAAAAGCTATTCTGTGCGAAGATCAACTTGAAATCTCAAAGTATGCTGACTTTACAAAAAATTACATATTGCCATACTTGTTAGGTGGCTTCCTGCTTTTAACTTTGTGGCTAGGCTCATAGTCTGAAACAGACTCTTCACTGTTCTCTGCCTCTTCTTCAGCTGAAGAATTGGACGAGTCACTCCCTGAACCAGATCCTGAGCCAGACCCAGAATCGGAGTCAGAACCAGTCCTGTGACCCAGAAAATCATTTAAAAGTTCATCAATGACTCGAGAAATAGCCTAATAGCAAGAATCTTTGATTTGATTTGATGCTTAATAACTAGACTCACCCTTTACTCTTTCGCTTCCTTGAAGAGTCATCATCTGAGTCATCACTACTAGAGGATTCCTTAACAATAAACGCACACACAAATTACATACATTCAGGCTTTTGGAAGGTCATTATTACACCAATCCTATTGTACACATTTTAAAGTCTATACTATGTATTCATACAGATACAATCACAATGAAAATAGCATCAGCCCAGCAAGAACCAAATACGGGATTAACAAAGTGAATAAAGAAAATGACCCAAGAACGTGAGGATAAAAGCAAAACTGAGTCAAAACAGCAGCCTGAGATGCTGTCCTGCAAGGTTCTACCTCATCTGAGTCACTGTTTGAGGAGCTCTGTTGCTGCTGCTGTTTCCTGAGCATAGCTGACCTCTGCACTGCCAGGATACTGGGATTAGACTTCCAAAACTTCAACAAGGGGAAAAAAAGTAGAAATGCTTTATTTTGTTACTGTACATTACCAAGGACTGGTTTAATGTGGATTATACCTTAAAGCTGACTGTGAATGTCCAGAGTGGTTAACAATAAATGGAAGCCAGCACCTACATCATGTGAATAGGCAGACATTCACCTTAACTGGTCCGATAATCTGGTAGGTTGTACGTTCTCACTAACAATTAACAATGACCTTCATTTTCACATGTGCTGTGAACTCAACATTTTAGCATTAACCTTTGACCACAAAATGAGATATGGGTTTAAAGTGTCAAAATAAATCATAAAGCCTCACTTCTGATGAATCAATCTTGGCGGAGTTGTTCTGACCATTTTTCCCCTTGGACTTTTCAGAGTCAGAATCAGACTGGCTGCCCGAGTCTGAGCCACTTCCTGAGTCGCTGCTCCCTGACTGGCTGCTACTGGAGCTGCTGCTACTGGAGCTGGAACCAGAGCCGGAACCAGATCCAGACCCAGACCCAGACTCATCGTCCGAATTACTGAAACACACACAATTTTTAAGTTAAGAGGCAACAGAGCCACTTTAATTTTAACACAAAATAAAGCAGCACAACATGGTGATCATCAGCTTTTCTTACATCTCTATTGTCAATCCAAATGAAAGGAAAACAAATACAGATCTGCAAAGATGATGTAAAATCCTGTACCACATTGTTAGCCTGATTAACATGTTAAAGATTTAATCATAAACCACACTTCAGGTTTTAAAAGAAGGGGGAAAAAAACACACATTGAACAGAGAAAACAATTTAGATACATATCCGTATAATTTTTATTCGATCACACCTACATAGATATGGCACAACTTGAATCTATAAACAAATATGCAAACCTACCAAATTCCAAGAGAAATATATATTTAAGAGTAGTTTTAGGAAACATTGTTTAAAAAAGTGAAATCAGAAGAGGGGTTCAACAGGGTGCTTGTTAATGTTGGAACATCAAATCACCTCTGCAGTGGTCATTCTAGAGCCATACTACAACTGTTTTATTGGGGGTGAGTGTTGGGAGGTGCTCAAGAAACTGACTGAACCAAAATACAGTGATTAAAGTCTTACCACATGCACAGTTACAGAAATGCTCTGTCAACTTTAACTTCTACTAAGAATATTAGTTTTCTTTACCTGGAATCTCCGCTGCTGTTGCTTACGCTTTCATCTTCACTGCGGCCGTCCATGGCTGTGGTTTAAATATATGGGTCTCCAAAACTACCTATCTTTGCTATTTGGCCTGACCAGGTCCAGCTTTGTACAGAGGTGCTCACCTGTAGAAATAAAACAGGATGGTTACTTTGTTTAATAGAGAAAAAGAAATGTCAGTTCAGGTCTATAGTGAGATTTTTCACTAAACTAAGGTATATGGTCATAAAAACCTAAGAGTTTTGCGTATAAGGGAAATTACAACAGATTAATTACAAAGTACAGATTTAATCACACTGTGAACATACTTCTTATTTAAAAACAAAAAAAAAGCTTTTCGAAATGAATGAACAATGACGAGTCAAACTGAAACGTCTAGGAACTAGAAGAAAAGGGATAAAACTATTCACTTTCCATTGTATACTATTAGAAAAAATGAGCAAATGCTTGCGGTCAACATGAGAGAAAACTGTCCTGTGTGGAAGCGCTCAGGCCTGTTCGTTAGGCCTAAGCAGGGGGACTCTCGTGGACAATGAAGCCCAGCAGAGCGCTGTAACAGGCGGACAAAGTAACAACACCCATCCTGGGGATGTCCATGCTGAGCAATGCCGACAAGAGATTATGCAAGCTCTAATATAGCGCATCAAGCTTTAAAACAAAACAAAAAAATCAACCCGTTGTAGTTTTATGTCTTAGGAGTAAAGTTAATTTACTTTCACCAAAGCTAGCTTTACAATTCGCGGTACATTTTAAATCCAGCCTATCAACCGCTGCCTAGCCGACTGAGCTAATAAGCGAACACATAAAATCGTGTTTTCTTGACCAAAGTTACGTTAGCACGTTAGCTAAACACAGCGCAGCTAGCTAGACTCTACCAGTGGATGTGGCGTGTTAGCTATTTTGCTAACACAATGTTGTACTGAATGTGTAAAATATCACAATTAACAGTAAATTAGTGAGTAAATATCAACATATACGCTTCCTTTAGTTTTTGCTCATTTACTCGGCGCTGAAAACAGGCGCTCAGTGTTATATCTCAATTTAACTAGCCACCGAGCAAGTCTGCTAAGCTAAAAGCTAACGGCTAACTAAAACCGACAGAGTTTGGGTCTGAGAAGTAACTTAGCTGACTTTTTTGACTCCGAGTCGTATTATATACTACAGACGGACATCTCTATACAGAAAGGTCTGAGGAAAGGCCCTGAGTCTCCCTGATGTTTTATAAAACACTGTTTAAGTTTGGTGACCGCTCGTGTATGTAGGCTAACGCTAATTCCCGCACTGCATCTTCAGCCTTCGCTCAGTGTCCTTAACCGCTACCAGTGCTCAGTAACGACGGTGAAGAAAGCAACTTCCCAAAATACGCGCCGCGACTCCACTTTATTAATTACTGCACAATTACACACGTCCGAAATGTCAACCCAATGCTCATGAGTGAATAAGTACAGCTCTTAAAGTGAAATGAATGCAGCTCAACTCTCATTTCGCTTTGTGTCGTTACCTGGCTCCGGCGGGCGCCAGTCGGCTCCGTAGCCGAAACTCAACTGTCCTTTTTTTCTTGTTTTCCTCAACCAGTTAGCGTTAGCAGCTAACCGCGGCTAGGCTAGCTCCCTGTGTGAGTGAGAGAGAGAGAGAGAAAGAAGCCCAAAACACTCCAACTTTTTCTACAGAGTCAATATTGTTTAGGTCCCCGTTTCCCGACTTCCAAAAAATGTCCGCGTTTGAAATTTCTTTGTAATCCGTAAGAAGACGACCTGGAACAAGCTAGAAGGCATTTCAACCGTGAGTGCTACAACAGCCGGCCTCCGCCATGACGCCGTCGCGAGCTCACACACTCAAACGAGCCAGTGGAGATGGAAACCCCGGGCAGTGACGTCACCGCCAGCGTGCTGTGGGCACCGGGGCCAAGGCCGGAATGGGTGCTTCGGTGGAAATGACAAAACAAATACTTTGCACTCACTTTTAGAAATAATAAAAAACTAGACACGTGTACATCGTCACAACAGCGTGGTTAGTTTCCTGTGAAATGAAGAACTCGAGCATGACCACTTCATTTGTATAAGTCCAGGAGTAACAAACCCCAGGTCCCTAAGGGCCTCTACCCTACAGATATCTGTGTTTCCCCTTTTAACACTTTACATTAGGTCCCTTAAAGCTGTTCGTGGTTATTCTTTTTGTATTTTTTTTATATTGTATATTATTATATACTATTATTATATTGTATGTGATGCAATGCTAAATTCTGGAGTACTTTGGCTTTTTTGGGCAAAATATATAAAGTCTAATAGCTGCACATTCTCACAACCAAAGACAGCACTGGTCTGAGATGGTTAAGGTTGTTAAAAATAATAAACCAAAAAAGTAAAACAGTTCAGCGTGTAATTTTGCTTAGTGGATATTGCTGTCCAGCAGTTGTGGTGGTAGTGTTTCCATCTGGTGGTAAGTCCTGATAAAAGTATTAATAAAAAAGGTTATTATTATTATTATTATTATTATTATTATTATTATTATTATTATTATTATTATTATTATTATTATTATTATTATTAGGTCGGGGTAGCAGCCATGCATGAAGTGGGAACGCATCCTGGATGGGATACCACATTCACACAACTAATGCATCATTTCAGAGGTCAGAGGAACCCGGAGGACCTGGAGGAAAACCCAGACAGATCAATAGAAAACATGCATTGCAATATATTTTGTGTTTTTTGTGATTTTGCTTAGAGTGATGCAGTAGATACCAACACTCTTGGTGTTACTTTTGCCAAGGGGTAACACCCTGATGAAGAGCACATGTAATGTTATAACATTCTAGATAATATTTATATAATATACAATAACATTTGTTCAAGGGACTGCTTGCACAGGTGTGGAGGATGCTGACTCTTTTCACTTTGCCGAGTAAAGCCGGGGATGTGGTAGCTTAGTGGTTAAGGTGTTGTACTAGTGATCAGAAGGTTATGAGGTCAAATCCCAGGTTCTCCCCAGCTGCTGTTGCTGGGCCCCTGAGTGAGGCCCTTAACCCTCAATTGCTCATTTGTTTAAAATGAGATAAACATGTAAGTGGCTCTGGATAAGGGTGTCTGCTGAATGATGTAATATTCATTCATCTTTAATAGCTGCTTATTTTGGTCAGGGTCAGTGTGGATGCAGAGCCTGTACCACAAACAAAAAGAGACCTGTACATCAGGTACTTGATAGTCACTGAGTGTAGTAAGTTGTTTGTATCTGTGGTACTATTCATGTCCAGCAACATAGACATACAAAGATAATGGTAAATAAAGACTGGCATTCCACTTTGCTTAGATGAACACATGGATAAATAATAATAGTATGTCAATGCATAACCCTCAACAATGTAAGCAAAATGATGTTTAAACTTAAAGAACTAACATCCAAAATTTCAGTGCTTATACATCACACAAGTGCTTTTATGAAAACTAAAAAAAGCCAATGTTTTTAGGTTTTAAGTTTTCTTCACATTTACCATCTTAAGGACATTATTAATGATGAGAGTTAGGAGCAGGGAACTGTGCAAGGCAGCAAATCCCCAGGACAGGAGCTGAGCTCATATCACTAATGTAATGATGCAACCTTCTCAATCTTCTTGTGGTGTTATTTTCATCTTGTTGTAATTATTCATAAAGAACTGAATACATGTAGGTTTACATCATGTTTACATCATCATTGCTCTGTTCGTTGGTATTATAGAGTCCTAATAATTATAATAATAAGATAATAATTGATTATATCTGAATTCCTGGAAATCAAATAACAATAATCCTCAAAGTCCCAAGTGAACAACAAATTAATACTGAAATATATTAGTAAATATGTAATATTATATAACAACAACAACAAAAAAGTAGACTCCACTATTTTGGGCAAATACAAGAATCAATACAAGCTTTTAAAATTCTAGTAATACAAACATGTTTTCAAATGTACACCGACCAGGCATAACATTATGACCACGTGCCCAATATTGTGTTGGTCCCCTTTTGCTGCCAAAACAGCCCTGACCCGTCATGCACTGTGTATTCTGACACCTTTCTATCAGAACCAGCATTAACTTCTTCAGCAATCTGAGCAACAGTAGCTCATCTGTTGGATCGGACCACACGGGCCAGCCTTCACTCCCCACGTGCATCAATGAGCCTCGGCCGCCCATGACCCTGTCTCCGGTTCACCACTGTTCCTTCCTTGGACCACTTTTGATAGATACTGACCACTGCAGACCGGGAACACCCCACAAGAGCTGCAGTTTTGGAGATGTTCTGATCCAGTGGTCTAGCCATCACAATTTGGCCCTTCATCAGACTCGCTCAAATCCTTACGCTTGTCCATTTTTCCTGCTTCTAACACATCAACTTTGAGGACAAAATGTTCACTTGCTGCCGAATATATCCCACCCACTAACAGGTGCCATGATGAGGAGATCATCAGTCTTATTCACTTCACCTCTCACTGCTCACAATGTTATGGCTCATCGGTGTATATAAACCATGCAGAAGTTTTTCGAACATTGGTTCAAGCTCCTTAGAGCAATAAAATTAGTTTAAGTTCTAATTCTTTGTAACACTTGTATAAAAATAACCTAAAAGAAATTGCAAAATAATTGTTAAATTCATGTTGATTACTTTACCTACATAATAAATGCATTCCAACTAAATGGTTTAAAGTCTAAAATCTAAACGTGCCTTTACAGTAAAGTTAAAGGCGTAATCAGACATTTATTGTATAATTGAATAGCATGTCTCTTCAGTAAATCTGGAACAAAAACTAAACTCTAACCCTGCTGTGGTGTGACTGTCTGCTGAGTCATGCCTGTCAGATTTACTTCTGCCTCACTTTATAAAAAACAAAGAAGTAGGCAAAGATGGTATTCATTCAGCTAATACATTCAGACCTATAGTACATTTTTAAAAGCTGTGTTGTGCAGTAATGTAGAGAAATGTCCAAAGATTTATTAATCTGTTATTACATCACTGTTCATTCTGAAGCTCCTTTAATTTCACGTTATGTATGTTTACTGACTGAGTTATAACAGGTTTGTAATACAGATTAAAATCTTTCACATTCAAGTAGAAAAGTAGAAAAGTTGTCTGCTGCGTGGCATCTCTACTCTAAATGATATGTAGTGTGTGAATGGAGATGTGAGTGTGTGTGATTTTGCCCTGCGATGGGTTGCCACCACCTCCAGGGTGTCCCACGTCTTGTGCCGAGTCCTCTGGGACGGACTCAGGATCCCTGCGAGAGATTGTTGCTGATGTTTATTTTTGTTTAATCCTGCATCATGCTGAACCAATAAAGAGTTACGTACCATTAATTGGTCATATTTTACTGTTTTTCTTACCAACATGCTGAATTTTAGAAAACACTGGTCATGAATTTGGAAAATGGTGAAGGTTTTCTAATAAACCCTGTTATTGTGGTTATTGCATTATATGTAATCACTTTTACTTAATCTACTGTGTTCATAGAATAGGGAAGTTTGTTGATGAATACTGTTAAAAATTTAAATACGATTTATGATATGCAATTTTTGAAAATTCAAGTATTGAATAGTGTATGAAAGTAAAAGCCTAACCCAGTAAAAACACTCTGTACCATATGACCAAACATGTCATTAAAGATTTCTTCCAGTTCCTCTTCGTATATGAAATAAAAATATTTTCTTTTATATGTAGATAGTTAATTTTATTGGGGATTTCAGAAAACATACATGATATGTTGGGATAGTTTTATTAAAAGCAAGAAAGCTTGGACTAATCAGGAACTTAAAATGTGTCCCAAAATATCTGAACTATCTGAAATATTTGAAGTATTAAAGTAATTGTACTTTGTTAATTCTCACCTTTACTTGGTCTTAAAAATTGATTTACTTCAAGTAAAAATGTAGTAGTTCTGTTCATCTGCAGAACCAACAAAAGTCATACACTCACACAAAAAAAAACACGTTGTTATAGAAGGCAAGCCTCTAATTAGACTCCCATCTTAAATGCATTCCGTAAAATATACCGTATGTTTACATTTCAGCTTCGACCATCCTGCTGTTTTTGTGGCTTTCATATTTCTGCTGTTTTTTTTTTTCCGGCTGAACTTGCAGGCTGTTAGTGATGACAAAAAACAGCCAGAAGAGGTCTCCAAGCTGCCAGCACATGATCCCTTACCAGTAAAAAGTTGAGTGACGGCCCTGCGGGATGCCTTTTCTCCTGCAGCAGTGAGATGAAAATCAGAAGAGCCAAGAAAAAAAAAGAAAAATGTCAAAAAAGTGTCAGCCAAATGGCAAACTCTAGGAAGCATGATGAAACCACACAGCAGTCAGTATGACGAGCAGAATAAGAGTGATGCTCCACAGAGTCAGCAGGGAGTAATAGAATAAGGGAGAGAAGATAGCTGAACTAGATTTCACTGCTGACATTGATTTCAAAAACCTGTTGTATGATACTCACCATCCATCTGCCACCTACTACAGAGCTCAGAAAGAGAGCCATTTACAAGCAACAGCCTTAAGTCACAGAGGGAGAGAGAGACAAAGCAGCTGAGATTCAGGGGAAAAAGTATTAAAAAAAAAAGCTTTAATAGAAAATAAGTGATAAAGTGTGTGTGAATTTACGCTACAGGGTGAAAACAGACAAAAGAGGAGCAGTGAAAATGATTCTTTCTACTGAATCGTTGTCTCATTGCCATAAAAATGACTCTTTCGTTCCATTCGAGATTATGACAGTTTACAAAATGTGTGTAGGAACATCAGTCCTAGGATTTTTCTGTATCATAAAAAAACTGTATTCTGGGAATATCTGAGAATACAGCAGAAGCAACTGAACAAATATTAAAAATGCAGCAATTCAGAAAAAATATTGTACTTTTAGATGAATTCTATAATTTATTCTGTCTCCACAGAGTATGTGTAGCGTGGCCACACCTAAATCCCACTGGCCTCCTAAGATATGGGCTGTGGGTTTAAGTCCCATTTAGGGTCAGAAACATAAAAGAGCACAATTAAATAAAATGAATGGTAATGTCAGGAGTAGCTGGACAGTTCCCTGCCAGGCCCGGGGAGGGCGCTGGCAGGAGAAACCTGGAAGCCTGTTTGTGTCTGTGTGATTTCCTGCCCATTGTTCTCCACCCTGATTGTGTCACCTGTCCCTTATTACCCTGTTGTGTTTCCCTATAAAAGGGATCCTGGCGTGCATGTGTGGTGTGGGTCAATGTTCTGTGTATAGCTGTCACGTCACGTCACGTCACGTCACGTCACGTCACGTCACGTCACGTCACGTCACGTCACGTCACGTCACGTCACGTCACATGTTTGTAAGTTTAGTTTTATGTACCACGGAGTCTAGTGTTATGTTCGTCTTTCCCCTGTATCGTGTTTGTATTAATAAAAACAGTGCTTCACTGAATCCCTGCATTTGGGTCTGCTCGTTCACGGCGTGCGGGTGCACGCCACACCACAGAGGTCCGGGTTCGAGCCCCGCATAGAGCGGGAGTGGCGGCTGGTCGTGACAGGTAAAGTATAAGCAATAAAGTGTTTGAGTAGCAAAATGGTGTGAAAAGATGAGTGTTTTAAAGCAGAGGTGTAACTTTGGTCAAAAGAGATTTGATTCATGAGACAATTCGATTTATTTCCACTCTCATAATTTTGACCAAAATTTGAGGAAAGACTGTGAGTGAGAATTTCCTTTTTTATTTCTGAATCATAAACACTACTGAACAATGTGCAGTCTTCTCTGTATAAGCTGTGGTACAGCAGAAATGTGCTGGGTTCAGAGCCCAGAGGCTGATGGATTGAAACCATCCTCTGCTAAGCCTGGTGAGATTTAATGCCTTTCACACAAAGAAGGTCCAGATGCATTCACCTTGAGTTCACAACTTAAGCCAAATAAAATACTTTAATGCCCCTAACACAAAAAAGGCTGGCGCTGTTCTGTTTACTTCCATAATATTCAGCAGTAGGTATTGTCTAAATATATTAGAGAATGTATTCACATCCAGAAAAATCCTAAAAATGAAATAAAAGGAAATTAAAAATGGAAATTATACATACCTTTGAAAAAAATGCAAATTGGATGCATTAAAATATTAGAACATTTGGAGCACATCTGACAAAAAGGACATGAACATCATCAATGCAGCACGGCAGAGTCACATAATTCAAGCATAATTTCAATCAAATATCTGACATCGCTGGTGAGGTCCATTAAAGAAGTAGGCCTCTCCAATTCCCAAATCCCAGTTTAATACTCTATGCATATCCTGAGTTATTCTGAAGTATGAGGCCATGCGCTTGCTGTGTGAAGGCTGACTAGTGTCATTTGTGATTGCACTCCGATAGACCTGCTGGCCTAATGGATAAGGCACTGGCGCCTAAACAGGGGATTGTGGGTTCTACTCCCATCAGGGGTTAGTGTGGTGAGCAGAGTGGCGTAGTGGCAGCGTGCTGGGCCCATAACCCAGAGGTCGATGGGTTGAACCCATCCTCTGCTAAGTCAATACCTCTTTTTAGATATGAATATGAACTCTTTCTACTCTATGTAAGGCTAAACATTATAAGCTGTTCACATTTTGCATAACTAACAATATATTATTCAGTATAGAGTTTTCACTTTATTATTAATATATTCATGACCAATTTTCAACAAGACTGTGCATGAAAGTTGTGCATGATATCATTCTGATAATATTCCTGATTACTTCCCAGGAAACGGCCCATCCGCACCTCCGCACCGTACAGCAGAATATCACCACAGACGACAGAATAAGTAGGCCATGTCCAACAAGCTGCTGAGTGAAGCGTGGGATTAGTCTAGAAGAAAAAAAAGGCTGGAAACATGCCATCATCTGACTTCATCTCGTCAACCAACAAGGAAACAGAAAATAATCATAGAAAGCACAAAAACAACACTGTAAGTAAGTACTGAAATACTTACAACCAAACAGAGATGAGATCAATGTGTTTTTCTTTTTTATTTCATTTGTCTAAAATTTCTACAAACATAGAAATTTGGTTTTGAAAAAAGTGAACTCAGATTAAAGCTGCAAGTTTAGCAAAACAAGTATCAAACTGTCTAAAAATGATCGATCACATTCAACATCTTTACAAAAAATTACAATATAAATTACTGACCAAATGAAAATCCTGAAAGAGAAAACAACAGCAGTTTCCTCAAACAATAAATAGTATGATACATGGCTGCAAACACCCGGCAGTACAGTATCTCTAGGACATACCATAGAACCATAACACACACGATTCTAGTCGTTGGTCCTCGTTCTTGAGGGAGCTCGGGATCTTATTCCGCCGTCCACAGCCAGATTTGAACAAATTTGAACAAGGATCCATGTGCATTTGCTAAATAAATCCCCAGTACACCACTGGCTTTAACACAGTTGGTCTTCACATAGTGCTTGACAAGCTTGTGCCATAATCTGTAAACACGTAAAGAGCACCTCGTGGGTGCTAATCTCTTTTGACGAATTAATCGATTGAATCGGTCATTTCTCAGGACAGACTGTGAAATACCATTTAACATTCCCAGTTACTGTTTTTTCAACAGACCTCTTTTTAACATTATTGCGACTGCTGAGTATTTCGCTGTTGACTAACACGGCTTGCTACAGCTACATATTCAGAGACAGAATACCAGGAGGGCTGTAATGATTAAAGGCATTTTGTTTTCAGCAACCTTCACAAAACAACCAGATGGGAAAACACTGCAAACCAAAATGACTGGCAAGCAAACACAATTTGTACAAAAAGACAAATATGACATTAACAATATTCTAGGAAATAAGTCCATAACAGAGACCAACCCCAGCGATACAGTGCATGTATTACATTAATTACAATATGCAGTCAGCATGAAGTAGTAGGTTTCTGTTGAAAACCGTTGGAAATGTCTTTACATTCTTACATATGTACAGTGCTACAGGTAGCAAAAACTCATTCAAATATCAGCGAGAGAGACTGGAGGAGCACCGAAGGCCTGGAACCACTGAGCGTACACATGGTGTGCAATAGCGATGTTCATTACAATGCGCTAATGTGCAAACGACAAAGGCAACATCACATATTCAGTCTGAAAAAGAGCCGAAATATGGAATGTTCCGAAGTTTGGGGTGTTTCGAATTTTTCACGGTAATGAATATTTAGGCTTAAAGTATCACAGTTATCACGGTAATAATCAGCCATTAACTTTGGTGAAAATCTAAGGAACTATTTTCTACTATTTTACTCTTTGCACATCCTTGTGTATATAGCAAAAAAGGAGGAAACAGGATGGACCAAACATTCAAATTTCTCTTCTTTGTGCAAGAAAAGATTTCCGCACATATGTCTGCTACAGACAGCGTCTGCACTAATCATGGTCTCGGTATAAATCACAGAGAGGGGAGTGTCTTCACTTCCATCACATTAAAATTCCACGTACACCGCATGCTACACTGCATACACCTCCTCTGAAATCCAGATTTGATTATTTAATTGATCACATTATTATAAGCGCTTGTTGCAGGGTTTGTGGTTGCGGAAGCTAAGCTTGAACATCAGTAGGTCACATGAGCGTTGATGCAATAAAGATGAAAGCTCATGCAAGGACAATTATATTTTGAAAAAGTCAATGCTAAGGTAACTATTCAATCAAACACGACAGACACTCGGTTCAATGAGAAACACAGCTAAACTGTAGTATATATGATGAATAGTTCAATATATCCAGGCCTTAAAACAACAGAAGGAAAAAAGAAAAACAAAGAAATCCTAATAATCAGGCTCAATAAATATATGGTACATTCCAGCAACACTATCACCAGCCTACGCTTCCATGTGACAAACTATGCATCATTTACACGAGTGCTCTTACTGTTCTGACTTACAATATGTTACATCATCGAGGCTTGAAATGGCTTAAAAAATTAGTGACATCTTGAACACAGCAAGTTGAACATGTAAGCACTGTATGACCTACTTTCATATAAAAATAATTTTCACTATTATGCACAAAGGCCTCTAGCTCCTAAAAATTACAGCACTGAAAAAAACTCTCAAGGAACATGAAGATCTTTGGGACCAAAAAGACTTTACAGTAACTTTCCTGTTGGAACGATGCTACTAATTTTAGATGAAAATCACTGAGAACAACCATACAGTATTCACGTGTAAAACAACCGATGAGACTTAAACTCACCAGTCAAACTATTGCAAGGTATCTGTAGCTGAAGAGCTCTTTTACAGTTCGTCAGTGACTTGGGGAATTGAATTGACTGAAATATGATAGAGCACTCTGAAGCATGTTTGATTCTGCAGATAGTGCCTTTGAAATATCCAACTGAAGGCACGTCTAGTTCAGCTTCAATGGATTCGAGTGAGGTTTTCTGTCACTGAGCCGCATCATCTGTCTTTACCATCAATTGTGACATTCACAGGTTGGAGCAGTCAGGCTGGTCTACATTTACATGTGGTCAGCTTTAGTGCTCCTTTGCTGTGTAACATTTTTAATGTCTTGAACTCAAGTGGCATCCGGTGAGGACTGGCGTTGGAGAAGTAGCGGTACTTCAGCATGTCGTAGTAATGATACTTCACTGGACTTCCACTGGCGTCCTTTGGGAATGGCCAAAATCCGTACAAGTGGATCTCATCGCAGAAACGCGTGGCCATGGTGTACATCAGCAATCCAGTGCTGGGACGCTTGATATTCACCTTGTTTGTCAGCCAGTACCTGGAAAAAATATACAGCATTATTAATAAACATCTTTCTTTGTTTAGGTTGCTTTTTTTAAAATGTGCTACTTTTCTGTATTTCGGAGAATAATGATCTTTATCCAATTTTTATCCGATGTATAAAAGCAACCAGGAAGTGTAGAAATATTGTAAAATGTGTCCTCTTTTACAGCTGTCTTCTTAATACCACATTCTGACAAGTTTTCTCATCTTCATTATATTCACAGCTGCTGAGAGCACTGATGTGGAAATGTTGTAGAGTACACGGCGGCTTCCTGATTATCGTGAATGTTTGTTACTATAAGAAAATCTAAAAACTAGTATCGTATTTTTTTTAATACGGTGTCAATCTTGTGAAGATCATTTTCAGACTCTCTGTGAGAATGCTTTTATCACCCCACCCAGCCTTTGCCCACGCTCAACCCACCTATATGTTCTCTAAATTGAGAAAACAGGCTACATTATCTAGCTAAGAATCATAAGGTAAAAGTTTACATTACTTGTCTACATTGCCACATTTTCTTTTGCCTCATGTCATGTCTCCGCACCTGTATCGTCATTGGTTGGAGCCCAAATGTGTCATGATTATTCTTACCTATTTCTGAGTTTTCACTGTGATTAGTGTGTATTTAAACCCTCGTGTGCCTAGTATATACGTCGTGAAGTATTCGCTCAGTATTCTGCCTTGCCGGTGATAGCCTGTTTATGCATCGCTTGACCACTGCCTGCTTCTGAGTTCGATTCTGTCTTGTGCTGCATGTCTCTGCGAATCATTCTCGACAGCTGGATTGTGAGACAGAGAATGAAACATCCTTAAAATGGTAAATAAAATAAGGGAACGAAAACGGGTAGGGCTTAAGGAGATAAAAATCCTAGTAATAGAAGGGCTTCTTAGTTTTCTCTAGGTGGGAGGGATGGCATATTTTCTCTCGTGTCAGTCACAGTGACACAAGCCAATCAAGGGCATCTGAGAGTTCATGTATCTGGAAGACGGCAGATAGCATGAGCAGCAACTGGAGGAATGTGGAGGAACACAGAGGAAGCATGTGTAAGATTCCATACTCCCTAGTTAGTAGCTGATGTATGATGAAGAGAGCTAGTCGGTGGCTGGGCACCGGTACATGAATAATTTGGGAAATATAGTCAGGTTCCATATAATGCACATGAGATCTATGCTGTTGCCAAGAACATGAAGATGGACCAATGCCTGAGTGTGTAATCATTCGAACGTAAGTAGCCCATCCAAAAGCTGTGCTGCCATAAGTAGCTGCCATTCTTTAGTAAACTCCCAAGAGTCTAATCGAAATAAATATTGCGAGATGAAATTTTTGTTGGGTTGTAATTGAATGGCAAATTATGGTATAATTTGCCTGTTTTAATGATGTAATGCTCTACCGGCTCTGAGCCGGGGGCATTATCATGCAAAACCTGGCCGTCCGCTGCCATGCATGCAAATCTGAAATTGCCAGTGTGCACCTTGCATGTTAATAGGTGATAGCTTTAGAAGGTTTTTAATCAGCACTGAATTAAAAAAGAAACCTGGCCATGGACAATATGGCACTGTGATCATACGCAGCATATTACACAGCTGGTAAACTAGAGATGTGACCAAATATAGTACATTATACTGAATTTTAAGATACAAAGGTTCACTGGGGATCTGGTTGAGTCGCGAGCTATGCATTCCTTGGGACATGAAAACAAGCGAGAGATTTTCACTTTCACGAGGGCACAAGCAGGGTCACATATAAAGCTTGCAGAAACAAAGACCACATTCATACAGCATTTTTTATTCATCCTTATTAACGCTCTGGTCAGGGTCACAACACTTTAAATTAGGCTACTAGTTTGTTTATATTTTGGGAAACCGAACTAGCTAAATTTGCAAGCGTAAACAAATGAATAACGAAGGAGTTCGAGGAGCTGCACTGAGCCTGAATTCACTGACCATGCCGAAAGTACTTTCAGTGTTTCCAGAAGAACGCTGGGAGGGTTCGTCAAAACAACAACAACAAAAAAACACTCTCACAAACCAAAAAAACCTTCAGTTTTAGACCACACCCACTTTGGGTTTAAATTCAGATACAGATACGGATATTTGACGTTGAATCTTAGTAAGAATTAATCAGCTAGTCTTGGCTTTAGTGTAAATCCAATCGACGGTTATATTCCTCTTTCTTGGTACTGTACTTCCTCTTGGAACTTTCAACTTGTGTTTGTCTTCATTGTTTAGCATAATTAATGAGAAACTTAAGTAGTCTTTTAAGTAGTCGATTCAATCTGTTTTCTTAAGTAATCGATTCGTTCTGGCCTCCGGGTTAAGTCACCCTGACCGAAAGCCATTTCCCTCCTTTAGAAGCCTATATTTAGCACTGATGCAGGCCAGTCTGAAGGTGTCATTAAAAAGAAAAAAGGCGCCTGGCTGCCATGGTAACTCACAAGAACATCTGATGTCCTCTTCAGAAACACAAGGCCAAAACAAGCACCTCTTGATGAACAACGGCTGGTCAAAACATGGAGAAGTGATTTGAATAGACCGCCTAAGATAATCCAAGAGCTCTTCGCGAGAGCCGACAGATCGCTACGCCGAGGTAGCCTTGGTCTCATGCAAACCGATCGAAGAAAATTATACTCTGAAGTACACTTTGCACATAAATCTTTTAAGAGTTGAGCATGATGAAAGACCGAAAATATGAGCACACAGTTTCATCAGCATTAGCCCTCCCCTCTTCTCCACTCAATTCTAAATGAAAATATTCTTTAAAACTACAAAGCTGCGTGAACTGAAATCTGAAGATTAAGAGCACTTAGTGGCATGCTCTTGTGTAATCACTGGGTTTTCTTTGCGTACCCACTGAGTGCTGCCTTCGCAAACACGCCACAGGTGGCAGCCTGCAGGCTATTTTTCATTTCAGGAAATGACAAGCGGGATTCAGGAGCTCTGGGCTCCCTTCTATCGAATACTGCCACGCCTGGGCTGCATGCCAATTTCTCTTGATGGATGAACCTTTCTTGTGTCTTCAAACAATGTCCGTACTTTTTGATTCTGCTGATTTCTGCGAAAACGAACACATCCAGCGACTGTATGATGAAGTGTATCACAGTGCTGAGATGTTTGATGTGTATCCTAAAGCTAAAGACACTGTCTGAGCTACATTTACACAGCAGCTAAAGATTTTTTTTTTCACCACTGGAGGATCTCTTTTTTTTGTCCCACAAAAGCCAGTGCAATCATGTATCTGCTCTACTGGCATCTCTGTTTCCAGACCAATTTCAGCTGTCAAAATCCCCCCTCTCTCTGCCTGTCTGTCTCTCTCTCTCTATCACTCTTTGCCTCTCTCTCTCTCTCTCTCTCTCTCTATCACTCTTTGCCTCTCTCTCTCTCTCTCTCTCTCTCTGCCTGTCTCTGTCTCTCTCTCTGCCTGTCTCTCTTTCTCCCAAGTGTGAATGGCTGCTTGAAAGGATTACACAGATATTTCTGGGATTTTTGAGATACATCTGAAAGTGTTAGGGTGAACCCGCATACAAGGTTTTGAAACAAATTATGAAGTGTCATCACACCCAACAAAATAGTATCACACACAGCTTTAAAGTGGTGTTTGAATAAATCTTCTCTAAATATCTTGTCTTAAATTATCCTGCTGACAAAATTGGTATAAAAGCAGCACTTGTAGGGCACTTTGACATACGCAGCATTTAGTCCATTTGAAGCAAACTGTGGAGTGTTTTCCTTCCCGGCACGATTCTTTTAAGCGAGAACAAAAAAAATACACAAAACTAAAACTAAAAGAACCGGTCCCAGATAAAGGGGAGTCACATTGCAGTAAGGATGTAATTCAACCCTGAATCAAAAAGTCTGTATGCAGTGAACTGGAATGGATATTATTTTTGTTTAGGACAATAGTGCACATGTTATTAGTCTAACGGGGAACAGCATTCACTATACAAGTAAAGGGTGTGAACAGTGCTGATATCCATTACCTGCACAACAGCTGGGATTAAATTATACGAAATGAAATGAAATCTTGCTCACTCTCAAGATATCGTGTGACTCACCCTCTGACAGCATGGACCAGGCGGAGGGAGGGGTAGGCCATGCGCACCGGAAGCTTTCTCTTCAGGATGAGCTCGTTGACGCCTTCCACGTGCTTCTCTCCTCCCTTCACCATGAAGGCTGGAATCCACAGGACGCTGTCATTCAACAGCCTCAAACGCTGCACGAAGCGCTCACGCACCGTATCGTTCAACAGGCCGCCGTACACACGCTGAATCACAGACGGATTCATGGTGGTGAAGTCTGACCTTAAGCCCACATCCTCAGCGTATTCAGCCAGGGGAGCGAGGTTACATCTGTGCCACAGCCGCAGGGAAAGACAAATGTTAGAGCTGAAACGAGTGGCCTTCAGGCTGCCTACAGGGCTTTAGTCATAGAGAAGTCTTTTTCTTTACTGAGGTGTGAGACATGAAAATTCAAGCTTCAGTGGAGTTTGATGAAGTGACATGAACATCACACTGATACTGGTTTAGATGTAAATGTGTGCAGCAAGCATGAAATCACATAAACTCATTGCGTTAGCTAAAATCTTATACAATGTATATAGATCTGACCCGGGGGAGCCCAGTCTTATCCGCAGAGGGCCGTGTGAGTGCGGGTTTTCCTTCTACTCGAGCAGGGGCTACACCTGATTCCACCTGTTCAATCAGCTGATCTTGGATTTCAGTAGACTCAGATGTGTCTCTTACTGGGCCGGAATGAAAACCTGCACCTACACCGGACCTTTCCGGATCAGCTTGGGCACCACAATCTAATCAATATAAGGCAATTTTCTACTTCCACTTTTTCCAAGTATTTAAGAATAGACTTTCCCATGGCTTAAAAACACAGCTTCACTGGCACCCGTTACTAAAGCGCTGACACTGGAGACTCCTTCCATATATGTTAAGTAAACGACTAATTTAAAGCATCACATTATCAACAATTTGTTTTATGCTTCAAAAAACAATATATTAAATCTGTTTATTATTAGACTTAAATTATATTTCTATTATCGTTTGCCATAAAAGTCTGTGTAAGTTGTCTCTATTGAAACAAGCAAGTGCATTAATATAAACCTGTGATTTGAGTTACAGCACTGTCCTTGCTGCTGTTATAGAAAATTCTGACCAAGCTACGTTGGATAATATTTTAATTATTTTATTTTGATTGCCAGTTGGATTTGACTGAGAGAAATAACTTATTTTGACTTTATTCACTGCACAAGTACAACAAAATGAGAACAATGCAACTGGGTTCTTGGCCAATTTCAGATTGCCTGGAGAACTGAGCTTTTTAAAAACCAGCGTTGCTGCTTCACAGCTCCAGTGTTCCCCGAGATAGACTAATTTCATCTCATATTTATACATCTGCCATCAGTAAAATCACTATCCTCGCTAGGGTCCCAGCGAATCTGGAGTCTATTCCAGGAACAGGCCAAAAATAGCACTTCTTTATGTACTGCTCTTTATATTATCATAGCATCGTATTATAGATGTTGCTATTAGATTTTAATGCACCACTCGGGAGAGCAGTGAAACATTGTGCTACATGGAGTCCATCCAGTTTTAAGTAAACGACCCCAAATAGCCATTTTAGGAAAGGAAGTGCAGTCTTCACTTTTGTTATATAAGCCTAGTATTATTACTGTGAGAAGAAAAATAAAAACCTGCAAGACAAAAAAAAGTCATGGTAATTGAATGCAAAAGTTTTGGACTACTCTGACAACTCTCTGGCTTCAAGCCATTTCTCTTGAAGACTGGATGAAAGAAGATTCATTCAATTGCACCGATTGCAGTCGTAATAAATTAACAGCTCAGCAGAGGTATGTTACAACGCCGCTTAAGTGATCTCTAACAGCAGGCTGGCAGAGAGACGTCTTCTGACAGGCTTTTACCATTCGGCACTCTGACGTCTTGGTCATCGGGGACAGAGCTCAATACCTGACTAACTGAATAAAAGCTAAAGGAAATTACCGTATAACAAAATCATGGCTGTCTATCTCCTTCCCACATCCGCTCTGGAGGAGCACGCCCGAGTTGCCCACCACAGCACACGTCTTGAACCTTTTGTTCTTGAGAGGCGAGACCTCAGGAAGCAGGCTGTGCAGAGTGTGCGAGACATTCAGCGTCCTGCGTCGGTCCAGAACGTAGTGGATGGTGTCACCAGGTTTAAAGCTGCTCTTTATCACGGACACGTCCCTCTCTGCATCCAAGAAGTGGAGGATGTCCTTCCTTTAAATTGAACAAAAGCACATCAGGAATTGGCTGTGTTCCAACCAAAGGTTCATAAAGTTCGTTGGTAGTTAAATGAAATGTAGTGCCCTGCATAAGGATTGTTCTAGCCCTTTTGTCCTGGGATTGTCTTGGTCTTCATGGTGCTCTTCTCTAACAAACTCTAAAACTCAGGTCTTTAATAAACAGGTGTATTTACATTGAGACCATGTGACACTTTAATTGCTCCTAGCTGAAAATGATTGAAGTACATGACTTTTAATTACTAATTCTTGGGTTTCACAGCAATGGGGGTGACTATTTATGCAAACAGTGTTGATTCATGAATAATAATCTGAATTGTATCCATAACACTATAAAGAGAGAGAGAGCTTCAGGGGGGTGCAAACTTTTGCTCATCGCTGTATTTCCCTGCTCTAAATTACAGACATTACAAACACTGTGTTTATCTAAAAAACATACTGAACGCTGAACATTTTCTATGTAGGTTTTAAATGTAAACCCCAAGCAGGAGTTGTTACAAGCAAATAATGAGGAAGTGTGTGTGGCACCTGTCTGTGAGTGTCACCAACACGATACTTTCCAGACATCACAATGCAGATAACACAGTGCTTAGTAATTACAATATGCTCATTTCCGTGCCACATGTGGGAACTGATAATGAGATTCTACAATTTATAAACACAGCCTTTTTTCTCTGGAAATAAGGAAGTAGAAGTAACTAGCTGCAACTTTCTGCTAATTACAGGCCTTCTGTCACAGATAGCATTGACAAAGGAGTATAGATCTTCATCACTGATTAAAAAGTGAATGCACAGAGATAAACACACTATACAGCCAAACACATGAGGATACCCGAACATCCCACTCCAAAACCATGGGCTTTAATATTGAGTTGTTTCCCCATTCCACTCCTCTGAAGGTGTGTGTGTGGCTGTGGAGATTCAGCCACTAGTGAAGAGCAGAAGTGAGGTCAGGCACTGATGTCAGTTCAACAATTTATCCCTGAAGTGTTCAGTGGAGTTGAGGTCAGGGCTCTGGGCAGGCCACTGCTCTTCTTAGCAAATCATGTCTTCACAGAGCTGGCTTTGTGCTCAGCGGCATTGCCATTTACATTTCTGGCATTTGTGGAAATTTCCCCACTGTGGGACGAATAAAGGTTTATCTCCTCTTATTTGGCAGACGCCCTTATCCAGAGCGACGTTTTTTTATGCAGCTGAGCAATTGAAGGTTAAGGGCCTTGCTCAGGGGCCCAGCAGTGGCAGCTTGGTGGATCTGGGATTCAAACTCACAACCTTCTGATCAATAGTCCAACACCGCCACCACTAAGCTAGTGCATCCCACACTGTCATGCTGGAACATGTTTGGTCCTCTTAGGTCCAGGGAAGAAAAATTGTAATATTTGCAATATGATAAGACATTCTATACCAGGGGTGTCCAATATTATCCTCAAAGGGGTGTTGTGGGTGAAGGTTTTCATTCCAACCAATCAGAAGCCTCACCTGATTCCACCTGTTTAATCAGTTAATCATAGTTTTAAATTCGACAATCAGGTGAGGCTTCTGATTGGTTGGAATGAAAATCTCCACACACATCTGTCTTTTTGGGATAAGATTGGACACCCCTGTGATAAACAATCGTGGGCTTCCAAAAACCAGAATATGGCTTTAATAGACGTGTGTCCACAAACCATTGGACATAGAGATATAGACTGAATAGTAATAAATATCATCACCAATACCAGACTGCAATAATAAGCTGACTTGGGTAAAAAAAAAAAAGAGTTAACTGAATTCATTTTTTTCATAATACTTAGCATTTCCACAGCATTAATCCAATCCTGCCGGGTAAGAATGACCCGAATGTTTTAAGAGTGCATGTCAATTTTAGCCTGGATGCAATGCAGATGGAGCATGTGGGGTTTCACCTGCTGTTTCAAATAACCACACAGGTTTTCCTCTGGAATTGAGGTCCAGGTAATTTGAATTCCAGTCAAAATCATTCTCCTGAAAAATGACACACAGATTTAGTCCTATGCACCCTGCGGCGCTTATCCTGGAACAGAGGAATGCCAGTATGTGCACAGACACACAAAAACTTACCACAAATTCTAACTTCTGACAATTTGGTTTTAAGTTACATTGGGATATAATTATTTCCCTTTTTTTTGCCTTTTACCTTGAGCTTTAGGTTCATCATGTGTTTGATACAGGGGTTGGGGAAAGACGAGTTAAACCCTGCCATGAGAGAAAATGCCCAGAGATCATGTCCAGTCACAACATCAGCTTGGGCAACGTCACAGCCCACAGGTTTCCATCATGCCACATACCTCATGGCACAAACGCAATTAAAGATCAGTGATTTTGGTCGAAGCGAGCTGTTTTTAATTCAAACTCTAAATATACAATGCAATCGTTTTGTGATCTCTCGAAAGCCACTGTAAAATTACATCTTACATGAGCACACATGTTTAGAGCTTTAAAAATGACAGATGCCTCCTTCTTATGATTGGTTGGATGTTGGTGCTCCACATATTTTTTTTTCTTTGTGTTTACAAACCTGACTTCACCTGAGCTTCTCTGAGCAGATATTTTACTGCACCTGCCCCAATGTGAGGGGAAGATCCAGAATATTAGAAAGTAGAGTGGATCAGGGAATAAGAGAAACAGCCATTAGAGAAAACATGAGAAAAGAAGACTTTTTTTCTTGATCTTGGTAAAGACCAAATGTCCCCACAAGGACAGAGATATCTGACAGTTTTGTCCATGTGGCTGGGGACATAAGCAAAAAAGGCAATTGTTTACTTTTACTTACAGAGTTTAAGCTTAGGGTAAGGTTCAGGTGTAGGAGTAGCATAAATTATTCATGTTGATAATTATTTCAGCGGGAGGTCCTCACAAGGAAAGTAAGACAAATGTGTGTGTGTGTATGTGTGTGTGCCTTTTAATGTGATAAAGCGAGTGGTTAGCACCAAACAGATAATGCCCTTTTCTTTAACACCCACCTATAAACACTGCATATAATTAATGACAAATGATGTCTCTCCTTAATTTGCATTCAACTCACATGCTCCAGAAAATGCTAATTAGCAGTCATGTTTTTTTAATATATATATATATATTCTCAAGTTAGCGTTACATGAAGCTGAATCATTAGCAGGCAGTACACCTGAGCCAACAGTGCTCAAACCCGAGCAACATGAAACACGTCACTGTACGAGTTCAAAATACATTTGATAAGAAAACTAAAAGACTAATCGCTTATTTGATCAATAAAATAGTTTTTAACTCCTTATAAAAAAAAATACCACATAACATAATGCAGGATAGTGCATAAAACCATAACAACACACACAGGTCAAGAGCTTCAGATCACATCAAACATGAGAATGAGGAAAATTATTTCTGTGACTTTAATGGTAGCGTAGCTGCTGGAAATTGCTAACGTAGTCAGATTTTATGCACAGCAGTCGCTTTAGTTTACATCAAACGGTCAAAAAACAACCAATCAAAAGTAAAAAAACAGCACCAGAAATGGACAGCTGAAAGAAAAACACCATGTGATGTTTTCCTAATCTTCATCTGTCCCATTCCTGGCTGAAAGGAATAAAACCTAATGCATTCAGAGATGCTTTTCTGATCAGCACGGCACTGAAGAGTTGCAGACTCTAGTCGTCCTGCCTGACCTCTCTCATGAACAAGGTGTTTCTGCCCACAGAACTGACACTCACTGGATGTTTTCTGGCTTTCTAACATTTACATATCCTTCAGTATGAATGCTAATACATACATTTCTACAATGTGAAACTGTAGGCAGAAGATCTATTGGGACTCACAATGTTATAACACTTCAGTTTTGCAGTCAAATCACTAGAATAAAAAATCTGCTGTAGCTAGCTTGCTAAACCTATTGGTAAGAATGATTTTTATCTACTGTATTTAATTTAGTAAGTGCAATAAAATACTCAGTACAGTGTTCCACTACTGAATTTTAATATGTAATCTGATGATTAGTTAAATAAGTGTAGGATCTATGATTTTAGGTTTCTTCACACCATTGACCTCAGGTTAAAAAATGGTGTCATGGTTAAGAATAGTTAACAGACAGAAATAACTAATAATCAGGAATAAGTAGCATTATGTTATTACTCTGTTAGTTAATATACAGAAACAGGAAATGAAATGCAGTATAAAACTTTTATCACAAAACAAAAAGTTCTGTGAGTGTCTAATCTCTCTGTGGAGTTGTTTGTATACTGCTGCCTGATCCTGACAACCTTTCTCCTGCTGTGGCTCCTCTCACCCTCCAGACGTGCCTGATTCATCCTGATGCTCTTCTTCTGCTCTGTCCTTTCCACTTCTTCATCTGGAGCTTTGTGCCCTTGTGACTCAGCTTCTGTTCCCACATGGATACCCAAAACACTTGCGATTCCCAAAAATAGTTTATCCCCAAGTCTCGCCCTGTCTTCAGTGGATAATCTCACCTGAATACTCTAGACTCGTAGCTTCTACAAGCTGCTGATGTAACTATAAAGACTGACCTGTATCAATCCCAGGTCTCATTCAGAAACTTTCACACTTTACACTGCTACACACCTGGATACTGTAATGATTTTAGCTGTCCATTTCTGGTGCATTTCTGTAATGATTTTATAATCTCACGTCGGTCAGAAGAGGACAGGTTCCCTTTTCAGTCCAGTTCCTCTCGAAGATTTCTCTCATTCCTCAGTGAAGCTATCTTAATCTATATCCAGATTTCTGCAACACAGCTGTGTGGCAATGTGTATTATTAAAGGGGTTATACAAATAAAATTAGTTTGAAGTGAATTAAATGAAAATCATTTTGGTCACCACAGGAGTTCTGACACACAAATGTCTTTCATTTTCATCATCCCATACTCCACAGAAATCTGAAGCACAAACCAGGAGTCAGATTCCCAGGGAACCTTTTTTCAATATTATTATTAAAACACTGACACTAAGCTGACATGAAGAAGTGATTGAAGTGTTTGCAGCCTGAAAGCAAACTGAACGTTTATGCTCAGCCTGCACTGCTCAGGTACGCTTATCTTTTAACATCTATAGTGATGGCTGAGAGACCTGACTGTGTAAAGAATGCACACTGTCTCACTGTGTAAAAAACGTGACCTGTGTAAGATTATGCGAGGTTGTGGTTTTGTATCTTAGCAGTTTAACATTTCCATCTATGGGTAAACACGGCCACGTACCGCGTGCTGTTCTTAGCGTGAAGTATACAGGTCCTGTTTAACAGACACCGGGAACATGCCAGGCTCTTTAGCAAATCCGTAACAGACCTTCACAACAAATACACTGTAAAATCTATACAAATTCATACTCGTATATAAACATTCAAATATAAACTTCACACACTTGTCTTTGTCTGTCAGCATGCTTGTGCAAGCATTACCTGTGGACCCTACTCACGTTTCCTATTCAAATAAGTATTTGCATACTCCTACGACCCAGTGGCTATTATACCTGCCAGACATCCAACACTAACTAGCCTGACTACATCACTCACACAACCACTGACCTCAGCTAGCATTTAAATAAAGCTACTATCAAATCATTTTTGCCAAAACTAACCTATCCTAATGATTATATGACGTCCAAACTATCTAGCAACCGAGTTTTACTTTAATACTAATGCTAAAGAAGCAATGACTGACCTTGCTAAGCAAATAGTTATATTTAAATTTGGTACAACAAAACAGATCCAAGTCAAATTGCGGGTTTTAATTAAAGTTCCAAGCCATTAACCTCTCCTATCCTCATTATAAAGCTGCAGCCAGGTATTAACTTCACAAGGGATGATGAAATATACTTCATAAAATGTATTAATAATATTATATTGCTAAGTAAAAGGTATGCTAGCTTAGTGGTTAGTATGCTTGCCTTGTACCTCCAGGGTTGTCAAGCACCTATTTGAGTGGTACGAGGAAACTGTTCTCTGGAAGAGAATCTGACTTGGACTGAAGTGAAGGTAAAGCTTATAAAAATGTTATACACAAATTTCTGCTTTGCCTACGAGGGCCCCATGGCTAAGAACATTTGCCTCGCACCTCTGGAGTTGGGGGTTTCATTCTTTCCTCTGCCGTGTGTTTGCATGTTATCTCCAGGCTTCAGGGGTTTCCTCTGGGTCCTGGTCTCCACCAGACTAAACACATGTGTTGTATGAGTGTAGAGTGTTTGTGATTGTGTGGTTCTCCCCTGTGTTGTGCCCCAAGGCTTCTGGGATAGACCTCAGGCTCCCTCTGACCTTGTGTATGATAAGAGCTACAGCAAATGGATGGATGGATATTATATTGATAAGTCTGCTCATGCCTTTTGGTGGACACTTGACAGCAGTAGAAGTGATGATGGCATGAATTTGTTATTTAATCACTTAAAGCATGCTGTTTATCAATATTAATGATGTTAATGAGATATTGGTAAAATACCGTTATGACAATTCCATTTGGTTAATTCAGTTTCTTGCCACAGCAGACTCTCACCAATAAAATGTGATTACGGTGACAACGGGTGGATGCATTCATTTCACAGTGAGGGTGGTTAAATATAGAATGTCAAGGATGACTCTATTGACCTTTTATGAACATCCTTATCGTGTAATTACTGTACATTTGATACAAAGAGAACCAGCTGCTCTGTACGTCTATGTTAACCACCCACGAATAAGCATTATGAAATAATAATAATAATCAATAAAAATAATGAAATATCATAAAATATTTCTTGGGGGTTCCAACCCAAAATATCCCCATAGCAATGCTTCTTATTGTGAAAAGTTTACCACTTACCAGCAGCACTTCTGCAGAGGGAAAAAAAGGGCATGAATAGCCGTGGATTGCTGTTGATATTCCATACCATTAACACAAAGAATGCAGTATTTCACGAGGAAAAAGTTTTACTTGACTGTGTAATAGAAAATTGAGCTCTAAACAGGAAGTAGATTCTATTGGCTTTCATGGTTTACTTTTAAAATGCAGAAGGAACAAACTGGAGTGGTTTAGGTAAGTTACAGCTCCGTCCCATGCTAAGAAAAAACATTCAGTCTCTGAGCAAAGACAGTGCTTAGCTCCAAAATGCCAGGATATTCCAGAAATAATCTCAATAATGCTTAATATCACATTCAGAATGATCTGACTCACCTTATTAGGCTAACTAGAGTAGCATTGACCTTCCACCCTTCTCGTGTGCCCTGCAAGTATGGTGGAAGGTTCTTCCGAAAGACTTTCTCGCTGCTGTTGGCCAGTAGTCTTGAAGTACTCAGCTCATTCTCACTGCAGAAACAGCAAAAGAGCACACTGGAGTGTAATTTCTGTCACATCATTTCTCTTAGGGAAGTAAATCAGGTGTGAAATTCACATGACTAGGTTACATTTGGTTGCTGCCTTGTCCTGCTGGTAAAAGGAAGGAAAAGTGCGGAAGATTTTCACCACTATGAGAGAATACAAAGCTTGTTTTCACACAGGACTGTTCACCACAGTTATGTAACCCATTTGATTTTCAATTATTATTAGATTTCAGTTCTCTTTATACAGACGGATCTGAAAACATGACAATTTCATGTTGCACACGTCAAAGGCGCTCAATATATTCTTATCTCACAGCTGTTGCTTTTTCTGCAAATCAATGCAGTAAAGTTGGGGCCAACAAGGAACCCACATCCTGTTACAGAGCACATCACTAAGAAAGGTGCTAGTTTTTTGCTCGTTGTTCTTCTTTAAATATAAATAATACCTAAAAATAAGTAATATACTAATATCTGAAAAAAACTGCAGTTTTGAAAATAGGGGTCAAGCAGGTTTAGAAAGTCATAAAGAATTAATAGAGGACTAGCAGAGTGTAAAGTAGACGCTTTCAGTCATATGCACACCACAGGAAACTGCATAATGCCTGTAACTAAGCTACCACCCACAGCAAACCTTTGGTAATCTGTTAAAATGTCAGCTTCTGTGTTTGTATTTTACTTTTATAATGCACAGAGTTTTCCTTCATTCTACACAGAAAATGACTTTTTATATCACATTAATCCATGAGGCTGGTCTTATGACTGATACCTGAGACAGCACATGACCTAAATATGTGAAAACACTGCCAGGTTTACATGAGAGCACACATGTGAGCAGGTATTAACTTGCCGACTCTTGTGTCATTCTTCCGGCTTTTTTACACACACCTTTAATCTGACACTCGGGCTCTTGGGGGATTAAACTGTTACTGCAAGTGGCAGCCAATTAACAGATGATATTAAGGTTTGTGTGACGGCGATAGAGATATGTGAAGCTGAATTCCTGACGCTTGAAGGAAAAGTCTGATTTTGGCACCTTATACCGATGTGGTTGCTAAGATCAGACTGCAGAAACTGTCTTGGTTAAACATTCAGCACAATATTGGCATCTGCGACAGTGATATGACACAAAAACATGGAGTATTCAAACGAGTTCTCTAACAAACAGAATTCTTTAGAGTGTTTGGAAACCATCTCAGAAATTCCAGATACTGGATGTTTTTAATAAATGCTCACATTGGTGCGATGCCAAAAATAATTTGTCAGGTTAATGCAGGGCGACTTCAGGTTTGGAGATTTGTATAGTGAAAGATAAAACACATATGAACAGTTCAACAGGTTTAATCACAAAAACCTGCCATTTTAACGGGGATGTGTCGACTTTATATCCATTGTATATCAAAATCACACTGTTAGGCATAACTTTTGCTCATATCATGAAACTCTAGTCGTGAATATTTATGATATTGAAATTCATAAGTAAGATCCTACAAGCCTTGTTTTAATCAAACACACAACTTTGTGTCATGAGAAAAGCTTGACACAGAAGAAGAAATCATTTTAATTTAATTGTTAATTGTTTCCATTGTTTAATTTGTTATTGTAATATCGCATAGTGTCGGTGATTAACGTTCTGTAACAGCAGCTCCGGCTGTAGTGTCGGTGATTAACGTTCTGTAACAGCAGCTCCGACTGTAGTGTCGGTGATTAACGTTCTGTAACAGCAGCTCCGACTGTAGTGTCGGTGATTAACGTTCTGTAACAGCAGCTCCGACTGTAGTGTCGGTGATTAACGTTCTGTAACAGCAGCTCGACTGTAGTGTCGGTGATTAACGTTCTGTAACAGCAGCTCCGACTGTAGTGTCGGTGATTAACGTTCTGTAACAGCAGCTCCGACTGTAGTGTCGGTGATTAACGTTCTGTAACAGCAGCTCCGACTGTAGTGTCGGTGATTAACGTTCTGTAACAGCAGCTCCGACTGTAGTGTCGGTGATTAACGTTCTGTAACAGCAGCTCCGGCTGTAGTGTCGGTGATTAACGTTCTGTAACAGCAGCTCCGGCTGTAGTGTCGGTGATTAACGTTCTGTAACAGCAGCTCCGACTGTAGTGTCGGTGATTAACGTTCTGTAACAGCAGCTCCGACTGTAGTGTCGGTGATTAACGTTCTGTAACAGCAGCTCCGACTGTAGTGTCGGTGATTAACGTTCTGTAACAGCAGCTCCGACTGTAGTGTCGGTGATTAACGTTCTGTAACAGCAGCTCCGACTGTAGTGTCGGTGATTAACGTTCTGTAACAGCAGCTCCGACTGTAGTGTCGGTGATTAACGTTCTGTAACAGCAGCTCCGACTGTAGTGTCGGTGATTAACGTTCTGTAACAGCAGCTCCGACTGTAGTGTCGGTGATTAACGTTCTGTAACAGCAGCTCCGACTATATGGTGACATGGTTTTCAGTGAGATGATTATTTAGATTATTATTTTTGTAAGGAGTCTCCAGGGTCATTGTTTGTCAAATGTAAAGCAATAACTTTCTGACACAAATAAATAACATCTCAGTAACATGACCAGCTGCATTATTTGTTTTATTACAGCTGCTATAGCATAAGTGACAACAGGAAATAACTTGCTTTGTGGATGTTCTATAAGATTAAACTATAAATAGATAAAATGTTGATTTTTTAATATTTAAAATATTGGTAGTGCTGGCAAATGACTGCGATATAAGACATAATGTTTTTAGGTGTTTAAATTGATGATTGTTTCCTTAAAATACCCACACCTGTTGTGTTTTCTTCCTTACTTGAAGGAAGTGCAATATTTAAACTATTGTATACCTGTATATGGAAATACATGGCATGCACTTTCATGCAATATCACATCGCGTCACCATATAACAAGCTGTTTTCAACAGATTTCAAACACAATATCTATAAATAAAAGATGTTGAGAGTGAAATTAATCTAAAATATAATGATGGCTGCCCTTCACTCCTTTGTTGTAGTGATATTGTCAGTGTATTTATTGGTCCCTCCTTATAAGAGACATTCACGATGCCACATAAGGACAATGATAATCATTTTTGTAGGTGGATTAAATAAAATTACTCCCATAATTTCAGTGACATGGTGAAAGTCATGGATAGTTAAGCTTGGGCAAATTGATCTTGCTGCCCCTTCTGTGAAAACATATTAGAGAACCAAATGTCCTTATCTTTCCTTTTCCCTCATCCTATCTTAAGTATGTTAATAGAGTATGATTGAATAGAGTTAAATGTATGTGTAAGTATAACTCTAACTAGAAGGTGTTAGCTAGATTGATCGCCTCTGCCACAAGGAGATCAACCTAACTCAAGGTTAAGAGATTTAAACTAAAAATAACTCTTTGTATTTTGTAACGTAACACAATAATGACTGATGCCATATGGAGATCATTTGAAACACATTTTCTGTTAAACAAAAGAAACAATCTGAATCTGTTCATACTTCTAATTTTAACCTTGATGTAGTTTTACTGGTTGATATGTTTCATTAAAATGTCTCTACACTCTCATGCACACAGCTTATAGAAACTACATTTTTTGGTAAATGGCCAAGCCGCCGGCCTGAAAGACGCAGATTTGCTCACAGACTTGCTGTTGAAATGTGGGAGTGCAATGAAACACATTTGTACAGATGTGATTGTACATACATATTTTGCAATCACTGTCGATCCTTTAACTGATCCTTTAACAGATTCTCCAAACATAAAGATGTGGAAAACAAACAAATAAAGTGAATAATTCAATTAGAAAATAAAACAAAAAAAATCATCTTAGATCCCTTATCAGTGTCACAAACATTCAGCACACACAATGAGGATCTGATAAAACATGGCTTGTGTTGTTTTCTCCTGTTTTCTCTTTCCTGCATTTGAATGAAGCGAAAGTCGACCTTGCTGCTCATCAGTTATAGAACAGCTGTGTGATTAGTGTCCTTGGTGTGAGAAGGATGGACGGACCATTTCATAGGCGATAGATTTCAAGATTTTAGTTCAGATAATGCTGGATATTTGTCTTGGTTCTTTGGACTATGGGCATTTTAGTTTCCTTTGATTTTTTCATATCATGAGTATGAGGTATGGAATTGTCTAATGCTTCAAGTAAAACCTTAATCTTTAATTAGTAACTTATTTTTAAAGCTCTGAGTGTTAAAGAGGTTACCCGAGACCTCGAACACACAATTATACATGGATAAAACCTACACAGGATACATTTCTTTAATTTGTAAACAGAAATAGAAATAAAAGACTTTTTTATGCTAAATTCAGGTTCTGGCGAGTCTGACTGAGCTGACTAGCCATGCAAGATGTTTGCTTTGTTTTCTGCTTCTGTTTTCTAATTGTGTGGATGAAAGTGTTTTCTATAAAAGGCAGAGACCACATGTTTTGAACTGTCTGTTTTCCCCATCATTTCCCTGCTCATAATCACCTACGCAAACACAAACACATCACCCCACAACCACAATGTCTCATCATCACTGTCTAGCAGACAAGTCAAGCTTCCTGTTCCTTATTCTTCTCTAGAGCAAAATCAATAATAATCAATCCTGTGACTTGGTGGTGTTATCCAAAGTGAGGAGCATTGCCTCTGCCTGTCAGGTAAATAATGATATCATGTTTAAGGACAAGTAAGAACTTGATTCTGCTTTCAGTTCTGGGACTTTCTGACTTTCAAAAGCTCACGATCTGTACACAGTTTGGCTAACACGTCACATTATGGGGATTTTACGTTGTAGTTTCTTTTTCTTTTTTATTAACATAAGTAATGTTACTAAATACATCAGATCCATGAGTAAAGACACATTCACATACATTTACCTTAAATAAATCAGTGTTTGTTATTATTTGGCTTTTTATTAAAATGTTAATACAACTGTCAGTGAGTTTACAGTACTGATGGTGTATTAGTGCTGCAGTGAATGGTTTGTTAAGGAACCTTCATGTCAAACGTTGCCTTGCTGAAGACCTCCAATAAAAACCTCCTCCAGTTTTCTAACCACACTGGGACAGAGCGAGTATATAATAACAAATGAAAGACAAGTGATTTCTAAATTTAATCAGAGGTTATACATATCCTGGAGGAGGTGCAGAGGGAAGTGGCCCAGTTTAACCAGTCTGATGTATTGTAGGGACAGAGCATTGTAAAGTGTTCAGTCTATTTCTGTTTCTGCTGCAGGGAAATAAATGAATCAAAACGTGTTAGAATTGAAATGTAAAGAAGTCGAAAGGACTAAATCAATCTAAATCAATCTAACACCTTGGTTTAAATCATGCGAGGACAGATTCATTCAATTTCAGCCTGAACAAAGGAAAATAAATCCTCACCACATCCCAGTAAACAGTGGGGCAAACTGGAGGATCCGATGGAAGAGCATTGTTTTATTGCAGTCTAAACTTCAGAGCTGTGTATGAGAAGCTGGTGTAGTGATGCTTCATCTTTAGCTAAGAAAAATGATGACTTTCAGCCGCAACAGAAGAATAACAGAGCGGATAATCACCATGTGCCTACTGACCATATCAACAGCAGGAGGACGGAACGTGTCGCGCCTACCGTGTGAGTTGGGCTTCCTGATGCTCGTTAGTTCTTGCTCTTTCTTTCGTCTTGTAGAAGATCAGAAGGAGGCCGATCGTGCAGATGGTCCAGCGTTTCCGCGTAAGGCGCAATTCACACACGGAACCCATCTGCATGCTTTAAACCCGACCACTTCACCCGCCGCTGTTCTCTTAATTCTCGCAAGCCTTTTCCCTCAGTAGCACTCATATGCAAACATACACGTTCTCTCTCTCTCTCTCTCTCACACACACACACACTCTCTCACACACACTCTCTCACACACACACACACACACACACACACTACCCATTTACTTACTCAGCAGCTGCAGACACAGACTCCACGAGCTCTCGCTTTTTTCTTTTTTTGATTGACGATCGAACCAGCCAATCGGCCCTTAATATGCAAATCACTTTCAGAGCTAAGCCAATGATAATCAGCGTGGGCGTGTCTCTTTGTCCCTGAAGTTGGAGCTCAGACGGTGAGGAGCGCGGCTAGACAAGATGAGAGATCGATAGAAAAGTGTCCTGTAGTCGCGGCTAGCTGCTCGGCTCTTTTATTGACAAACGGAGACGGAATACTTATTGCGTTAAGCAAATAAACACAGTTTTGACGAACGCGTTGAAAAATAATCTACAGGACAGTCAAACCCAGCCCTACAGAGATGTGTGGACTCCTAATTTTAACTAGTCTTGTCCAGAATCTCGTCTTTATTAAATCTTCCTAAGAATCAAACGATCAGTAGCATCAACATGGCCGATAGCTACTATGGCATGTTATACCAACAGAAATGGATTCGATCACTTTATATATATCGTGGACTCCTGACCATCAATTCAATTCAATTTATTTGTACAGCGCTTTTAACAATGGACATTGTCTCAAAGCAGCTTTACAGAAGTATAGAAACATAGAGAAAAAAAATGATGAAGTTTAAAGTTACTATTTTATCCCTATTGAGAAGCCTGAGGTGACGGTGGTGAGATAAAACTCCCTAAGATGATATGAGGAAGACACCTTGAGAGGAACCAGGCTCAGAAGGGAACCTCATCTGGGTGACACTGGACAGGGAAATGATGTAAATGTAAATAATGTTCTTTCTGCAACAGCAACCAAGAGCTCTTGAGGAACTAATAGGTCAGTGTAGTTTCCGAGTTCATTATGGAGCACTAATTCCTTCCTGACATCACATCCATGTGTGGTTCTTCCCCAATCTGCCTCAAATAAATACCTCACACGATCATATAGAAAGTCTTTATATGCTGTAGCACTATACTTTTCCTTCACTGGAACACAGAGGCAAAAACATGTTCCAGCATGACAATGCCCCTGTGCACAATGTGAGGTCCATGTAGACATGGTTTGCCAAAGTTCTGAGTAGAAGAGCCTGAGTGTCCTGCACAAAGCGCTGACCTCACACCCACTGAACCCCTTTGGGATGAACTGGAACGTGCACTGCACCCAGGTCTCCACACCAGACATCAATGCCTGACCTCAGATAATGCTTTTTCACTGAATGGAAAAATCCCCAAAGCCACATTCCAAAATCTAACAGAAAGTCTTCCCAGAAGAGTGAAATTATTGTAACAATAATGGGGGGACTAAATCTGGAATTAAATATTTAACAAAGAACATATGGGTGTTATGTTCATGTGTCCACAAAGTTACGGCCATACATTACTGAATCTGAAGTGCAGGGAATGACATTGATTATCTCATCACATTGGAAATATCTCATCACCTGCAAATAGCTGGGATATATTAGTCAGCAGGTGAACGGTCAGTTCTTGAAGTCAGTATGTTGGAAGCAGGACAAATGGGCAAGTGTAAGAATCTGAGTGACAAAGGCCAAATTCATATGTTTGTTATTTTGTCACATACCCCTACCTAACATTGCTGCAGACCAAGACCCCTTCATGCAACGGCATGCCCTAATGGCAATGACCTCTTTCAGCAGGATAATTCTCCCTGCCACACTTCAAATACTGTTCAGGAATGGTTTGAAGGACATGATAAAGACTTCATGGTGTTGACTCAAAATTCCTCAATCCAATCGAGCATGTGTGGGATTTTCTGGACAAATAAATTCAATCCATTGAGGTCCAAATCCACAACTCACAGAACTTAAAGGATCTGCTGCTAGCGTCTTGGTGCCAGATACCACAGCACAAAGTCCATGCCTCAACTGGTCAGAGCTATTTTAGTTGCACAAAGGTGACCTACACAATATTAGACAGGTAGCTCAATATTGTGTTTGATTGGTCTATGTTGAAATGTAGGTGTTAATGTAAAATTAGTCAACTGACTTTTTGCTAAATAGAAATGGGCTTTACGGAAGACACATATGTATGGGAGACACATTCAATAGTAAACTATTGAATATTATAGTAAGGTTCAAAATAATTAAATGTATTACATTTACTATAACACTAACATTATATACTTAGTGCAACACAACTTTTAACACAGCAAACAATTTCCTGTTAATTAGCCAATATGCTGATTCAGGTGTGTTAAATGAGGTATAAGATAAAAATGTATGATGTAAAATAAGTTATATGTTTGTGATTATAGTAAAATAGGCTATTATTTATTAATGATAATGACCTTGTTTTTATTTTCAGTTTGCAATTAGAATTATGCATAAAACATAATAAAATATTGTTTGTAGAGATATGGGTTTCCATATGCCACATAGTAATCATATACAGCATGAAGTACCACCTTCATATTGTACACGACCATAAATTCTGTCTGGGAGACAGATTATTGCCTTTACTCTTATTAAAAGTGAGACGTAATGCTCACTGTGATATGGCTAAGTGCGTTTAAAGCCACTAAATTCACAGCAGTGTGGCATAAGACCTAAACACCATTTAGTTGAAAATATAATCCAATAAGACCTACCTCCACAGGTCCAGCCCCATTACTCCCAACAATGGAAGGCATATGGGTAATGGCTCAGATGAGATTTCATCCCAGGCGTACAAGACATGAATTCGCTTTTATAGAACGTCTTGTTCTGCAATGTATTAGGTCTCAATCTGGGGTCATCGCTTAGCCAAGATCTGCCTCACGAAAAATGAATGATAGCTGCACTCAGATAATTCAACCAACTTCAAACAGCACATGATTTATACAAAACAGGGGGTGCAGTGAATTGCCAATTGCTATGATCCTTTTAGAGAGTGACAGAGAAATGAAGGCCTGCTCCTGTAAAGAGTCCAGTACAGACATGATGTAAGAGCAGAAACCCCATTGATGACAAAGGTTCTATGGAAAAGAGCAGTAAAAGCTTAGAGAGAGAGAGAGAGAGAGAGAGAGAGCTACTCGTATGCCTTTTATAGGAAGGAACTGAGGAAATTTCTCATATAGAGGAATGGCTTACTCCAAAGCACTCTGTTCCATGATAATATAATTGTGTGAGAGGGTAAAGGAGGTAAATAAGGCTAGTTAAAAAGCATGGTAATATGAGACAGGGAGAAGGGATGGGGTGAAGGAACTGAGGACTGCAAAAAATGCCTTGCTGAATCAGGAAAGAATAAGAGCACTATAATAAATATATAAAATATAATATAATACAATAAAAAACAATAAGTATCTAATGCCTTGTACCTTGTAATCAAACAAAGGGAAAACAGAAAAGGATGAATGATCCTGATGGTCATGATGATAATGTTGATGTTAATGGAGCCCTGCTATGGGCTTGTGAGGATGTTAATATATTATCATGGCATCAGTCATGGCATTCATTTACTACAGCAATACAGATTTGTTCCTCTTTTTTTATTTCAATGGTCCAATTTCCTTTTTTCACTGAGTGTGAGTGGAAAATTACCACTGACTTTCAAATTACAAACTGTGACTACAAATTAGTTCTACTGCAATTAGCAATGATTTTCATTTTCACTGAGATCTGAATGTTCTGTAACGACGGCAAAAGTTTTGTAGTAGTATAAAATGTACAGTATCATTTCGTTCGAACAAATACACGTTTCAGACACTGACTTTCAGCAATCTGTTTTAACATTGTTGTTTGTTTTTTTCAGAGAGAAATCTCCGGAGTAATTTGCAGAAATAATTGTATTTGTGCCAACATTGCAGGAGTCCCACTGTTTTTGGAAAGTGGACAAAGGATAAATGCTTGTCTGGCAAGGACTCCACAGGATTGATGACTCATCATGTAGAGAGAAAAGTGAGAGTATCTCTGTTCGAGTGGGCGCCAAATTCTACCAACTGAATCGATTTAGGACAGACAGAAAGGTGTCTCCGGGACACAGATCAAAGATAAGAGAGCGGAGCAAAAGTGTTCTTTACAAGCCCAAGGATCTTTCACAGATTGAGAGAAAAGGGATGTGATAAGATGAGCAGTGACACAGGCAATAAGTCAGTCAGCTCAGGCATTAGGTGGAAGAGAAACAACAAGAACTTTTTATAAACACCGAAGACCAGCGCCAGAAGAGTATTAGACAGAGTTAATGGGCCTATATAATAATGCACCAGGGGTAATTAGCTGTGAAAACGCCACTGATGGGGTGAGATCTAAAGATCTGTCGCTTCTAATTTAAAGACAAAGAGGTCATGTGCCAAATCCAAACACGATTACACAGTGATGAGAGGATTTTGTCTTCCTTTGACATTACTCTTTCTTTTCCGTAATGACTCAGTGACCCATTAGTAATGTCACTGAGCAACAACATTCAGCTGGATGACTGAGTCCCTCTTATAGTTTCTCTATATTTCTCATTAGTATGTGATATTTTTTGTTTTTATAGAAGTGATAGCAGCACATTCAGGTGCGGAGTACAGACAATACGAGTCAGAGGTTATTGTGTATAATAATAAGGTTTCATTTAGAGTTTTAAAGCTTTGTTTGTACATGTTCTATGCCTTGATAAACACTCACGGACCCACTGTAACTGAGCAGGACATTGGTTTCAGCGAGTCTGTACCTACTGCAGCCACAGATCCCTGTTTTTTGCTGATAAGAGTGTAACCTAATCTGATCTTCTGCTGCTGTCGCCCATCGTTCAATGTGTTGTGTGTTTCGAGATGCTTTTCTGTCCACTACAGTTGTAAAGAGTGGCTGTTTGAGTTATCATAGCCTGTCAGGTCGAACCGGTCCAGCCATTCTCTGCTGACTTTTTACCTCAACATTTCCACCCATAAAAACATCTCTGAAACTGAGAGCTGTTGTGTGTGAAAATCAGGAAGTCTGTGGTTTTTGATAGCAGCCTGTCTGGCACAAACAAGAAAGCCAGTGTCAAAGTCACATTACAGTTCCATGCCCTATATTGAGCTGTTTCTGCATGATTTTATCAATTTTGCTGCTACTGCGTCACTGATTTAATAAATGTTCAGTGTGTGTATGTATGTACAACTCTAAAATGAACCTCATAAGCTTTTCCAATTTTTTGGCTCAGTTAAATGTCCATATTTGTACATTTAGATCTAGTGGATTGATTAAGCAATCGAGCCATTCAGAGTTTGAGATATTTGTATTTGACAAGCTGAGATTTTCTCTGCAGGTTTAATACACAGTGCATGACAACGCTGTAGTATAACATAATAGGAAATGTTTTCAGTATAATCTCTGTATTAATGGTACATAATCATCCTTTTCCATGGTTCTCATACGTTCATCTACATCTCTCACATTTCTCATCTTTTTCAGAGATTCTTTCCCTTTCTGGGGATTTTTCTCCTCACTCCTTGGTGCCCCTTACTACCCCTCTCTTCCCCCAACCTGAACTATTTCCACCATCTGTTGTTGGCTCCATCACACTACCTTCACATGGCTGCCGATCTCCCTCTCTCCCTCTCTCTCTCTGTCTGTTTCCCTCTCTCTCTCTCTCTCTCTCTCTCTCTCTCTCTCTCTCTCTCTCTCTGTCTGTCTCCCTGTCTCTCTCTCTCTCTCTCTCTCCCTCTCTCTCTCTCTCTCTGTCCCCCCCGTCTGTCCCCCCCCTCCTCTGTCTGTCTCCCTGTCTCTCTCTCTCTTTCTCTCTCTCTCTCTGTCTGTCTCCCTGTCTCTCTCTCTCTCACTCTCTCTGTCTGTTTCCCTCTCTCTCTCTCTCTCTCTCTCTCTCTCTCTCTCTCTCTCTGTGTGTGTCTCTCTCTGTGTGTGTGTCTCTCTCTCTTTCTGTCTCTCTCGCTCTCTCTCTCTCACCAGTGTTCTCTTCATTCTAAGTGTATTGTCTGTCGTTCTTTCTCACTGATCTCTCCTCTTCCTCTGCAGTTTACTCGCCCGTTCACATCGAGCATATCCAACACCCATGACTTTCACGCCATACCTTCACTCCAGTGCCCATGTGGTGTCCAATATTTGTCCTTATGTCATCTTTATAGACGAACCCTTTACACAGTTTTACTAATAGCTAACGTATGGATTAGGAATAAAAGCTTTGCTTTGTTTGAACTGAATGCTTGTCAGGTTAGTAAAATCTTACTTATATTTCTAAGATAGTGGTATCTGGTTGCTTCTCGGGCTTTTTACTAGATTGTTTTACAATAGCATCATAACATTTTTAATTTTTAATTTTTTTAACATCAGTATTAAGACTATTATTTTGAGGCTCTCCTTTTTAATATACTAAGATTAATTGGATCACCTTATGAGCTTTAATTATTCAGTGAGAAGCAAACCACTGAGTATGTACCTTGAAAGAATGAGACGTACTAGACCTACCTAAAGTTCCACAGGAATTTCACCTTTCTGAAGGAATTTTATTACACCATTTAAGAGGTGGCTCCCGGGTTTGTTTATTGGCCTCCAAATTTCTCAGCTGTTCCTCAGAGGCTCCAGTAGCTCTGATGTAACAGCGATGACATTAATGTAAGGTTGTCCAGTGATGTAATGATGTTAAAATGAATCTCATTTATCAGACAGTGTAACAGTGCTGACATTCATTTAATCATGTGCTTTCTGAGGTTGATTTATTTCTGTAACTAAAGTTATTTTGTTGGCTTTGGACAAAGGTTGTGCAAACATAAATGAATCCCGGTGCTAAACGGTTTCTCTTCCTGCCTCCAGTGTTTTTATCAATTCTTTGTGGTACTGCATGACCTAAAAACCTTATCTGCAAAGATGACAGTTATCCTTTGATGCCTTGTTGCTGCTATTCTTTGAGCAATTAGTAAATGCTTTCATGGGTGCAGATTCATTTTTAAAATATATTTACCATACCTTATTGTACATTGTCTAGCAAAGGCTTTTCTGTGGTTATACGGTAAAGTGAACTGTCTCTAAATTTTTTAGCAGGCTTCATCCATTATGTGGCATCTCTGTGACAGCGAACAGACCAGCAGGAAGCAGTAAAATTCAGAGAGTGAACTCACTTTTATGGGCTCCGTGGAGACATGACCCAATTCTCTGTGCTTTCACAAATGTTTCCTGTCACAAGCTGTATTTACAGTTTGCATTTAAGAAAATGTTTATGGTGTTTTGAATTCTCATATCTTCTTTGTATGCTGCAAGACTCAGAAACGAGTCTACGATGCAAACTATACGACATGGTGTGCCAGAAAATCTCTCAGTTCAATCTGTCTTGCTTTTCTGGAATCTGTTTGTCATGTTGCTGGTGGCACCAGTTAATATATTTGCAAATGCAGCCTCATTCCAGCACAGCTCCATTTCCATAATATTTGAGTGAATGGTGGCGACTGAGTAATTTTTTCAATCAGACAGTTTGAGATCTGATGACCATTACCATACGAGCAGGACGTCGATCAAGCTGCCAAGGCGCAAGTCCACTTACAGTGATTTGAGACACGTCTCCATCAGAGCAGTTAATGTTTGTTTGTCTGTTGTGTGAGGATAAACCAACACATTGACAGGTGCTGGCTGCCTGAATTCTCCAAAAGGGTGCCCAAAGACCCCCCCCCCCCCCCCCCCATGTTTATCCATGCTGCATGCTTCACAAGAAGCCGATTTTCAGATTTCGTCCTTCGATACTTCATTATATCAAACAGCAGATGATACGATCCCATTAGTCTCTCAAAGCCTGCTGTAGAGAAATGCGTCATGTTAATTTCCCATACAAATATTGGAGTGTCAATTTGAGCAATGTGTCTTACTGGTGTTCCTGTGAGACTTAGCACAGCTGTGCTTTCCAATAAGCTTGGTTAACATGGAGAAATTGTGTATATGTGTGTGTGCGTGTGTGTGTGTGTGTGTAACAGAATAGAGCTCTGTGATCGATTGGCGCTGCAGAGTAAATTCCCCAGTCTGGCTTGCTGGATCACACAAATGACAGTCAGTAATGAAAACAGAGGGCCTGCTGCTGGTGGACACAGTGGCCCACAGAGGACCAGAGACAGAACAGAGAAGACTTTCCAAACACACTGTGGGGGGAAAAGATAATACGAGCAAAAATATATACCTGTGAGACGGACTTCTTTTTTTGCCCTTAAAACACTGAGCAGGAAGAGCTCAGTGTGTGTCGGTATATGAGGAGGTGATGATGGAGTGAAGTTTGTGCAGTGTGTTTGGGAAGAACTTCAGCAAACTCCTGTTGAGCTGTGTGTGTGTGTGTGTGTGTGTGTGCTGGTATGATAGAATTATTTGAAACAATAGCCAAAAAAGATACAAGGTACATGTACCTAATTATCTGTTAATTAACCCCCTCTTTCTCAGCCTCTGCACATCAAACCTGATGCAGATGGACGTATTCTTTATTCAATGAAAAGGAGTTAGGACTTTATTAGCTTGTTCTTTATATCATTTCCTAATGTATCATTTTATCATGTTTCTTTGCCCTGTTGCATTCCCCAGTCAGCATTTTCACGGCTTGCTTCTGGATGATTTTCAACATTTTTTTCACGCTTGCAAAAAGACAAAAAACAACACAACAATAATAAAAAACCCAGCATGCTGCCTGAAGAGCAGCCATTTCCAAATATATTGTGAGACAGAGCAGGCTACAGAAAATGAATATTAAAGAGATCAACACAGCCTTGGAGAGCATATAGACAGAGCGTTCAAATATTGTCAGTCATTTCCTGGTTGTAGGACAAATGAATTGCTATAAAAATAAACACTTTGCTTGTGTGCAGTTCAGCAGGATGTACATCATATCTGTCTCTCTTTCTGTCCCAGGAAGCTGGTGTAAGTAGAACACATGGGAGTAAATTTGTGGGATGGGCGGGTCTCCCAGGACTCAGCCCTCAGGGTAGAAACACTTGGCTATTACATGACTAATCAAAAACCACAGGTCTAATATCATCTCCAGTTGTTAGAACTAAGGGAGCTTGTTAATCTGCATTTAGGGAATCTATTACACACCCAGTGCATGAACCAGGCTTGCCTTAGGAACTGCTGGTCTTGAAAATATTATAATTACATTATATTATAGGTTGTGTCTTGTTAACAGGATATTGTTGATTAGCTTACTGAGCCATAGCTGTGTAGCTGTGTGTGTATGTATGTGTGTGTGTGTGTGTGTGTGTGTGTGTGTGTGTGTGTGTGTGTGTGTGTGTGTGTAATACCAGCACTCTTCATTTTTAGCCCAAACTGATGTACACTATTGCATGAAATTAAGAACAGCAGACTGAAATGTGACACTGTTTTAAAAAGCATGCTGTGTTTGCCCTGTCTAATTATTTGCTGCAATGTCACTAAACATGACTGATATGTTGTTTGCCCAACTGTAGAAAAATCAACACTGATTATTTAGCATTCACCACCAACATAGGACACATGCCAACATGTTTGCACGCAGAAATGGTAGAAATGTGGAGTTAAATGATGTACTTTTCAGTCACTGCTAGATAAAATATTAAATGGCAGGGCTAAATAAATAAATAAAAAGATAGATAGATAAATAAATAAATAAAATCACCTAGTGGTAATCACATGACACGGCCCAAAGACAGGCTGTGTGAGTATACAGTCTGAGCTAGAAAGAAATCAGCCCCAGTTTCTACTTCATAAATAATTCTATGTGTTTAATCATAAATGCTGTTGTTCTTGATTCCAGAAAAGTACACATTTTCACTTTCAGTCATTATGTATCAGTAAACGAGTGCATTTTTATTTATTTACTTATTCATTACATGCTTGTTTTCACAGATAAGGACAGCTTAGCCCTGTTAGACTACACCGTTGTGCCTGTGGAGTTTAAAATCTACAATATATTTTAGCTCAGTCATATTTTGCAGTGAGGGGCACGGTGGCTTGGTGGTTAGCATGTTTGCCTCACACCTCCAGGGTTGGGGGTTCGATTCCCACCTCTGCCATGTGTGTGGAGTTTGCATGTTCTCCCCGTGCCTCGGGGGTTTCCTTCGGGTACTCCGGTTTCCTCCCCCAGTCCAAAGACATGCATTGTAGGTTGATTGGCATCTCTAAATTGTCGTGTGTGTGTGTCCATGTGTGTGTCCTGCGATGGGTTGGCACTCCGTCCAGGGTGTATCCTGCCTTGATTCCCAATGACACCTGAGATAGGCACAGGCTCCCCGTGACCCGAGAATAGATCGGATAAGCGGCAGACAGTGAATGAATATTTTGCAGTCATAATAACAACAGTAATATTAAAGATTAAAGATTTTATTTGTAGCATACACAGTTAGTATATACAGTATACAATTTCCAGTGAAAACCCAGCCTACTCTTTATTAGACTGTAAATAAATAACTAAATTAAAAATAAGAAGAAATCCAAAATGTAGTGTGCAGAGTGACAAAGTTTCATAACCCAAAAGCATCGTAAAGCAGATTGTAAAAGATGTGAAAACTGCAATAAAGCTGCATACAGTACAGCTACATGCAGCACATACAGAGCTTCACGCAGCCTATAAGCACAGCTCTTAAACAGCTCTGTGGCTGTGAAAGTCCATGAAATTGGGGGTCTGTGCTAACTTTTTGTCACAGCAGCATTAATAACAGCCCACCATTATCAAAGTTATTACGTAAATGACTGTGTCCTTTTCTTTAATATCCTCTTGTAATTGAATGGTTTAAATCCAGACCTCAATATCTCCAAAACAAATAGGGCCAATGACAATTTGAACTAAATGTGCTCTGTGAGTGGAAAATATTAATAAAAAAAAGTAACAAATTATTATGCACATTTACACAATGAGCCTATTTTTTAAATAGTCTATTTTAATAGTATTTAAATTGTTGTATTTTATTCATAAAATAAATCTGTACTAAGGGGATTAAGTAAATCTTTGGATTATTTATTTATTTATTTAGTCTGTTTATTTATTTCAGTTAAGCCTTTCCTGGCTGTTAAATATTTTGAGAAGCCCTTCCCTAGAGCCACTCCTTGCAGTCTCTTTTATTCCTTATTTTCTTTCTGATTTCTTATAGCTCCTTTTTTTATGATGCATTAGAAAATACACACACACACACACACACACACACACACACACACACACACACACACACACACACACACAGAGCTACATCTACATTTATGACTTGTGAAGGAGCTGAACGGATTCAGGTTGTTGAGTCCAATCTGACCTCGAAGTGCACAAGTCTGTGAAATAAACAAGTCCAAGAGCTAATGGAAATAAAAAATCGTACCAAAGATTCAACTCACATTTGGGCTTGTGACCCGGAGCCGGTCTGCCCGACTAGCTCCCTATGTTGGAGGCCATTTATCAAGTGGCCACACATGTCATGTTGGAAATGAAAGAGGAAGCATGAGGATGAGCAGGATAAACACTCTCAGGATCTGGAGCTTAAGTAAAAAGTGTAGAGAAGTTACAGGGCAGGTTTGATTGCCCCATGCACAGCTAGAGATCAGTATATGAGGAGATGACATGCTCCAGTGCCTTAAAGACGAACAAAGAATAACGTTTTCATTTTCCTCTAGACAAAATGGGGTGAAAAAAAGTACAAAGAAACACCAGATGATGGCGCACTTCTCAAACACTTGACACAAAGCTGCTGTGCTTTCGGGTTTTTTAGTAGATGCAGGCGTGTGCAAAATGAATAACACTGATTTAATACTTTATCTTCCCTCTTATCTTTCATCTCAGACAAGATTGGCAAATATACAATATGCTAGAGTTTTAATTTCATGTGAATGTTTATCTGTTTATCTGTGTTTGTTCATTCTTATTAAAAATCAATAATCATCTGTAAATTGTTGATCATCTAAATGCTGAGACACAAAGATCTGTGTTCATAAAAATCCCTTGTGCTTGTAATGTGTATTAATTTGTCAGCTCTGGAGAAGTGTGTGTACACAGTGTGTTATGGTCATCATGACATGAAGCGAAGTGATGTGGGTGTGTGATGTGATATTAATTAATAAAATGGTAAAAAAAAAAAAAAGAAAAGAAAAGAAAAAAGGCTGAATCTGATAAAGATTAAGATGCGGTGTTTCGGGGAATATTCTGTCTTCTGTAACTAATCGTGTGTTTAGTTTTCTTGAAGGTTTGAAGCTCTATGGGAATACAGTGAAGATATCCTTATACTTTAATAAGATATGACATGATCTGTACATGATAATCTGAATGAATAAATCTGTTATATTGTGCAAAGAATAATCAACATTAACTATTTTATAGTATTTAAACACACACACACACACACACACACACACACACACACACAAAACAATGATCTGTAATAGCCCTGAGAATAACAGAATTTAAAGATTTCTTTTTTTTCTTGTATCAGTATTATCAGAACATCAGGTCAGTTTCAGTCATATCGTGTATTAAGGTGCTCAAGAGAACAAATAGTGCTGCAGCTGACGCTGGCGTCATCGTGAAGGAACCCATTGTCTGCAGCACAGAGCTCACTGATTTAACCGTGACAGATAACACAGGAGATTTAATCATGTTGTTCTTCTTGGGCCTTCAATCCAGGTACTTTCTCTGCACACTCTTGTTCTTGATACTCATCAGTAACACTCATTATTCTGCTCCTATTTATGATGCTACATCCACAGGGTTTTATTTCTGACTCTATATATATGTTTCCATTATGTCTGAAATACAAAGATGTCAATTTTAAATTTTATTTTGATTTGAAAAACAGCATAAATATTGTTATGGGGACAGAGAGCAGTTAAAAGAAATGTAATCTAAACACTCGTAAAAACTGATTAAAAAAAAAATGACAATGACTCAATGGCTTATAAATGACTCACAATATTTTTTTTATTTATCTACTGTTGTTTGTATAGCTTTACAGCACAGTATTCATGCTTATGCATTGAGGGCATGGCCACAAATGTTTATACAATTAAATCTCACCATGAAAAGTCTGCATCACAGACAACGCCATGCTGCGTGCTAGGTCACGGTCTTATCTGAGGCCGTTCTCTGTTTTTCCGGAGATATTAAGTGACTTGATTTCTCTACTGCAACCTAGGCACAATGATTTTGATAGTGATATATGAGGAAATAAACTCATCACAGCTGAGAAAAGCTGATTTCATGCCAAATGCCTTGAATTCACAATATTGTTATTGGCCATATTGCTACCATGGAAACTGTGTGGCTGGATGCATGGTAGTGATCAGAGAATGAGCATGTGTGTGTGTGTGTGTGTGTGTGTGTGTGTGTGTGTGTGCGTGTGTGTGTGTCTGAGAGAGAGATACAGAGAGAGGGTATGTGCTTTTGAACATATCCAGATTCTCCCAGAAAGGCATTGCTATGCAGGGCTTTTGGAGATTATTGCCAATTGAGTTTAATTAACATCTGATAGCTCAGTGTTCCCTGTTATGAAACACTCATTTCTGCCTGTCTGTTGAGATTGTAGACTGTCTGCTGTGTCCTGGCAGTGAAAGCAAATCTGAATTGAACCATACGGCTTCCTAAGGGCCTACAATATTAGCTATAGAATATTTATTCAGCGTGTCACCACAGCCTATGGTATTAAAAATTATTGAAAATTAATGACGCTATAATAATAATTTAATTAAGTTTTCTACACTAAACTGCTTGTCAGACTACAAATGAAGTAAAATATGTATTCTGTATAGTTTAGAATAGTTTGTGTACTGTCATATACACTGATCAGGTATAACACTGTGAGCAGTGAGAGGTGAAGTGAATAAGACTGATGATCTCCTCATCATGGCACCTGTTAGTGGGTGGGATATATTAGGCAGCAAGTGAACATTTTGTCCTCAAAGTTGATGTGTTAGAAGCAGGAAAAATGGACAAGCGTAAGGATTTGAGCGAGTAAGGATTTGGCCAAATTGTGATGGCTAGACCACTGGATCAGAACATCTCCAAAACTGCAGCTCTTGTGGGGTGTTCCCGGTCTGCAGTGGTCAGTATCTATCAAAAGTGGTCCAAGGAAGGAACAGTGGTGAAGCGGAGACAGGGTCATGGGCGGCCGAGGCTCATTGATGCACGTGGGGAGCGAAGGCTGGCCCGTGTGGTCCGATCCAACAGACGAGCTACTGTTGCTCAGATTGCTGAAGAAGTTAATGCTGGTTCTGATAGAAAGGTGTCAGAATACACAGTGCAGGACGGGTCAGGGCTGTTTTGGCAGCAAAAGGGGACCGACACAATATTAGGCAGGTGGTCATAATGTCTGCTTGCCCTGGTGGTTGTTATTGTGTTAGTATATTAGTTTAATTTACTTACATTGAATTTTTAGCCAGTCCCTGCATTATAAAGATTTATTACCTTACAAATCTAACCTCATGAAGCTGAGTGATGCTGTGGTGGTTCAATTTCATACAAATAAAGTCAGAGGGAAATTTACGGACACTACTTCTGCCCAAACCTGGACATTGTCAATGTTGCGGTTTGTGTGAACTTGTTCATGTTACCTGTACTGTGTTACCTGTATGTGTAAAGTGTAATTAAAGTGTAAGTAAAACATATTCAAAATAGTATGTGAATAAAATCATGTAACATTATTAATATTCATTATTTATGTTAATATTAATTTATTAATAAATAAATGTTGGATTTTTATCTCACTTTTTATGTGAGTTAAAAAATCACATCACAGTACCTCCTTGATTATTTTCAGAAAGCAGTGTTTATACTCCATTGTGTTTTATTGTGTACTTCTTAACTTTTCAGATTCAAAACCTTTTCTGCTGGACTGGTTACCAAGTGGTATATGGAAGGCATGCAGGCCTTTAGTACACACACTCTAGCACACACACACACACACACACAGTATATGACGAGACACAGATCAGGGCACAGGTTATATATAACTGGACTGCAGTTTCCTCCTTTGGCTGAAAATATTTTGTGTCTGTTTTTTAGTAAACATTTAGCCTTCATTGTCCCTGCTGCACCATATCACTGCAAATTCTCTTCCTGTGAGCAGTGGAGGACAAAGGCCTGGGACACTGCGCTAATAATAACGCATGTGGCCTGGACTCTTGCCTAGATGAGAGAAACACATTTCACTCTCTGCCAGTGTGGCCATACTGGAATGATGTTCCTGACTGAAATATTTGAATCACAGTAGTTTAGAGGAATGGCTAGATGATAATTAATAAAAATTTCCTTTTCACAAATACACAAATGTGTAATGCGGAAATATCTGTACAGCCTTAAACACAACACAATTACATATTATTTTGTGTCTGAGACATAAAAATGGAAATGCATGAATTCATACATAAAAGACTTTCAAGAAAATCTTTCACAACACATTTTAACAACATAGAAAAGTTCACAAAAAATTCAAAAGTATTCGTACAGATTAACATCTCACCAGTAATTTCCCCAAACCTTTGTATTATAAGATAACTTTGTTTATTAGGGTTAAGATTTCCCTTCACTGGAACTAAAGGGTCCAAACCCTTCATCATGACATTAGTCAGGGCTTTAAAGGCAGAATCTCTTGTGGCTGAATCGCCACAAAATCCAAAATCTAATGGAAAGCCTTCTCAGATAAGTGGAAACAGTTATCACTGTAAATGGGGAACAATTTATGTGTTAATGATCATGGTTTTGGAAATTGGGTGTGATGGTCAGATGTCCACATACTTTTGTGTATCTGTACTCTTCCGACTGGTATGTTTTTGGGAGGTGGAGGAAACCAGAGTACGTTCATTTTGCACCCTACACCGGCCCCCCTGCTACATACAGTACACCTTGCATGTCCGTCACCGATAACGCTGGTACTGCTTTACTGTAATAAAGTGAAATGGATCTCAATAAACAAACACAGACACAGCAGGTAGATCAATGCATATTTTTCTTTATAATTCTTTAAATACATTTTATAAATGAAATGAAATGTCATTTTTTGTGAATTGAATGGTGGAGTAAAATTCATAAACACTTTGATCCATTGTTGGATAAAGAAATACAGCTGCTGGGGAAAATATTTTTTAAAATGGCAATGAACCGAAAATGTATAAAAGAATCGGTTCCTACTGATGAGCTGAGCCAAATGTATTTGACTCACCTAAAAGATCCGGAAATCCCCCCCCCCCCCAGGGACTTTATCCGCGAACCCGTGCTGGTGACGGTGCTGAACACGAGCGCCCCCTACAGGCGGGAACACGCGGTAATCCGTGGGTCTATCGAGTTATCCTGAGCGGTTACTTTGGCCTGACGGTTCTTCTGGAGTTTTTAGGATTGTGGAGTGAAATGAGCCGCTGGGAAGATACCGAGGCGTCGGGATAATACACAGCAAACAAACGGTAAAAACGACTGCTTTTCAAAGTTAACATTTCTTTTGGGGAAAAACTCGGTGTCCTGTGTGTTAGTGTGTCAGTGTGTGTTAGTGTGTGTGTTAGTGTGTGTGTTAGTGTGTGTTAGTGTCCTGAGAGAAACAGAAGTTCCAGGCGCTTTTCCAACTTTTCCCGGACGTTTTAACTGAACTGAGCTGAATTCCCGTGGTGAGTTTAATAATCTGGGGAAAGCCTCATTTATTTTATAATGTGTTTTTTATTTTGTCTGGAAATGTCTCATGTTTAACTACAAACTAGAGGAAACGTGTGTGTTTGTTCTGTGTCCAGGTCATTAGCACTGGCTAGCTTTAGTGCAAAGGATTTGCTCTTTTTCTGAATTATTGTTGACTGGTGTGACGTCATAACGTCAGCTACACAACCTTGTACAGTATCGGGTCACTTTGTGTTAGATTGTGTGTCTGTACACAAACTGTTGTGAGTCTTGATGAAGGTCCTGGTGTTATTCAGAGCAGTTAGCTTTTAAACACTGCTTTACTTTCAGAGGGTTTGGAGTTTAAATGTGTTTCATTATCGACAATCTGAAGTGTTCATGGTCAACTTCATCACCTCAGTGTCCTGTTAGTGTCCTGTCAATGGACAACAACAGCAAAAAAACATCTCCATACTTCAGTCAGGTTCAACTACCTTCTCTCTGTGAGATGAGGTCAGAAAATGAAGTTATTTTAGCGACACTTCTGACAGAACTTTTTTATTTATTTATTTTTTTTATTATTATTATTATTATTTTTTTTTACTGACCCTCCGTTTGCCTACAGACCCTGAGTTTGCTTCTGATCCTGCAGATACGGTCCAGCAGCTCCAGGTAATGTTCACCAACCATCAGCTTGGGAGAACTGTGATTCAGTGATTTGGAGCGTGGTGTGAATGTTGGTGCTGGTTTGAGTGTTTCTGTAACTCCAGATCTCTTGGGTTTTCCACACACACGAGTCTCTAGAGTTACTCAGAATGGTGGAAAAAACCCCGGTGAGGAGAAGCTCTGCAGACAGAAACACCTTGTTGATGAGAGAGATCAAACCTTGGGGTAGATGAGCTACAACAGCAGAAGATATGTCCGGTTACACATCGGTCAGCAGGGAGACACAAAGCTGAGGCTCTAGTGGGCACAGACTCAGAAAAACTGGACATCTGAAGACTGTGTGGTGATTCTGTCATTTATATCCTGTTAGGTGCAGAAAGTAATAAAAGACTAATAATCCACTAATAATGGAGACCACAGGAGCTGACGAGGGCTAGTTCCTATAAAGTGTGTCCACTTTTATAAAAATATGTTTAAATATTTATCAAGAGAGTCTCCAGGGATAAAAACAAATAAACAAAAAAAACCCAACAACACAGGAAACGGTTTTCAGTCTGGAGCTTGACTGGCTTTAAATAAATTACCCACCAAAAAGGGTACTTTTCAGGGTAAAGGTACTTTTCTAGTAGAAGTGTCTTAGTACTCTTGGTTCAGGGATATTTAATGTAGCTGTGTGTTTTTATCTAGCGCTGTGGTCCTAGGGGACAGTTATTTCATTTCACCGTGTACTGCACCGGATATATATTGCTGAAATGACCATAAAGCATCTCGACTCGACTCAGCAGGATATTCTCCGTAGCTTCAGGTAGAGGATCTAGAGGATCTAGAGGATCTCTGGAGCACATTCAGGCTGCTTTGTTCACATTTGCGTCATTTGTTCTGCTGGGAACAAATATTTACTATAAATGTAGGAAAGTTTTTTTCCCCCACAGTGCTTCATATACATCTCAGCTCGGGCTGCGCCGTATGCACGTGATAAATCATGCTGTTATAGGAACATCATCAGCGAAATGATTGTGTGAGGCATTAAATTCAATTATTACATTATTATTCCATGTCTCTACCATCAAGAATTATTTAAAGAATGCAAAGTAGGCATTTTTTTAATAGTTACCTAGTGAATCTTGTATCTTTAATGAAGAAGCTCTGTCAGACATGTCACTTCCTGTTATCATTTACGTTATTTTAGCCCCAGCCTCTCTCTCTTTGTTTTTTCCCCTCTCTCTTGTATTACTACAGACAAACAAGCAGTTTCTGTACACAGCTGTTTGTCTTCTATTTCAATCCCAGTGCTATGTCTTTGAGGTGATGTTAAAAATCCTTGACATGCTATAACAGTTTTGATTCCTCTCATGTGCTAATCTTCTGCCTTTCTTTATTTGTTATCTACATTTACCTTGTTTTTCTAATGCACCGTTAAATCTGTACACATATTTCACATAAATATATATCTAGTCTTTTTACCGATGGGGAAAAGCAGGAAAAACTATAATTGCGTATTTAGACAAATTCTATAGTCATTATGGGTGAAAATGTAGGAATGTTTAATAATAATATTGTCATTTTAATATTAACCGTCATAAAGTGTGGAAATTACTCTGATATTTTTGTTATTACACCCAAAGGAGTTATTGGCACTAGTGTGTTATAAGCAGTGTCTCACTACAGTTACACTGTGTTTCTAAACATGAATAATATTTTGTAGCTGTCCTTAAATAATGTGTTTGAGATGTTTAAACTTATTTATATTTCAAAGAGATATTTTAAACAATTATTCAAACTAGTCTAGCTTTTATCATTCCTTCCCCGAACAAAAAAAAAAAAAAAAAAAAAAATCAGTATTTTCCTAAGGTCATGAGAAACCGAACCCGTGCGTTCACAGACACGTCGGAAAGGTCACACCCGTAATTTTTCACGCCTGTCCAGTTGCAGCGCTTCATGCCCCATGGCTGCTTGCTTACATTTCTGAGATGCCTGGCTGCGGCGCACGCATCTGTTACCATAGTTTCCTCCTCGTCTGTGTGTGTGTGTGTGTGTGTGTGATGATGATGATGATGATGTCAGCGTGCACGCTGAGCCACCCCCCCTCTTTTTCTCCCGCTCTCTTCCTCATCTCTCTCTCTTCCTCGTCTCTCTCCATCTCGCTCACCCTCCTGATTCAGTGGTGGCGGAGAAGCAGCTGTCCCCTCGTCTCTCTCTGGAGCTTGTTCTGCGCTATGTTACGAGCAGGTAAGCAGCCTGACCAGGGGCTTGCTGTTTCAGGGCTACTCTACGACCCGTCTCTGCCTCTGTTTTACACTCTGTAAGCCTGTGTGTGTTTGGGATTGCTTTAAAATATCTGACGTGTGTTTGAAATTGAATGTGAAATTGTGTGTACATTGCCGAGGGTGTGCGAAAGATCAGTCAAGAGAGGAATAGCTCCGAATTCAGGCTCGGGTACATGTTTGGGAAACTCAGCTGTTTGTTTGATGTTGTCAGAGACGTGTGTGTGTGTGTGAGAGAGAGAGACAGAGAGAGGTCAATAGAAATTGTTGGTTTTTATGTTTAAATATGCCTTTTGTGCATTTGTTCACCACCGTCTGTGAAATACATTGCCTCTGTGTGTGCAGCCATTAAAATCCAACTTATCATTTTCATTTTCTTCAGAAGCGATAGAAACGCTGCGTAGGAATAGTTACAAAATGAGCCATAAGTCTATATTTAGTAATATGATAGGGATCATTTCAGACAGTTTGTGTTCTTCACTACATGGCTCAGTGCTAAAGTTCAGTTTGCTTTAAACTGTAAGTTCACAAAATGTTTAACTTTAACATCCACAGTGCACGTTAAAGGTTTTCATGGACTGTTTTTATACACTTTCTGCTTTGTGTCACGTCTTAATTTAGCATTTTGATTTGGTTAAGCTCATATGCCTGTAGCTTTAAGGAGGTTTCTGTCTTCTGGCTTGTAATCATCTGAACCTAGCTCCAGGAAATGGAAGATAATAAAAGGGATAACTCTTCTGTTCTTCAGGCTTTTGTGAGGGTTATTGATCTGAATGGGTAGAGATTTAAGAATCAAGTTGTGTTTCCTGATTTTGTGTTTTATCTTCAGAGGCGGCTATCTGTTTCTGTCTGTTCCTTAAGTAAAGGACTGTGAAATAACGATAAGGTGAGCTAAATTAAGATACGTCTCACATGTTGTTATTTAAGGCGTAATAATTTCATGGTAAACTGTCAGTTTGTTCAGTGATTCATTTAGTAAATAAAAGTAAATCAGATCACACCTATGTTATGACAACAGCGTCACTGCTTCTGTGGGAAGCGTTGGTGTATTTCAGTATCGGCTCCATTACGTTACATGTTGTTTTTTTCCCCTGATTGAAGGTTGAAGGCTGCTTCACAGAAGATTTTTTTTCTCCCTTATTGCGCCAGAGCTCTGTTCTAATGTTTCCTCTTGTTTACTAGTTAAACAGCGTCCTGACAGCAATGGTTGAGGTTTGCCTTATCTCATAAAGTACACAATGATTTTTTTTTTTCCATTGGCTCCCATGCTTCCTGCCTGTGTCACAGCGAGGCTGGTGTCATGATGGCATATGGGTAGTTCCTGCTGTTGGAGTGGCATCTCCGCCCACAGTGCTGCTCCGCAAACACAGAGGCTCCTCATCTCTCTCTCTCTCTCTCTCTCTCTCTCTCTCTCTCTCTCTCTCTCTCTCTCTCTCTCTCCTCTCCTCCTCCCTGCCCAGCCTTTGGCGCATGGCTTGCCTTCGTCTCCATGCTCTCCGTGTTTCATCCTCTTGGCTCAGTGGAACTGCACTGGTGCATTGGGACAGAATGATTTCCAGCACTCATTTATTTTAACGATCAGATGTGGCGGACATGCGCATGGAGATATTTCAGCTGTTCCACATTCCACAACAAATTCCATGAATTAAAACCGAAACACATGTTTCTGCAAAGCTGTAACAGACAAACAGGAATGTTTCTACGAGTACTGAATGAGCGCTCCTCATACAGCCGGGCTCTTTAGTCTTGCAGATTAGGGGGCACAATACAGTGATTGTTCAACATATAAAAAAACACCTGTCTCCCAGTGCCAGTGTGAATGAGCAGGGGGACCAGGGTGGACTGTTGTGTTGCTGCGTGATGAATGGACGGTCGAAGGGAAAAGGCCTTACTTACAAAGCCGAGGCCAGGAGGACCAGCACGCTGTCAGTCTCGTGAAACGGCAGGGATGCACAGAAAGAGCAAAGAATTGAGAGAAACCACGTCTGTACCCACAGCACTAAACACAAGCACTAAAGTCAAGCACTAAACACAGAAAGTACTCAAGCCTCTGCACTGGTCAGCTGAGTGATTTATAAAGCTGTGATATTGTGGGAAAGATGCACTGGAGAGCGTGAAGTTGAACATGGTCATGCTCTTGTGTTCTAAGCGATGTTTGTATGGAGTAATTATGTAATTGCATACTTATTGATTGAGTGTAATGATATGATATGCTTGGGTTGTTTAGATACCTTAGATATCTTTGTATCACATTTCATAGAAGATATGAAAGCTGAAGCTGGTCCATCATATTATTAGATAAGTGGAACACCAGCAGCATCAATGGGCCTCCGCTGCCAACCAGTCTACTCCTTTTTGTTCCTAATTATAATACCTGAAATAAACTTTTAGCACACATCACATTCAAAAGCAAGCTATTGAAGAAGAACTGTTTCAGACTTTTGACCTCCCTGTGACCATGACCCTGAACGATTGCATTCATGTAACCTGTTATAGCTGGAGCTACTCTGCTGAATGCAGAAATTACACACCTCCTGACCAATCAGATTTGAACATTCAGCCACACTGTGGTATAATTCCATATACACCCTACAAATTATTCAACCAACATCACACTCACGGATAACCAGAAAACATAATTCATAAAAATGAAATGAGCACAAACTATATTTAGCATTATCTTTAGCACAATAAATGTATATCAATTTGTTTTAATTTTTGCTTGTTTTGGAGTTAAATACGGTTTAATTTACGGTGAAATAATTAGATGATTTGGATCAATGCATCAATTTTAAGGCAATGACTGAAATGGATCAACAATCATAAATCCATGGCTTTTGATTATAACAGAAAATAAACTTGAAAGAGAGAGAGAACGAAACACGAGGTGTCTTATAAATTGCAGTTTATTTTTCAGTTCTGCCCTAAATAATTATTTCACATAAGAGATCTTTACGTATAGTCCACAAGACAAAATAATAACTGAATTTACACAAATGAGCCACTTCAAAAGCTTACATCCCCTCAATTCTTAACACTGGGTGGTGTGGAGGATCAACGACTGTTTTTATGTTTAAGGATAATTCTTCATGAGTCCCTTGTTTGTCCCAAGCAGTAAAACTGCGCAGTTGTTCAGAAAAAGCCTTCAGATTCTGCACGTTCTTTGCTTTTCCAGCATCTTCTACACATTTGACCCCTTTCCAACGGAGGCTATAGGATTTTGAGACAGAGAGACAGACAGATAGATAGATAGACAGACAGACAGATAGGTAGATAGATGTACTTTATTGATCCTGCAATAATGATAATTTTCTAAGGCATCTGGTTCATTAGTTATATTTCATATTCTGAGACCTATGTGTAAGTTTGCTAACAGAGTGATTTAACCCTAACTCTAATGAATAAAATAATCCTACTCTACTACAACATCATTCACATATCGACCGGAGGCTATGATCATATCACTGCACGTTCAGTCATATCGTCACGTATCAACTTGTTGGCTTTAGAAATCGTGTTGTACGGTGTGGAAGCCTGAAGTTTTACCCCCTTCCAGTCCACACAGTGTTGGAAAAATCTGAATGCAAACAGGATTACTTTTAGCTGATCGATAGTTTTGGGATGAGACTGTAATTGCAAACGGAAAGATTATTTCATCAGAATCATACCAGTTTATACATTACAAAAAATGTGAAAATGACTTTTTAATTGAGATTTTATTTTCACACGCAAAACCGTGAATCATATCTCAGCTTGTCAGGACTCATTACATTTGCAAAAGAATTAACATTTTATAAATAGTGTTAGAATTCCATTTTGTAATTAACATTTTATAATTGGGATTATAATTTGAAGTGACAGCCTCAGAGAGGAGTCTGAGAGGAGTGGAACCCCGTACTCGGTCCACCTCACGGTTCTGTTTTGCGCATGCTGAGATGCTTTTCAGCTCACCGTGTCTGTAGAGAGTGATGATGAGTTACTGTAGACTTGCTGACACACACACAGGTTTATCACGTAGGTTTGTTCACCATCTGGCAGGAACATGATGTAAACAAAAACATAAATTATTATAAATTAGTTGATTATAAAAATATGTATTTTTATGTTTTAATTAATATATAAGCACATGTTTTTAAGCATTTGATATGATTTATTTTGTACTAATCATTTGTTATGAATGACACTGTTATTTACCCTGATCACTCTTTATTAATTAAATCCACTGGAAGGTGATGTGAATAGCATGGATTATCTTGTTCCAGTGTCACCTGTCAAAAGGTGAGATATTTCAGGCAGCATTTGAACAGATGTTTCTTGAAGTTGATGTGGTATTGGAAAGAAAAATGGGCAAGGGTAAGGAGCTGAGTGACTTTGACAAGGGCCGAAATGTGATGGTCAGACAATATGTACACCCTTGGACATCCTATGTACACTCTTATCCACAGCAACTTACATTTATCTTATTTATACAACTTGATGGTCCTAGGACTTGAACTCACAACCTTCAGAGCAGGTATGAGTGGTCAGTAACTACCATAAGTGGTCCAAGGGAGGACGCCGTGTGAACCAGGTGAACTCTGAATGAGTGTCCTGAATAGAATGTGAAAAATTTCAGACTCAATAAAAATTCTGGAATTTCACAATGCCAGGAAAAACCTTTGGTGTACTTAATTGTAATGATATTCTTGTTGATCATTTCCTTAAATAATTATTAAATGGGGGGGGGGTGTATCAAATGAGTTGTGTCGAATTATACTTGCATGTCTTTCAGCTGCAGAAATACAGATGATGCTCATGATGTTCTCAGAAATGTGTGCTTTCATGCTATTAAAATAATTTCCAGTTAGATTATACTCCCCATTTAAGTGATCAGCAGCAGATCAGGGGGTTTATATAGGACTCCATTTGCTGGCAGCCTCTATGATTAGATTAGAGTACTGTGATGGAGGCTGTCTGTCTCTATCTTGTTTCTCTTTCTTCAGCCCATCATCCTCTCTGCATGTATTTTTCATTAAGCACAAATATCTGGAATGAAGGTTCACTCTCTAGAAACTTCTCAGTAGATGTTCAGTGTTTGAGAGAGTAAAATGTTCTAACTTGCCTCTTTGTCTTTGTGTGTCCGCAGATTGTGAAAGAAGCTTTAAGACTGTATCTGTGACATCTGCCGTCCAACCTGAGGACGAGTGAGAATCTGCACGTTTCCTCTCTCTTGCTCTCCTCCTCCTCCTTTCTCTTTCTCTCTTTTCCCTACCTCTCTCCTTTCTGCCAGCTCTCTCTCTCTGTTTTATTCCTCCTTGTCGTGGCACAGTGCCCCTGCACGACTTCACTGTGAACAGAGCTTCCAGATACGACACTTTTCCAGCTGAGTGAGTGAGTGAGAGAGGAGAAGGAGGAGGAGGAGGAGAGAAGAGAGCGAACCTGAGGGAAGACCCGCCTGTGCTTACCTTCGAGCTGTGAGAACAGGAGGAGAGGAGAAGAGAGGAGAGAGGAGGGTGAAGCAGAAGGAAGTGGGAGCCTAGCAGGATCTAACGCTCGGTGTGTGGACCAGAGTAGGTCTGATGCTGTGAGACGAGCTCAGACCAGCTAAACATCCGTTCCATTCACTGAAACAACTCAGAAAGAGCGTAAGAGAGTGAATATGGGAGTCCTGCTGTGTAGCATGCTTGTGCTGGCTCTGATCTGTCAGAATCACAGCTACAGTGTAAGAAGCCCTCTGGACAGGTACAAACGGTAAGAGACTCATACTGTCAATAAATATGCATTCACCTAGTTAATCATATTCTAATAGTAATATTTGATGTTTATGTTAAGATTTGGTAAGTTCAAACTTTTTTTTCCTTTTTGGTTCTTTTGACTGTAATAGAAATAGGACTATTTGTTTAATATTTTTTAAAAGGTGTAACTATAGTTTTTTCTGTTTCTAATTAATTCAGTATGCACATGTCACGTCACAGTGCAGTACAAAAAACAGCTAATAAATCACTTTGTTTTTTCTGCAGTTTAATAGAATTGTACACAACAGTAATTTTAAGATTTTTCACTCTTCTGAGATGTCGTGAATATTAGTATTCTTTGTAAAAAAAATGATAATCTGATTTGAGACATTTATCTGTTAAAATTTTGTGCTGAATCTTTCCAATTGTAGTTTTGAAGTAGTAAATCCTGTTTATACCACTGAGTGGGAAAATGCTTGAATTTGATTGGCTAGTAGATGTGCGTTAATTTCATATAACAGCACAGGTGTTTCCAGCTGTAATATGAACAATAGGTTAACGTTAATGTGCTCGATCTAATCCATTATTGTTTCAATAGTAACAGCTCATACACAGGGACTTGCTCATATGGCGAGTCCTCCACATAACCTGAGACTCTAATAATAAACAGATTTAAAAACAGGGTTTTTTTTGGGGAGATGTTTGCTTAACAATTATGGCAGGAGTCTTGGTTGTAAACCTTCTCAGTCTCAGGCTTATGCTTTTTGTTTTCTCAGTAAAATGACAGGCTGTGCTTTGTGTGTGTGTGTGTGTGTGTGTGTGTGTGTGTGTGTGTGTGTGTGTGTGTGTGTGTGTGAGGGAATGACTGTTTACTGCAGATATCTCACCTAGGTAAATGCAGGAAATTGTCTCTTGGACCTTCCACAACTTCATGTTTATTTATAAACCATTAAACATGTGAGGTATTGTTAATAAATTGAAGGTTGTACTCGTTGGCAAATCCCTGTGGCATAAGCAGATCATTTTGAGCAGTTTGTTATTCCTTACTTAATGTTGGCTGAATGACTGAATACAGTTTTTAAATCAACACTGCTGTTTTGCAGAGTTTGCAGTCATATAGGTATTTTTTATTTTACATATCACTCACCCACACTTCTAACTCTGAGCAAACCTCTTCTGATAGCTGATGGATAGATGCCTCTGTGCTGTGTGTTTTCATGTTGTTCAGATTTGAAGAGACGGTGTGGTCTGAGCCCAAAGACTGCTCCCAGGCCAGGCAGCCGTTCGTCATGTCCAACCCTTACAACTTCTCACTGGAAATCCGCATGCCGGGGGTCATCCCAACAACGGTAAGAAAGCTTTAGATTTCTGTCAGGTAGATAGTTCATATGTAGGAACAGAATACACGTAAAATTTAATGATTTAGTAATGATAAATGTCAGGACTTTCATGGTTAATTTAGGAGTCTCATAGAGGACAGGTTAAAAGGTTTGAGTTGTGCAATAGGGGTGTGATGGTATATTTCTATGAGGATATATAAAAAATGTCCATAGATTCTTTACACAATTAAACCAGGGAAGTTAATATTTGTAATGGGAATACTTAAATGAATGTTAATTGTGCAAGACATTCTCACACTACCTGTGTAGTGTTGTGTTAATTAGAGGTGCAGGTTTTTTGTTTTTTTTTGTAATAGAGCTCCTTAAAACTAATAAGGCACATTGCTCTTGCTAAATAAATAAATAAATGAAATAAACAAATCTTGCTGTATTTTTCTAGCTGAGAAGTGCTCATATGGCCATGGTTAGAGCTAACTTCTGTGCCATAAAACCAAACTAGCCAGATCTGTTGCGAAGTAATATTGTGCGTCATATAATCAGGATGAAATATAATTACGATCCATCTCTAAGCAGATGTTGCATCCATTACCATTCCTGTAATAACATTGCATTATATACCGAAACATATGATCATGCTGTGTTTTCCCCTTTTACTTCCATTCTAGTCGTGTGGTCATGCCAGTTGTCACACCATACTAGTTCTCCTCTATTGCATTGACCAAGTAGTCCTAAAGCTAACATGCTTTTTTCTCTGCAGATTAGAGAAGTGTGCTAATATTTTTCATATGTTCGAGCTCACAGATGAATTCATTTGGCTAGTGTTGTCCTGAAATTTCTTCCTTTTGGATGACATTCATCCAGCGTATGTCATTGCAGGCATTTGCGCTGACTCCTGATGGTTGAGCAACCCTTTACCTTTACACACTTTGGAACCCCGTGTTGAATTTATTTGGACTGCTCTACTCACTAAAAGCATGCTGTCATGTCCCTGCTTTGGCATTCACAGCTCTGGCTTGCTGTTTATGATGGTCCTGAAGCTGCCTCCACTCAGGAAGTGTGCACTGTGTCCTGGCCTGGATCTCCTGCAGTGTTTGTGTGCTCTGTATCGATCTGGCACTAATGTAGTCATTAAAGCTGGACTCGTTGCTGAAGGCCAGAGCTAATTGGCCCTTGCGGCTGCCTCCGAAGCTGCTGCACTCTTGTTCATAGAACAGGGAAACCTTAACGTGTAGAAAAGGGAGGATTAATCAAGTGTAACAAAGTTGATGTACATTGGAGAGCTTCTCTCTCTCTGCTTCTCCAGATTGTGAAAGTCTCAGGAACTGGGGAGGGGCTGATGGGCTGCTGCTATTATTATTCTCCTTACAGCTCTATGACTCATCGGCAAGTGATTCATCGCAGGCTCTCGTTGATAACTCGGCTGGGAGAAGGGGGGATGCGAACGTAATATCACCGAGGAAACAAAAGTTGAGTTTGAGCAGTCCGCTTCATCCGTATTGAGCTATTGATCAGCCGATGACCTTTGTCTGGCTCAGGGGTGTCTCTCAAGTTGTTTTTGCTTGCTGTTGCTTCTCTCTTATTTGTCTCTGTGTGTTTTTTCCTTTTCTTTCTTTTTTAAAGATGAATAGCTTTGTTTGGTAATATTGATTTAGACAGGATCTGTATCTTGGATCAGGCCTTAATGAACTTGAGTTGAATCTCTCATATTTTAGATTTTAACCTAACCTCCTGACAAAAGCTGTGCTCCTGACAGGATTTCACTTAGCAAATTGCCCTGTATTTGTGCATTAGTTCACTATTGCCACTGCAGAATGAAAAATTGATTCAGGCTTGTTGCCCTAAAGCAGGAAGTCAGAGGGTTAGATGACAACCAGGAGCTCTCGGCCGTAGCCAAGCAATTACAGCATTGCACCGCAAATGACTTGCTGTCATTTTTGTTAGTAATGCCACTGAATGGCTGTTTGAACTCCATTTTGCAGTGAACTCCATTTTTCTCACTCATACACACATACACCTTTGCATTGTGTCACTTCTGGTGAGAACCTGATGGAAAAAAAAGTTATTTTGAGAGCTGTGCTTTGACTTGTTTGAGCTAATCCCTAGAGTTAAAGGGATCAGAGAGAGAGAGAGAGCAGAATAAAACTCCTCTGCGTCTGGGCAGGACTCATCCTGTCACCTCTGTTATTGGATTAAGTGCATTGTGTTGACCTCTTGCTGAAATCCAGTCTGATTGTGAAATGTTATGCAAGGTTGTCGATGAGGAGTTTGAATAAAACCCGAGCAGGGCCTCGTATTAGAGCAGAGCCGCCTGAAACTGCTTTTTTCTTACCGGTTGCTTGCTGAGACGTGTTCAGGAGAGTGGAGACAGCGGCTGGCTGAGTGATAATTATACGTTTCTTTCACAAAGCCTAACGAACAGAGGAGGGGTGAACTAACCTTAAACGTCATAATACTCGGATGTTACGACTCAATATCACATTATTTTGACAGTGAGGAAGGATTGATTTCAGGAAATGTGCTTTTGCATTGTTTTGAATTGAAGTGACGCATCACGCTGTCAATTCCACTGCAGTCCAGACACACAGGCGTGACTCATACAGCAGATTTTCTTTGATGCAAGCCCTATTTCCGTTCTGTTTGTGATATACTTAGTAAAGGCTTCAGTAGGGCTGCACAACAAATCAGAATTCTCTTTCCAGGTTTTTGCTACTAGCCAAATTGTTGAGATTAAGTGAATATGGATGTATTTACTGTTTCTGACCAATTATATTATGCTATTAATACTTTACTTTCCAATTCCCTTTCCATTTTGTTCTCTTCTCATTTTCTTTTCCTTTCCTTTCCTTTTATGTTTTGATTTTTTTCTTTTTAAAAAAATATTTCCCATTCCTTTTATTACTCCTTTCTATTTAACTTAAATTTTTCCTTTAATTTCTTATCCGCTGTCTTCTCCTCTTCTTTCTCCTTGTCTTCCATTCCCTTCCAGTTTTCCATATTTATTTTTAATCAGCACTCTAAACATTCTTGTTTAAACAATGTGATTCTGGTGATGTAGAATAGCAAATGGTGCTGTCCAGTAAAAATATATTTTCAGTGTAATAATTGTGGTCAGTGGAAGTTGCTTGTTTGCATGAAGTGATGTAATTTTTTTTGTCTTGCAGTCCGACTCCTATTACTGTATGGCTGTTCCTGTGCCCACACAACAGGAGTCGTATATAGGTGAGTAACAACCGCACGATAATTGATGAAGAAATCCAGTGAGAAAGAAAAAAAAAAAGAACCTTTATTATCTTTAGTTTATAAAGCGTTTCTTTAAGGAATGTGAAGATATTCATTCATTCATTGTCTGCCGCTTATCCGATCTATACTCGGGTCACGGGGAGCCTGGACGGAGTGCCAACCCATCGCAGGGCACACACACTCTCATTCACTCCGGACAATTTAGAGATGCCAATCAACCTACTATGCATGTCTTTGGACCGGGACGGGGGGACGGGGGACCGGAGTACCCAGAGGAAACCCCCGTGCCTCGGAACATGCAAACTCCACACACACGGCGGAGGCGGGAATCGAACCCCCAACCCTGGAGGTGTGAGGCAAACGTGCTAACCACCAAGCCACCATGCCCCCCCATGTGAAGATATTGATTTCGCCATTTTTAAAAAAATCTGTAAATATCTACTTTACTCTTAGTCATGAACTACATTTAGAAACAAATATAGGGATATTGAAGCTATTTCTGGTTGCTGTTGGTAATGCCTGTCTCATTATATCAGCTGATATGTTTCCCAGTGAAGACCTTTGCAGAGTCCAGCGAGGCCATAGAGCTCCATAAGATTGAGATGACCCTACAAGTGGCTGCTGTTTCCTTCTGCTTTATATGCCTAAGCTTACAGTCTGTGTTAGTTTAGTCCCAGTGGAATAAGATTACCCATTCAGCCGCATTCCTCCTGCGCCATCACTAGCAGGACTATAAAGAGAGCCAGTCTCCAGTCCTGTTAAATCTTATTGGACAGGCTCTCACAGAGAAGTGAAGGGAATCACATCATGCACTTCACAGCTGTAGCCAGAGCAAGCAAACCTTGTTTTTCGCTTCAGTGCTGGTTACAGCTTCAATTCTGCTCTCCAGTCACAGTGCTCTGTGTTAGTTTAAAATGACTGGGCATGATGGTGTTTTTTTTTTTTTTGTTATACAGATATGCATCTTTATGTGAGATCTTGCATCTTTATGTGTTAGACAGTGCTTTTCCCACAGCACTATCATCAGTGCACTGTGTTTTATACACGATATGTAGCATATGAAATGACTTTATTATTACAAATTCAGGATATTGGACAGTGTACCTACATTGTTTGCTTCTCATACCATGTGCTATATTTACAATGCTATCTCTAATTGGATTCAAAATAAATAATTAACAATGAGATTGAAGTCCAAGATATTAGATTTAAATTGCTGTAATTGGCATCTCTATTGCGTGAAACATCTAATAGTCTCATTCCTTTTTATATTCCTCCCTCTCTGTTTCAGGAAACATGATCTTAAGTAAAATCGACATGTTTTAGTAGTAAATCCTTTGCAATCAATGGCTACCTGAAGTCTGTACATTACCAGATGCTGGGCATCACAGTGATTTACAATTAGTGTTGTTTTGACTTGGCTAATACAAACATTTCAGATTTGGCCCTTAATATTTACATAGTAAGACCCTAGTATTGCACATGACAAGGTTTGAGGCGTCTGGCGTGATCTGATGCTTCTGTAGACTTTAGACATCATCCTGCTGCTGTTGCTGTCAGTCTAATCATCAGTATAGACAAGTGAGCTCAGTCTACAGGCAGCCATACATGTCCATGCCTTTATATTTCCCAGATGAAGCGATGTGCACTGGACCCTGAGAGATGCATTTTATTCTCCACATATTCGTTTTCCTGTCACTCTGGAACTGGTTACTTTGCAACTCCTCCATCAAGGCTCAGGTCATGCATGTGTTTTTCTTTTTATGGTAGGCTTTGCTGTTTCAAAAGCAAGTGATCCTGAGCTGTTCAGCAGTTTTTCTGTATAATTTTCTTACACTTCTTCACTACTATTGTTTTTGTGGACTGTCAAGCTAAACTATATGGCCATTATTACATGAACTCCTGACCGTATGACCTGTTCCAAACTACTGCCACAAAGTAAGAAACACAGAATTGTCTAAAATGTCTTTGTATACTGTAGCAATAAGATTATATGTAGATAAGATTTTCTTTCACTGGAACTAAGAGGCCCAAACCTGTCCTAGCATAACAATGCCCCTGTGCACAAACTTTATGAGGTTCATGAAGATGTTGTGTGCGAAGGTTGGGGTGGAAGAACTCTAGTGTCCTGCACTTCAACCCCATTGAACACCTTTAGGATGAACTGGGATGTTGACTATGTACAAGGCCTCCTCAACTGACATAGCTGAAGGAGCACAAATCCCCACAGCCACACTCCATAAATCAAGCAGAAAGCCTTCTCAGAAGAGTGGAGGGTATTATAACAGCAAAGGGGGAAGAAATCTGCAGTGGGATGGTCGGTGAATAGATGGGTATATTTGCTTTTACTATCACTACTGTTCAATCCCTTCTTCTTTCTCATTTAACAAAGGGAAAAAAAATCTTTGCAAAATTGAAAACCATCAAAACTGAGACACTAAGATGGATTATCTGAACTGATGTATTCTATATACCTAAAAACAGAACGGAAATACCAAGAAACTGGTACTCTTAAATAGAAATGACTACAGCAACTAGAAATCCCTCTCTAACCTCCAAACCCTGACCCCAAACTCACACCAAGGTCATGTCAAGCTTTTTTTTTTATTTATATTTTTACTTTACTGTACTATTTTTGTCAAGTCAAGAAGGTTTTATTATACTACCTAAATCAGTCAGTTACTTATAGAAACTATCATTTGTCTCTTTCTGAATCCTTGCAGATTTGCTAGACACTTCATCTGTCAGCACCTTTGCAGTCGCTCTGCATCTGTGAAATGAAAATGTAAATTTGGAGCATTTTTACCTCATGGTGCAAAATATATGGCAGAGTTTATGTAAATCAATTAATTTCCTACCTGCACTGTGATTTAATAAGCCTGAAAGTAATTTCGGGAACAGCGCATGTCGGCTCACATTAGTACGAGTGAAAGAATTTTTTTTATATTGTTCTCATAATAGAAATGGTTTAATTGGGTTTTGATGTCCATTATGTTAGCGCATCCAGTATCAGGTGGTCACCCAGTTGACCGGTTTTTATAAATGACCTCTGTTTATTCAGGTGTATGTAGTGCTCTGGTATTATGTACCATAATATGAAGCTATCAGTTTTAACCTGTGTCCGGTCCAGTCTTTGCTCGAGTTGGTGTACCAGTGAGCAAGAGATCGCTCCCTTGTTCTGTTCATGTGCACCCAAAAGAGCTAGAATTAACTCTAGACATTTTTCCCCACAATCAAATGAATATAAAGACCAGTGAATAAGTGTGACGGTTTGCTAATTAACATCACAGTGATTGTGTCATACAAGTAACACAAATAAATGACAGCTGTTATAAATATATTTAATATCTTTATAAATATATCTCTTAAAAGACAAGCTGCATTCTGCTCAATATGTGAGGTATGAAACTCATTTATTATGTTTAGGGCTTCATCCATCATGTGGTGGTCTTGGAGGATTTGTCATTCCTGATGTTTAAATACACATATTTTAGTCACAAGTCATATGAAGTAATATATCGACTGTGTACAACCTCTCAGGTAGCTGACACTTGTGGTTGCACTTGTGCTTGTGTTCGTGACTTCCCTTTTCCTTTCAGGTCATTGTTACATGAAGCAGACCTCATTTATCACTATCAGTTGTATGACACACACACACACACACAGCATTTAGTAATGGTTTCTATTCCTCCCAGAAGTGCTTCATCAGCCTGCCTGCATTTTCTCTCCGTCATGTCAGCTATCCCCAGCTCTTATAATGGAATCAAACATCGGTATGAGCTGACTGAAGAAGATGAAGCTGTTATATACGGACAAATCACAGTAAAATGCCATATAAAGCAGTATTTGGGCCACACATTTTGCTTAGGTCTGAATAAACTTTCTTTAACTCTGAGACATATGTATATGTTTCTGCTTTGAAAGCAAAACCTTGCCGTGCTCCCTTCACAGGGAAATTAACACCACTGAACCGGGAGAGAGAGCACTAAGTAGGTTTTTGGGGGCATATAGTGATTAACTTAAGCAAATTGCTTTTACAAGAGATTTATTTTGAGTTTCTCAGTGAGTGCATTTTACTTATGCTCTGTGCAGCTTGAATAATTTAGCCTCTGTGTACTTGTCTTGAATGTGAAATGTGAAAAAAAAATTTGGTATACCAGTCATGAATATACTCTATTATACAGTCATGTGTATTATAGGTTTTGTATAAATAAAGAGTATATGCACCCTTGAGAGGAAAAAAAACTTCCTCTCAGGTCAGACGGGTCTGGTCTGTCCTCTGGTCTGTCCTCTGGTCTGTCCTCTGGTCTGTCCTCTGGTCTGTCCTCTGGTCTGTCCTCTGGTCTGTCCTCTGGTCTGTCCTCTGGTCTGTCCTCTGGTCTGTCCTCTGGTCTGTCCTCTGGTCTGTCTTGATGTTTTTGGTTTTTCACACCATTCTGTGGAAACTCTAGAAACTGCGGTGTGTGAAAATCCCAGGAGATCAGCAGTTTCTGAAATACTCAAACCGTCCATCTGGTGTCATCATCCATGCTTCAATCAAATCACACAGATCACACTTTTTCTTCATAGTGATGTTTGATGAGAACATTGCCTGAAGCTCTTCACCTGTATCTGCATGTTTTTTCCTGACATTTGATTGGCTGATTGGACAGCTGCATGATTGCTCAGGTTTCCTTGTGTTTGTGTGCTGCTAACCCACAAAGATCATTATTATTTTTCTTTTTTATAACAGCACAGTCTGGAGTGTATTATTTCTCACAAAAAACATTTTTACTGAGAAAGACTAGAAAGTGTAACCTGCCCTGTTCTGAAGACTTTCATAAATGTTAAACGAATGTCTAGGCATTTGTCATGTCATAAACATTTTTAAAATCTGTTTATCATTACAGCTTCTGTATTTGGCAGGCACTCTTATTATTTATTTTATTTATTTATTTAAATGATAAAAACTTAAACTTCATTTGTATAAATGGAGTAAAGTGCTCTAAAATGTATATTTGGGTAAATAATTAAGACCAGGTCACCATGTTTTATTCCTTACCTACATATTAGACAGGTTCTGTGTATTGCACCTGTGTACCTGTATTGTGGTTCTTTTATAGTCCATAGTGGTTTGCTGTGTAGGATAAGGATCAAAGACCTAAGTGGCTCTTGTGTAGAAGATCTGTTGTGTGCTACACCTGTTGTCATGGTCTGGCTCTTATCATCCTAATCACAATGGAGGTGTTTTCTGTTGTATTAGATTGCCTGAAGGGTAGATTACAGAACAGAACAGCAAAAGCAGTCCTGTGATGCAGGAAGCCAATCAGCTGCTCTTCATCCACATAAGCCTTCTTCAGTGCTGCTCAGTGAGGCGTCTAACGGCAGCATTGATATTAGCCAATGGTGGCAGGCAGCCATACAGATAGTTGTCGTCTGCTTATGGTGGTGGTGGTGTGTGTGTGTGTGTGTGTGCGTGCGTGTGTGTGCGCGTGTTTAGCTGGGGCGTGTGGTGCACAACTGTTTGACAAGTGATGACTTTATCCTGTCTTCTTGCTGTCCATGCAGGGACTGAGAATTTGCTCCTGAGCTCTGATTAATGACAAAGCATCGTACTACTTCATTACAGACTGCTCTCAGTGAGGATGGAGTGTTAATGGTTGTGTGTGTGTGTGTGTGTGTGTGTGTGTGAGAGAGAGAGAGAGAGAGAGAGAGAGAGAGAGAGCGGGACTGTGAGTAAGAATTACTTCCCACTGTGCACTCAGCTCCCCTTCCAGTCAGAGATGATTTGACCTGAGTCAAGTCTCAGATATCTTCTGTAATATGTCAGTGTAATCTCCTTTTATATGGATTCTATTGATGTGGATCCTGACACGCATTCTAAAGGAGAAATTAATTTGTCAAATATTAATAGTATTACATCTTGGAGAAATTTTTGCCTGTGCTCAGTGTTTTGTCCTTAATACTCTCCACCCTTTCCATTTTCTTCCTAATTTTATCATCTTCCAATTCCACCTCACTAACCAGCACACTCCTATCACACAACAGACAACAGCAGAGATGATCAGAATCAGAAAAGTTTTTATTGCCAGGTACAGCAAAGGGTTCGCGAAGAGCACTTTACAGTACTAGGAATTTGTCTGTACTGTAAAGTGCTCTTCGCGAACCCTTTTGATGAAAGCTATGGCACGCTTCCTCCATGACACATAAAGCAAATTACAGCATCTTTTAAACCAGCGGCTGCTGTGTCACAGGGCAGCGTGACGCGCTCTGAGGAAAGCACAGTCAGCTCTCTCCTGCATATGCGGGCGCTCACACGCCCACGATGGTTTAGTATCTGTCTGAGTGACAAGGGAGAAAAAGTATGCCATCTCTCTCAGAGGGTACAATTATCTTCATATACACATTTCAAATCCTGTATAGAAACGAACACATCAGCCTTCTCCAGTGCTGCTCAGTGATGCATCTCTAACCTCTTACTGTATTGCAACACATTAAATGTTCATTTCCACCATGTTTTTTTTTTTAAATACAAGTGCACTGTGTGTATAATAGCGAGAGCTGAACTGTACATGCTCTGTTTGTAGCCTCACAGTCAGCTGGTTCAGCAATGGCCGTCAATCAGAGCCCATGCATTATTTATAACACCATTAAGCTTGCCCAAAGAGAACGTCTGGTACGGAGTGTCAGTCAAAAGCACTGTATTGATCCACCACCCCTGGTGATGCTCTTGTGGAGGCCATGTTGCTGAGTTTGCAGCAGAACAATGGTTAGTGCTGAGTTTACAAACAGAATACAGAGTAAACTACAATGGATCAGGACCCAGGAACTGGTTCTGTTTGTTGTTGTACTTTCAAATTGAAATATCACAGTTCATGTTGCGCTTCATGAAAATGCCTTCAGTTACCACAGTGTTTTTTTTTTTTCTTCGTCATATTGCTCAGTAGATAATTGTTTTGTTACAGTGAATACTTGACTGATAATTCTCCGTAAAAGGTATTTTCACTTTTATTTTGTTTAACTCTACTCATTCTGCTCAAACATGGAACTATCCTACAGGAGGAAATGCAAAGCTCTGAACGTGAATGACACAAAACTTAAAAACCCAAACATTGATCTGTGTGCTGTGATTCTGTGGGCTTTCTCTGAGTTCTCTGGTTTCCTCCAGCTTCCCAAAAACCCATCATGAATGAAAAAAAGTCAATTGAATAACTCTACTTACATTTACAGCATTTGACAGACACTCTTATCCACAACAACTTACATTTCAGTCTCAAGCTGTTCTAGAGTTGGGTCGGGTTTGTTCTTTTTTCCCCCTCTTATATCCAACCCGCTTATCTTTTTTGCTGAGTTTAGCTTAATATCGATCCTGGATATCGGTATCATCTGAATTTTTTTATTTTTTTTATCTCATTGTTTTTTCTTTTAATGTGACACTATGTTTAAACCACCACTGGACTAAGTATATCGATATATATTGTGTGTATTGTTGGGATATTTTTGCCCATATCGGCCAGCCTATTTTAATATCCTTTTTATGAAGAATTGTGATTCTTATGCCTGTCAGACTGAATGCTAACACTCAGCTGCTTCTGTCCTTAGTGAACTTCGTGCCCCACGCTTCCATGGACACAACCCACCACATGCTCTTATATGGCTGCAGAACCCCCTACTCCACCAAAGGCTATTGGTAAGTGCTGCATTTTTCCACTTTAGACTGTGATCAATGTCCCTATTGCAGATCAATTTACTAAAGTATTACATGGCTTTATGCAGTGCAAAATGAAGGAGTAGTTTTCCAAATAAACGGATTAGCCATTCTGTCATTACTGAAGCTGATAAATAGCCTTGTTGACCGTAATTTATAAACTTATGAAAACAAATGGATTGAACGGATCATTACAAGCTGCCGGAGACCCCTAATTGATTTTATTTAGCCTTATGCACTAAGTCTTAGTGATACACCATTAAGAAACTCAAACAGCTCATTCTGGTCTGAATGCTCTTCATAACAGAAACAGCAAATGATGCTTTGTCCTCCTGAGAGAGGAAGAGAGAAAGCGAGCAGGAGAGAGAGTGGGGAAGACGCTAATAAACCCGCCTGTTACCAGGGAAACCACATCCAGCTTGACAACAGGGGTTGTTAGAGCTGCCCTGTGGGCTTGTGGGTTAGATGAGGGGGTGGGGGGATTTCTCATATCCGACTCGCAGCCCTGCCTCTTCGTCTTTCTCTTCCTCTTCTCTCCTGAGTCCGGGTGACAAGCAACACAAAAAGAACATTACGGTCGAGTCCAGACCGTTTCACGTCAGAACATTTAGACAGACCGTTCCACGCCTCTGCAAAAACAACACGGCCTCGTTTCCAACACGCTAATGAGACCACAGCTCAGTCCTCTGCCCCTGTTATTTTTGTCTATGAAATGCAGAGGTAGCAAACACACTTTTGTAGACTGTGAGATTATATGTGTACTTTTGAATAGAAGCGTTTGCTCTGTTTGGTTTTGGCATGTGAATATATACTGTGGCAGATGTTCTCGTAATCGGTCGTAATAAATGAATCTCCCTTCATTCCACTCCATATTCCTCCAGACAGCATCAAACATTCAGTGTGAAATGCCTGTGGGGCTCCAAAAATCAAGAATGCTGCAGAGGATCATTGAGGGGAAAGAGGCATAAAAAATAGGCCAGGTCATGTGACTTATCACACCCAAATGCAGCAAATCCAGTGAGCTGGGAAAGATGTCAAAAGACTGTGTTATAGGAATCAGCAAGGATAGGCCATGTAGATGAATATCAGATGAATCAGGTTGAAACACACTTTAAAAAAAATCCCACTTTTGTGAAAATGTAGTATAAAAGTATAAAAATATAGAAGTATAAAAATGCTTTTTGATGATCAACACTGTGTCTATGTATTCTGAAGGGAAAAGTATGACCTCTGAAGTGTTTTGTGTTATGTTATGTAATATAGTGATACATATAATCATCATTCTCATGGTTTTGATGGTTTATAGTCTACATGAGGTTACAGGAACATGGATATAATGAAATCTGTAACTTGTGAGGTTCACAGCCATTTTATTGACAGTGTACAAACAGAAAACGGCTTTTTCTTCCCATAAGATGAGGTTCAATAATGACGTTCTCTGAGGAGAGGATTTAACACAATTGTAAGAAAAAAAGTCATGAAAATCCAGGTGTGAACTTTCCTGTGATTGTGGTGTGTAAATGCCTGTGTGTGTGCTGTTTGATATTCTGTTTAGCACAGCAGGAACCATTCCTAACTCTTCCTGTAATCTCCTTAAACCTGAAATGCTACTTTTCCTGTTGGAGAGCAGTTAAGCCAAGAATAGTGTGTTTTACTGCACGTCAGGCAGCCAAGGAAATCTCTTCACATTCCTGTTACAGTTATGTAGCTTATAAAACTCTAAAGTTCAGTAGGATGTTTTATATTATCTTATTAATAACAATTTATTTAAATCTGTTTTTGGAATTTTAGGTGTTGTTTATTATTATTTTTCCTTTCAACATTACAACTGTTCAATGCTAAGCTGATCCATTATTATAAAACAGCCATTCATAGCTCTCAGATTTTTACAAACATATTTTAAATTAAGTAAACATATTCCAGATATCTGTGGACTCCCTCAGGCCCAGGACATTCTGATTGTACAGTTTAATGCAGCGTGTCCAGTCTTATCAGGAAAAGGCCAGTGTAGGTGCAGGTTTTTATTCCAGCCAAGCAGAAGCCACACACGAGTGTATTAAAAGCCAAGATCAGCTGATTAAACAGGTGGAACCGGGTGTGGCTCCTGACTGAACAGCACACCGGCTCTTTGCAGGTGAGATTGGACACAGCGTATTATTTGCTCCTGGACACCACTCAATTATTTTTTATCCACTCGTAATTATCCACTCTTCACAACTGAGCAGAAGACCGAAATGTGGAAGAGCAGAAGACCACGTCAGCTTTCACCCGGTCAGTCAACAACTGGAATCAGACACTACAGTCAGATTTTGGAATCAGACTTGGTCATTAGAATGTTAGGGCCTTGCCTGGGCTCGATCTGATCAGCAAATTTGATTGGATTTTGTTTTTTTCTAGTTAACAATTGCTTAATGTTTTATATAATGCTTATGTTTTATCTCACACAAGTATTTTTAATATTGTACATAAAGTACCCTGGAACTTTTAATAGATATCTATTTACAGAGAGAATAAAGGCTGAATAAATGTGAGATTTTGATGGTTTGTCATGATGATGTGTAGTGGCAGTATATTCTCCCTGGCAAATAAATACAAATTTTTGTTGTAACTCAAGCCCACACCCGTCTAATTTTTCATGTTTCTGACGGTGAAATGCCAAGAAATGGTTTAATAGTAAAGGTGTAGTGATAACTGGGTACTGTGTCTCTCACAATTCTCTCCATGTTGTAAACATGTTTGCTGTGTGATCATTTATAAAGCCTTTGGGGCTCAGAGCAGTGTTGATAGATGAGTGAATAATGAAACAGCGGCAGGTGGTTGTATTGAACGGTGTGTGTGTGTGTGTGTGTGTGTGTGTGTGTGTGTGTGTGTGCAGGGATTGTGGGACAGAACAGGGCACCTGTGAGGACGAAGCTAAGATCATGTACGCCTGGGCCAGAAATGCTCCGCCAACCAAGCTCCCTAAAGGTGATCTCTGTCTTTAGACCAGGCTCCATGTCTGTCTCTGTCTTATTTTTTAGTATCTCTTTCCATTTGTCAGTTCTTTTTCTTCTCTCTATGCCTCTTTAAAACTCTTATCAGACTTTTTCTCTTATTATCAATGACCCCAGCGCAGACAGCTAACTTCTGAGATCATTAATAATCACAGGATTCACTCTGGACCATTGTAATTGCTCTCCAGTGAGACTTCTTATCAACAAATCTGTACAGAAAAGAAAGCCACAGAAAGGACAGTAATTGGTTCCTCATCCACCATTTATTTTTCCCTCTCCAGCTTTCTCTAACTGTTTATTTCACATACCTATCTGATCTCACCCTGCTGCCATCTTTCTTCTTTTTTCCCTACACAGATGTCGGCTTTAGAGTCGGAGGAGATACCAGGATTACCTACTTTGTGCTGCAAATCCATTATGGTGATGTCCGTAACTTTAGAGGTATGTTTTCATTGACGATCCCAACAGCAGGCTGGAACTCGGTGGCTCAGCTCTCACAGTGTAGCTGAGGAGTTCTGACAGACATCTGGCTCAGTGCTGCTGTTTCACAGCCAAGTAATGATGAGAACTTATTGAGAAATCAGATGAAACTCATTTCTCTTCTGGCACATTAATAATCCGTGATTGAATTTATCTAAATGGTTTGTATGTTTTTTTTTTGTTTTTTTTTTATAAATAAATTTAAAATGGTTTATGAGAACCCGATAGTCACTTAATACTTATTATTTTTACTGAACAATAGTAAAAATAGTGGCATATTTAAAATTAAGCTCACAGACCTTGTATTCAGCCTGACTCATTCCAGACATATTACACATGAAGCCAAATCTGTGTGGACATTGTTCAATAAACATTTGACTGACCTGCAAAATACCTCAGTCCAATAGAAAATATATAGAAACATATAAAAACTAGTTTAACTGAGCCAGCCAGTGGAAGGGTGGACAGAGTGTGGGATAACAGAGGTTCAGGGAAGCACTGGACTCGGGATCTCGGGAAGCTTAGAGCGAGCACATTTCTTCTGCGCCACCATTGCGTCACCTTTATAGAAATATGATGAAATACACTCTTGTAGGAAAATAATCACCAATGGGGTGGTGTTATGTGTCCTGATGAAAGAAAGCAGAATTCAGAATTTCCCGTGCTGAAAGTCTTTCCTGTGCTGATCGCTCGACACTGAAGACGATGAAGAAAAAATGTGTTCAGTAGTTTCATTTGTGGACCATCTCCCATAAATGTCTGAGATAATTAAATTATTTAATTAAGTTTTTAACACAAAGCTACAATAATTACACCAAAGGCCATGCATTAGCCTGGTCTGCACCGCCACTAATGAGGTTTAATGTTAGAAATGTTCTGATGGTGTATTATCAGTACATTGTCTCTGGTCCTTCATTCTGATCAGATCTTCTGTAATCTTTGGTACACAGCAATTGATAGTTTCTAGTAAAATATCTACGGCAATAGTAACTGCAAAATGCAATAATTCTCCCTGTGATTAGAATAGGCAGCTACGGTAATGAGATTCTAGCTTCATGAATAATCTGATTTTTTCCCCTTTATAGAAACCTCTTCCAGTGTAATGCCTAACAGCTCCGGAGAAGCTCCTGACAATGCTGAGCTATTTTTAACATCTCACCCAGAATTTTACTCATGTTTCTGGATAATTTCATTTGAACAGATGGCCTTCTGGGGCAAAACTGCTGACACTTTACATTAAGGCTGAGACTATTTGCCCAGCGTTGTCACATTCTATTCTTAATTTTTGAAATAATTTTTAGTGAAGGCAATTAACAAAATCCAGCACAGGCACCGCTGTTATTTCAGCCTGATTCTGCTTTAGTAAAGCCACAAATTAATGAGCTAAATTTTAGGAGAAATGGTTTGTACTGATTGCGTTTTGTCTTGGTTTCAGATCACCATAAAGACTGCTCAGGACTTTCTCTAAGAATGACTTCCAGACCGTAAGTTTCTATTTGTCCTCCCTTTTCTTAATGCTGTTATTGATTGTTTGCATGACTGCATTTGAAAAATTGTTCGGTTTCAGAATTCCCTCCAGGCTTGTAAACTTTCATGTCGCATTTAATTGGAAGTAATAATGAGATTGGAAAACGTCGGTGTTTGAATTATTTAAGTGGTTTTTTTTTTTGGGGGGTTTTTTTTCTTACAAAATGCCCGTGTATATTGACTGAAGTCGTATCGGCTGTGAGATCCATCAACCTAAGGCTATTTTTTTACTTCCATAAAGCATGCAGCTATGGGCCTTACATCAATTATCAGGGTGTTGTGGCAATAATGGGACATTCCTTGCGGAAATGAAAGAAATACCACTTTAAATAGGCAGTAAAACAATTAAGAGTTTGAATGCTTTTATGCTTAAAGTCAATGGATTGCTTTATTAACAGATACCCTGCAGGAGGTGCATTTACTATTCCAGTCCATCTCACATCTACTGCAGGGACTCATATCTGCTCTAGAACTGGGATTTTTAAAATAATACATAAATTGATAATCAGTGGCAGAGCAGCTGTAGTTAGAGCAGAGTGACATTATTAATGAAACGGATTATTGATCCGGGTTCAGTGTGTTGCCTCGGTCCCGGTCTCACCGCTGCTGTGAAGGATGCCAATGGATGGATGTGACTGATGTTCAAATGTTAGCTCTTCTTTCTCCTTTTCTTGCTCATATTAGTGTTTTACTTACACACACCATCAGTTTTTAGAAACGCAGAACAAAAACAGCCCTCTTGTTTTTCCGCACACCTGTCACTCCAGACCCACATTCTTTAATAAACAGTTCTAAAAACCTGTGGGATGCAGGAAGATTTAGCAGAGCTGAACAAATCCATGTGCAAAAAGCTCAGCGTAATCATGAAGCGCCCTGTGGGATTACAGTCTCACAAAATGAAGTACAGAAATCCTTGATAATATGATGGCTGAATGCTATTTTGGAAGAAATCAGTTTCCTTTGTTAGTGTTTCAGTGTTTAGATGATTGAATCCTGAGATTTAGAGGAGAATTTCATGTCATCTTGCATTTCCTGTCTAGGCAGCCCTTTATAGCAGGCATGTACCTGATGATGTCCGTCGACACCGTCATCCTTCCAGGAAAGACAGGTACACAAGGAGCCTCCCAATCTGGCACAGTTTATATATTGATTAAAAGCGTTTAAGACGGGATCAAACCTTCAGATTTTTTTAAATTGGGAGTTCTCAGAGTCTTAAAGCTCACTGTGCATTTTTTCCCTTGATAGTTACATTTGTGCAATGATGCAGTATGTCAATAATTAAAGTCCTGGCATGTTCATTTACAGTAACCAATGCTGACATCGCTTGCAATTACTTATCGTACCCGATGTACCCGTTTGCCTTCAGAACCCACACACATCGCCTTGGTGAGTTCCTGACTTACTTTTCTTCTCATTGTACCGCATGTTTTAAATAGAAACTATTTGAATTGCTAAAAGTTTCTGTAGATTGCTCAAAGATATTTTCCTGTCCGTGTTTCAGGTAAAGTTGTTAGCGGTTACAGGATCCGTAACGGACAGTGGACGCTGATTGGCCGCCAGTCTCCACAGTTACCACAGGTATTCCAGATGTCCATGCTCTGCTTTACGTTACTCATTCTCATCACATTTCATCTCGGAATATTCTAGCATGTTACAAACTAATCTCAGTCCTGGGTCCGGGTCAGTCCGGGTCTGACGGGTATGAGCATTTAAAATTTCCTATAAATTGGACTAAAAATTTCCACTGCTTTCCCTGTTCTCAGAAAAAACGTTTACTCATAATACTTTTAATATGAACGTCATGAGGCAGCTGTTTTGGCAGGTAATAAACTTTTAATATTAACGACTATATGATGTTAATTTAGAACATTAGCTGTTGCACTAACAATGCACTTCACTTTTAATCCAACTTTCAAGCACAGAATAATGCAGTAAAATGACATTCAACTTACTTTCCAGTTTTGTTGTCATTTCTATGCACAGACTCACACAACTATTTAATTAAAATATAACAATAAATCACCATGGCAACAACCCGTGTAACGCACAACCACACCCACAGGTATCCTCTGAAAATTTCTGAAAGAGCAAAACATACAGATACACAGCTTAATCTTGTAACTACTTTCTTAGTTATTTCTTGCTATTAATTCTTTTACTGAAGAATTAATAGCAATTTGAACCTGAGCTCAGATTTCTGTGCATGTTCTCCCCAAGTCCATCTGGGTTTCTTCAGTTTTTTCCAGTTTTTTTTTCCATCCTTCCAAATAGATGCCAGCAGGTGGATGCTCTCTGCTAAAGCTCTGTAGTTCCTAGGTATGAACATGTAGGTGTGGTACACTAGCATCATATCCATGCCCAGTGTTCCCTTGGTAGACTCCTGCTCTGTAGCCCATTGATACGAGTCTCCTCGGTATTTCCTGTTAACGGCAGATGGCTTGTCTCTCTGAGTTAAAGGCCAGGATTAAATGTCATGTTCAGGCCATGCTGAGAAATTACACTTCCTTCCACAGCAGGATGCAGCGGCTGAGCCGAGCCATAAGCACGTAACAATATTAGACGGATTAGAAACACCAAGCGGCTCTTTTGTTCTGTTGGTGCATTCTGCAGCTGAATGACACACACAACATCTGCCTTTATTTCTTCTTCTTCTTCTTCTTCTTCAAGAGTCTGCTTGCAGTCCAAGGTGATTTTTTTTTTAATATGTACCTGGGAAATTATGCTGGATGAAGGAACACAGTATGACTCATTTGCTCTGCATTGCAGTTTCTTGAAGGACTTTATTGTGAAAAAAACACTTGACCTTTTCATTTCTTATAATTGTTCACATGGTTTAGCAGAACATTCAGTGCTTATTAGAAAGGATATAATTCAGAGAAATTGAGTGGAACATGCTGGATATAGGATTATCCCTGACTGCGTTGCTCCAGTTATACAACGATGTCATGATGGGTTTATTGACAGTTCTGCCTATTCCACTCTTTAGCTTATTTTAAGATCACGATAAATCAGACAAAATAGATTACACGTTTTCAGATAAGATCGTTTATCCCTGACTTCACGGTGCAGAAGGTGTTTTAGTGTCAGATAAATCCAGTGAAGCCTTGATGGGCTTGATTATAATCTATCTTTTTGTGAGATCACATTTGAAAATCCATGTTTCATTTCCATTACTTTCAAAAAAGAAAAAAAATAGGTAAAATCCATTTTTTGTGCCCTTGAGCCAGCAGGCTTTTTGACAGACTTGCCTTGATCGACTATTCAGACTTCACTTAATGACCACTTTCTCTGTGTTGGACATGGACCAGACCTAAAAATATAAAATGTAATTTTAAATATTCAGTGGAGTTAAAATGTTCCCACTTAATGTCACACATTTTTGCAGACTTTCAGTCATGGCTAGAACTTCACTGAAATAACACAATAGAAAATGTAAATCTCTTGTATTTTCCCTTCAGTCTGAGTTTACACTGTGATCGTGTTGTGGTGTTCAGCACTGTTCAGATGGAGAACTGTTCTTGTTCCAGTGTGTGTTCTGGCTGCAAACTCATCATCTGCCTCAATGTTTTTGAATCTCTATTTACAGGGAGCATCCTTCCCCAAGCATATTAAATACGTTTACATTAAAATCTTTGGGATGTCCTTCGTGATAATGCTGCTTGTCTGGATGATGTTGTATTTTAATTTTCCCGTGGGAAGAAGCAGAACTTAACGCTTTGCACACTTGCATACTGGAGCATTAGCAGAATGGAGCATTAGCAGAATGGAGCATTAGCAGAATGGAGCATTAGCAGACTGGCGCAGTAGCAGAATGGAGCATTAGCAGAACGGAGCATTAGCAGAACGGAGCATTAGCAGAACGGAGCATTAGCATACTGGAGCATTAGCAGAACGGAGCATTAGCAGATCGGAACATTAGCAGAATGGAGCAGTAGCAGAACGGAGCATTAGCATACTGGAGCATTAGCAGAACGGAGCATTAGCAGAACGGAGTATTAGCAGAACGGAGCATTAGCAGAACGGAGTATTAGCAGAACGGAGCATTAGCAGAACGGAGTATTAGCAGAACGGAGCATTAGCAGAACGGAGTATTAGCAGAACGGAGCATTAGCAGAACGGAGTATTAGCAGAACGGAGCATTAGCAGAATGGAGCAGTAGCAGACTGAATGGCTCCAAGTCTGTTAAAATAGATTTGACAGCAATGTGGCCTAAATATCTGTCTCTGTTATTCTAGGAAAACTAGACCAATATTTGTTTCCTGAGGTGAAAAACAAGTAGAAGCTTGTGTTTCCATCAAGAAATACTCCCACTTGTGTTTTCACAACAGGATCTATAGAGCATTTTTATATAGAAGCATTTCTAATAGTGCTCAGCCCCGTGGTGCTTACTTTCCCCTGCCCCTGACTTTTTGTGCTTTTTCTTGGCCGACCACATCGTCTTTTGCAGAGCTCTGACTCCAACAATATGAAAAGAATTTCATTCACCAGGTTCTTAAATTAATCTTACTTCAACCATGAAATTGTCTTTACCTGCACAGAAGAGTTTCTTTTCTAGTTTACTTTATAAACGATGCTCTGTGCTGAAAAAAATCCAGACATTTTATATTTTTGTCTTCCCTGTATTTCCAGGGTTTTTTAACACTATGTTGTCTGTACGGCTAAAATTGTCAAAACATTGTAAAGTGAGTAGACAGTGCACCTCAGTGGCATCTTTTCCTCCAGTGTAAGTAGCAGTTGTGTGTGTGTTGCAGGCCTTTTATCCAGCCAGCAATGCCATTGACGTGAGATATGGAGACATCCTAGCTGCTCGCTGCGTTTTCACCGGAGAGGGAAAGACCTCTAAAACACAAATTGGGTGAGTTTAAGCCGGAGTGAGTAATTTTATGAATTTCTTTCTCTTTCTAATGTTTTTCAGCTCTGCAGTTATTTCACATAATAGTACCGTATTTAAGAGGATAATGCCATTTCTGTGATGAATTAATCCATGGCCCTCTCCAACCACTATTTTTTATTATTTATCAGCTTTTCCAGTAATGAGGCTGTGAGTAGGTTTATAGGTTGGAGAGTGTGTGTAGCAGAACTGTGTTTTCATCTCCTCCATACTGTGCTTTTGGACTCTTGTCTTAAGATTCACATCAGCCAAGTGTGTGACAGGTGGTCATTAGTTCTGCTCGTTGCCCAGCCCAGTGTGGCTCCCTGTCACAGTTCCTACTTGGTTACTGTGTGTATGTGTGTGTGTGTGTGTGTGTGTATATATATATATATATATATATATATATATAATATATATATATATATATATATATATATATATATATATATATATATATATGTGTATGTGTGTGTGTGTGTGTGTGTGTGTGTGTGTGTGTTCTGTGTGTGCTGAGTGTGTTTGCAGAATGGTCAAGCACAAAAGAAAGTTGTCTCCAGGGTAACATGCATTTTTCATGATTCTCTTTTGTGACTGGGACTACATGTGTGTGTGTGTTTGTGTGTTACGTGGGTCTGCCTCGCCATTCTTGTTGCCATGGCAATTTGGGATGTGCACAATGGCGACGTCAGAGTGCCATATAACGCATCCCATGGGAAGCAACCCAGAGTACCAGTCACACACACACAAATTCACACATCCTCTTCTCTTTGCAAAGATGTGATGCTTTAAAATGCCACTGAGCAGAGTGGGATGTGAGGAAGTGACCATGTCAGAAAAATGTTCAAAGTCTGCTGCTGTTTCATGAGCTCAGCTGAAATACTATTCAGATGGAAAAAGATTTTCAGGTAGGTCACATTAGTGGGTGTACCATGCAAAAAAAAAAATCATGGCTGCTACATACACCTCATATTAATACAAACTGATTTTTTGACCTTTATTATAGCCTTTGCTGTTGGGTTGGTGGCAGTGTGTCTTGTGTTTGATCATTATCAGGTCACATGACCAAAACATGTACATTCTGTATACCTGGGCTAGGAACTCAAGGACTTATCTGAACCCCTGTGAACATGATTTCTCTGTCAAGTTCTTTTAATTCATGACTGTATTTTGTTGTTCTGTTCTTTACATTTGGTTTTGGTTAGGTTTCCTGGAGTGTCTTTAAACTGAAGAAAAAGAGCATGACCTTGTTCCTCTTTACTCTGTAAAATATCATGTCATCTTTCCAGATGTGTAAAAAATGACTCGCATGATATTCAGACTGGACAAAAATCCAAAGAGTTAAACCAACCCCTGTCTGAATATGGCTTTATTCATACTACAAAGTAGTGGCTGGATTTCCTGCTGAGATATTTGGTGGATATTCATTCTCCTTTTTTCCTCCAGTGGCACATCCAGTGATGAGATGTGTAACTTCTACATCATGTACTACATGGACAGCAAGCATGCTGTGCCTTACATGGACTGCATGGACCATGGCAGCAGCAGTCTGTTCAGAAGCATTCCAGCCGAAGCCAACGTCCCCATTGCTGTCAGTCCGGACCAGATGATGTCTATGAAGCATGGCTCAGAGCATAAAGGTACACACAGACTCCCACACTTTTCCTTTTTCCTTCATTTTTACTGAATTTAGTAGTAGTTAATTTTCACAAACTCCCAAGTTCAGTTATGACAGGACAGCTTCCAAGATGGAGTCTGACGACACTGATGTCCATCTTACCCACACATAGAGGTTTTGGACAGTAACACGACCACTTAGACACTCCACCTGGGAATTTCTGCCATGATAATTATCATGAACATGGAAAATGACCCTCAGAATTGTTGACACCCTCAAGTTCACACACAATAGATACTATTTTCCTTTTTATAGATACTAAAAAAATCATTCTCAATTTTAATAATTAATAATCTTAATGAGTCTCTCAAAAATACATTTTTAAGAGTCCTAAGGAACATTTGAAATAGAAAAATCAGATATAAAAATCAGTCCCTATACTTAGCCATAAATAATAAGATGAAGAACCAAACATACTTGCACAATATAAGTGGTTGGAGATCATTGCAAGACATTGATTTTAAGCTTCATCACAGTTACTGGAAGTGAATCCTCCTGAAAATATGTGGTACAAATTTTAACACATACACAAGCCTGAGAATTATAGAGCCTAAAATGTTCTGCACAGAGGTTTGGACAAAGTGCCTGAAACTTTGTTAGCCGTTATGTGACAGGATTTAGTGCTCTTTTTCTCTACTGGACATGCCTCACAAAATTTATGCATTCATTTTTGTTTTTTTGTTTTTTTCATTCGAGAGAGCCGATCATTTTGAAGGGGACTATTTTTAGGCAGGAAGCAAAAGAAGCAAGCCCTTGCTGATTTTAAGAAAATCTCTTTGAACAGCATACACACGACAGCAGATTCAGAATGTTCCATGGTTTCATTACATGCGAATCAGACTCATTTCTAGGTCATTTGATGGTTTCTCTTTCCTCGTTTTCAAAGACGGAGAAGATGACACCGCGCTCCGGCAGCCGAAGAGGGAGGAGGAGGAGGTTCTGGATCAGGGTGAGTAGACTTCGAGAGTAATGACAAATTACTGTGCTAATGAGAATCCGAGCCTGCTGATGATCATAGACTGAACTGAAATGCATCATTATGCCCTCTGTTAAAGAAAGCCAGAAAAAAGCTGCTTTTAGTAGCATCTCAAAAAATCAGGTGTACAGTATCGTCACAAAGTACAATTAGAAACAGAAGATAAACGATTCTGCAGTGGCTATTAGTGGTTGTTCAGCTGTGCAGCTCTCGTTAGTTCTGGAGGTGCTCCTTTCTGCCTGCAGGCTGTAAACCCAGTGTAAGTGACTACAGATTTTTTTATGCCCAAGGTTGATGTTTAGAGCAGTGTTGCCCTGGTAACCACTCTGGTGTGTGAGGATGCAGGAAATCTCCCCGAGGAGCTTCCTTTTTGATTTTATTTTTCTTGCTCTCTGGGGTAAATCGTGACAGATTGGTGTCACGTTCACTGTTGAGCTTCTTTAAACCAAGTTGTGTGTAAGGATTTGGCTGTATCACTTTGAGCTTTGAGGTTTAGGGACGTGCAAATAAAGACTAAAGGCTCTCTTTTTTTTTTTATCTGTTCCTTTTTAAAAATAATCTAATTTCACTTTTTTCCCTTCCCAGATGAGCTAGAGATAACTAGAGATAAGAGTGGAGCGAATGCAGATCAGGGCAGTGCGCTTTGATGTCGTGAAGCTGGCGTCTGAATCGTTAACTGTTTTTTTAGGAACGGTTTCAGGACGCAGGCCTTTAATCCTCGCACACCTGCTGAGAGCTCACTCCAGGCCGGGAGCACAGCAGCATCACCATGTAATCAGCATAACAGAGAAGACTTCTGATTGCTTGTTGCTAATGCGGCAAATACTCAAGGACGGCGCTGCTGAAACGGAATATATAATGAACTAAATGTACTACAACATAGAAGCATATTTTTAACACTCCTACTAATAAGAGACATTTGTACGTTACCAGGGTTACACAGATGATACACAATAGTGACACCAGTTAGACAACAATATTCTGCTTTCATTAGTGTCTCCGAACATGTGCAGGATGTTTCATGACCTCACCTTGAACCGGGGTTCAGCTTATTTGATAGATGAGCTGTTAAAAAGCATCACTGCATTCATCTGATGATTTAAAAAAAGGTCACGTGCAGACAGTAAGAGAGTCGGCGGGGAGTCTCATCTCCTGTCTTGGATCTGAATAAAAACAGCTCAGTGGGAGGACAGCATTATGTGCAATTTGCAACCATAAAAGCCACCAAATAAATATTTATCAGCAAGGTGATTTACATAACCTGCCAGTAACCTTGTGGTAGGATTAAAAACACCACTTGTGTAAGTTAAGAAAGTGAAACCGTGTAGCGTTTATCGATGCTATGCGACTACTCAGTTGATTTACTAGATTAAATGCTTAAATTTACAATGAAAATGACCATAAAAATATATATATTTTTAAAACTCCAGTTATTCACTGACTTATCTAGACTATGAATCATTTTTTGTTCTAAGTTTGTATTTAAAGTCTTCATGGTGTTATTGGCAAAACATATTCTTTTCATGAAAATGCGCTCACAGTCACTACTGCTCTATTATAATTCAGATCCTCTGCAGGCAGCTGAACAGGTGAACACTGTATTAGAGTGAGTTTTATGCGTTTTTTCTTGCCCATGATTTTCACAGCATTAAGTCAAGTATCTTCACAAGAAAGGTTTTAACAACAGGAGTAAAAGTTGTGAAGCTGTTGTTCACTGGTGTTGCGCACAAGTTGCTGGATGTGTCTTTTGTTTTTGAATGCAGTGATGTGACGAACAGCCATGACACTTAATCCAAATGTTACTGTTTAATAGTAGCCTCAATTTTAAATCCCTCACACATACGGATTAGAGTCGCCTCTAGACTTCTGTAATTGCAGACGATCTGTGGCGAGTGGCGTGTGATAAACCGGCTCCGGCCGAACGCCGAGTGCTGTTGTTATCACTAAAGGAGCATGTGCTTGTCCTCTGAGGGTAGAGAATGTGCTGACCTGCGGATCTATAGAACAGGGCCAGACTGTGTTTATAAACCATCAGATTTCACTACTGGCCCTGAGGTTCATCCTCCATTTGTGTTGCATGTTTTTCTTTTTAAATGCTCTGTTTCTTATCAGCAGCAGCAGAGAGAAGCTTGGGACAGTACATGTCAAGCAACATTTTTCCAGGGACATACAAAATGATAACTGGGAATGTTACAGGAGTTTCTAGTGGCTTATGAGATTGGGCTGGACACTATGGATGTATTCGTCAAACTGAGATTAAAGCCCCCTTCTGGCATGAAAGCCGTTCACACCTATGAGTCATTTGGTTATGGAAGTGAGATCTTCAGATTTCAGTTTGCTTTGTGAAATCACTGACTTTAATATATTCTTCAGAAATTAACACCAACAAAGTAAAGAAGATAAATGGTTCAGTTTCCTCAGTGGAATTTATGGCATGGCTAGTCCACTATTTTCACTGCCATGCCAGCCATTCTGTATTTTCAATTCAATTCAGTTGATTTGTATAGCACTTTTAACAATGGTCTCAAAGCAGCTTTACAGAAGAATAAAGTATAAAAAGAACATATAGAAAAAAAAATGATAAAGTTTAAAGTTAAGTTACTATTTTATCCCTAATGAGCAAGCCTGAGGTGACGGTGGCAAGGAAAAACTCCCTGAGATGATATTTAAGATGGGCAGAAATATGGACTGTTGATTGGCCAAACAGATGTTCGGTAGTGACCGTCTTGCTTTTCATAAGTCTTTGTGGCAAAATTAAAAGACACTTTAATTTATTTGCCCACAGTAATCTTTTCCTTTATCTTTTTTCATCATGGCTTCACATGCTGTATGTGTTGAAGCTGAAATAGCTTTGTATTGACTAAATGCCCTAAATAAAATGTAATATAATGGAGCTGTGTGCCCTTCATAGTGCTCTGCACGCAGACTGTTGAATGTCATTTGAGATTCATCCACAGGAATGGCTGTTTTTTTGTTTAGTTGAACATTTTCTGTAAATGATTGCACTTCTTTGTAGTTTCACTAAGGTGTTAGCATGCATGGCCATTGATGCATGCGCTGCCATTAAAACTAATTTGCTGTGTCTCACGCTCAGTAGGTGACCCTGTGAGGAAGATCCATCTCTGCGCCACACACAGTTTAACATCAAATGAGATGTGCCTAGTTTGATTTTTAAATCTTTTAATTTTGGGGTTTTAGTCACAGCCCGAGTGGCTCCAGAGAGCTTGTTTTTTAGGTAGTGTTTTATAATGGCACACACTCACACCCAGTGTCTGGGGGGGAAAAAAAAAAGCTCAATCTTTATGTACACATGTTGGATTTAGCAGACCAGTAGTGCAGACAACAAAACAAGTGGAAAGTTCAATTAAACAAAAAGTTGACCCATCTCATTAAAGTTGCATAAGAGATTTAGATCCAGATTGTTGTTATCGTTCTGACACCTTTCGCAGAGCCCCACCTACACAGCCAGTGTCTCTTGTGCTCACGGTCAGTGTCTGAGTCACGGACTGCTAAAACACTTCAGCCGCAGTGAGCCGAGAAACGATTCTGAGAGTCAGTCTGCACATGAGATCTTCCCCAATGTTTACACAATCCAAGATATTGTCTTTATGCTTTGGTTACACTGTGGAGTTTTCTTCCTCTTCTTTTCCACATGGAGAGTGAATCCTGTCAGTCTTCTGCTACACTGTTTGAACAGGACGTATCGTAAGCAAACACGCTAAGACGTTCAGCCAAAAGCAAATCCATGCTTTTGGTCAGTCAGCTGAGGCATAAGCCACTGTTTTCATGGTTCATACAGTGGATCAGAGTTTTGATTATATATAGGTTAATATTATTAAGTAAAAAAAAAAGAAGCAGCAAACGGAAAATTAGATGATAATACTGAGCCATATTGCACGCACGCACACACACACACACACACACACACACACACACAATTATATTACCGGTTATCAAATCCTATATTATCAAAATCCCATATCATCACACTAGTTTAACACATCATACCGGCGAGGTCTTGGTCAGAATTCTGTTAGGCATGCATGCTAAAGGGCTTCTTCTCACTTCTCATATGTTTCACTGCCAAACAGATTTGCTCTGTTGCCATGGCTCCTCCAAACTGAAGAGTCACGGACTATAAGCTTGACAGCCTCATTGGTCAGCTAAGATGTATTTTCTCTCTACCTCCATTGGCTGCCATCTATTTATACATCCTTCTGTGACACTTTATATTCCCCTTGATCAGTGCACATACTGAAGCCATTTCAGAATTTACGGTGTCCAAGTATTCGGATTGTCCATCAACTACGCTGACATTGTGCTCGCTCGGAATTGATTCCTCTAGCACCTGCAGTTTATTTCACTTCTTTTGTTGCATTACTCTAGACAAAAACCCGTCTGGTTTCCTAAACCAATAATAGGGATAACAGTCTTTGAAGATTGCTGCTTCCACAAACAGTTATCTTAAACCTGGACAAAACAGGCTTAAAAGAATGCATTCCTGAGATTTGCACTAATTCAGTCAGCGTCTTGCTTTTAGAGTGGTGATGAATCAAAGATGCTAAGTAATCTCTAAGGATTAGAATAGATGCAAGCCCATCTGCCTTTTGCTTTGTTATTGCCCAGCACATCCTCATTAGCTTTTCACAGAACAGGATTACTGAATAACTAATAGAAGCTGCCTTCGTGCAATATTAAACCCCAGCTGTAACAGTCACCGCAGAACAAGATTAGAAAGAGAAACCTAGTTAACTATTGTGTTAATGTGTATGAAAAATGTGCTTCCTGCTATCTTTTGTGACTACCTTGTAGTTACATTCATTGGCCTCTTTATCGGGGATCGTTTAGGTTCTTCATATCACTGCAACAGCAGTTAATGTATCAGCGTCGTGCCGTTTCTCTGCTGTGCTGAAAATAGGTCATCACTCAAACAAAGCCTGGCCAGTGGTGGTCCTCTAAACACTCTCCATTGATGGATTTCTAGACAGGGGTTGATGAATCAGAAACTCTGGCCTCATTCAGACTTGGTGTTAAGATCCATCTAAGGTGATTAGATCCACAGCAGACAGCATTAAATACCTTTCTAATGGGAAGAGCCATGTGTCCTGATGCATCCAGGCAACATTAAACCAGCAGTATCTCCAGATTCATGGGTTTCTTGTGTAATTGAGCTGCTTTTGAACTATCGTAATATATATATATATATATATATATATATATATATATATATATATATATATATATATATATATATATAAGGGGCTGATTTTTGGCAATTTGCATACATTATATTAATTAAATCTCTCTATTAAAATCCGCATTCCAGCCATGTGAGGTCTCGTCTCAGCTGCATGCTTCTTTCCATTCTCAACATGAGCTCTGCTTTATTATGCTATAATTTTTTCCCCATCTAATTTTCTAATTAAAGTGTTTTCAAAAATAATTATGAACAGACTTAACAACCCAGAAATAAGAATAAACATCACCCATAGCTTGGGTCATAAAGACCTCATCTCTGGGTTATTGAATAAACATCGACACATAACAGTTAGCCTAAAGTGTGTCCTATTTATAGTCTGTTATATAAAAGACACATGCACTAGCATGCAGGAATGACTCAAACTGTGTTATATTTAACTCTGTGTTTATAGAGTGTACGTTTTTGAGACTGGTATTTGTAGGTATGTTGTGAAAGTGATCTTGGGATGTTTTTGGTAGATTTGGCAACTTTACTACTGACTAAATATGATCATAGTTGGTCAGCAGAGTGGCATTTGATATGCATGAGAATCACCAGGTGTGTGAACAGTTTCACTGGATATAAAGTCTACACACCCCTGTTAAATAAATTTTTTGTTTTTGTGAAGTAAAAATTAAACCAACTTCAATTAGGTCTGATTCTTTTCCACCATTAATGTGAGATGAAACAAAATCATGTCAAAAACTAAATAGAAACATTTTATAAACATCCTCGCAAAAATGCTCCATGTCATCCAAAACACTGATCATCTACACCTGAAGAGCTTCCTTTATTAAGTTGGATTTGTAGACTGGTATTTGCAGCTGTCCATGATTCCCTTTGTCTGACCTATGACCCCAGTCCAAGCTGAAGAGCCGCAGCTCCATAGCATGTTGTTGCCACCACCATGCTTCTCCATGGGTATTGTGTTCTTTGGGTGAGAACTTGTCTTGTTCTTGTGCCAGAATTATGCCCAAAAAGCTCTATCTTGATCTCACCATAGTATAGCGCATTTTGCGCCATGTTTTCGGGTCATTTTTGTGAGCGGACATGCGACCACCATTTGCCAGATATTCCTGCTTTCCAGGTGTTCTGTTATACCACTGTCTGTGAGATCCTTTATATGCTTTCTAAGTTATTTGCATAGCTTAACTTCAGCAGTTGGATAAATCAAGATGTCATGTAATTTTCAATATGTTTCAGTATGATTGGTTAATTCTGTGTTTGGTTAATTCACAGATCCTTGTGTTTTTTTATCACATGAAAAAAGATCTAATATAATTCCTTGTTTTTTTTAAAAATTATAATTCTTTCCACCACAGAAAATGCTATTTTAACAGAGGTGTGTTTATTTTTTTTTATATCCACTGTATTTTTCTTTGCCGTCCACTGGTGATGGCTTCACCTGAGACGGATGCTAATATCAAGTGTGAAAGGGACCTCAGGTTCACTTGTAATGGATCCACTGGCTGCATTTAAATTAGATTCCTGTTCAAGTTTAAATCATAAAATGGGACACGGTGGAGAAAAGCCCTGTAAGTCTTCCACTTTAATCAGGCTCTGAGAGAATTTCAAACTCCTCAAATCATGCTTTCAAATAAATTAGGTGATGCAATCTTTTACCCTTCCCCTCGTTTGATGGACAGCTAGCGTCCTCCTACTGTTTAGAAAGAGAAAAAAATAAAAAAGCATTTGTTATGGACACATCATAAGCAGCTTTGATGCATTAAGTAATTAGTTTTATTTTTTACAGGATTAAGAAGAAGCCCTTAGAGAACTGATTTGTAGTCTCTATCAAAAATAAATCCTAATGCTAATTCACTAGGTCAAGTCCTAATAATACCATTCATCTGAAAGCCTGTTATAAAGAGTAACTAATTCATTTGTTTGGTCATTCAGACCATTCATTTTATAAATCAACAAATATACATTGCTTTTTTCATTTCTGTTTTTCTGTCAGTTATTCTGTAGAGATGCTTTCCAGCAAAAGTGCATGCAAATAATAAATGTGCTTAGATTTTGTAATCGAGGCAGTCTTGTGAGTGAGAAGTGAAATCATTAATATTAGACAATGTGGTGTTGCATTTGATGTAAGCTTCAGACTGGACTTTTTTGATATGGCTCAGAGGCTTTTCGCTGACCAGATGTCTGGCCCTTGGCTGCTTGTGACAGTTAGAGCCGTAGGTGAGGATGGGGAAGAGGACACGTCTAAGTGTGACTGCACCCCTGTCTGTCTCCACAGCAGCCGGCCAAAGCTGTGGCACTCATTATCTCCAGGCTCTTAAGCTCACGGCCGGACAGCTTGATGAATCACTTGCTATATTTGCCTTTGCTGTTATTAGGACACAAATCCAGGCGCTGTCAGACGGTTTGTCTCGGTGTGTTTGCTGGCCAGCCTCTGATTGATGGGCTCAATAAATAAGAAGCGACCTCTAATCGTACATCCCAGGGGGTGGGGTTTCGGGCCACAGTGCTTGTTCAGAGGATGTGGCCAATCAGTAAGTGGAGGTGATTTGTCTAGGCGGAGCAGTGGGATGGGGTTGAAAGTGCAAATAGAGTATACATATATACAAATGAACAAATATTTTGATGCTCTGTTCCGAGTGTTAGGGCAACTCTCTACTGTGCTTGTGATGATTTGTGTTAATTGACTGCCGATTTGAGGTGTCCTCTATAAATACAGTGCTAGTTATGCAGTAGTCATGAAGCATTTGTGAAGCCTTCATGAAACATGGCTGGATGAAAAGTAGTGTTTCCTAATGACGAGCTGACCTTTTCCTGCAAAATGACCTGTCATCTAGTGTGCTGAATACAAAGTAGTCTCCCTAGGAAGAAAGGCCATACATATTCTCTGGCCAATTAGAATATGACTCTGATTTGGAAAATTAAGAGAAAATGTTTGATTTCTTGAAAGATTCTGCTTCAATCATGAGCACAGTTATTTAAAAAGTGGAAATATATTAACCCTAGTAAGTTTTATGATGGATAATTATATGATGTTACAGTAAGTGAGTATATCGGGCATATTCAGTATATATTATTTAAAACTCATAGACTATAGAAATCAAACCTCAAGATGCATTCAGATACATAAACGATGGTTTAAATTGTATTAAGGCATGCAGATGTGAAACTGAACTGAATTGTGATGGTTGTACAGATTTGCAGTAATTAGTGCGGTTATTTGATCACTATTGTCATGGTTGGGAGTGAAACATGGTGAGCTGGGGAATCCACACGGTGTGCACAACACATACTCCATGTACATAATGTCCTTATCAGCACTGATGCGCTCTCACACTTAGAAACAGATAAATAATCCTGTTTCTCTCCATCACTTCCTCATCTGCTGTGTACAGTGCTGTACATCTGTTATCCACTCTCAGAGAGACTAGTAGTCTGATGACACTCCCCTGCAGCTCTATTCACATGGACCATTCTTCTTCTTCTCCTTCTTGTTCTTCTTCCTCTGCTTCTTCTTGCTCTTCTTATTCCACTTCTCTTTCTCTTTCTTCTTTGTCTTTCCGCTCTATTTTTCCCCGTGCAGGTGACTTCTATTCCCTTCTCTCCAAACTCCTAGGGGAGAGAGAGGACATTGTCCATGTGCATAAGTATAATCCCACGGAGGCCCACGCGGATCTGGTGGCCGAAATCGATAGCATAATGCAAAAGAAAGACCTGGGCTGGCGCAGGCCCAGGCTAGGCTACGCACACAGAGACGGTGCAGTTCTGGTGAGGGACAGAGTGCACAAGTTTCATCAGTTAGAGTCCACTGTAAGGCCTCCAGGGACCAAGACTGTACCTGCCAGACTGCCAGGCTCAGGGGTGGCAATGGCCAAAAAACAAGGTGGGTCTTGGTGTTGGTTTACATGAAACTAAACAAAACACAGGAATGGTGTTGTCTCTCTTGTTCTCCAGTCCATGTGAATGCTTTTCTTTTGACGCCCATGTCTTCCCATCTCATTGCTGTCATTTATCTTTGGTTTTGCGGACACTGAGGTCACCCTGTAGGGTTGCAGAATGTTGGATTGTGTTAACTGGGGACAAAAGACTTGACTGACTGAAAGATCATCTTTTGGACCTGCAGTGCTGTATCATCGCATTACAGACATTAATCTTAGTGGGAAAATCCAGATATTGGGAGGTTGTTCTGAAAAATCTGGGCCATGTCCACGGGCTTTGTCATTGTTTTTTTTTTTCTTTTCTTTTTTTGGCAAGTGGGAATAGGAACAGAAATGGCCGAGCTGTGAGGCAAAAAATAGCAAAGGCATTTTAATGTGAGGCTGCACATGTCATTTCTTCTGTTCAGCCTGTCAAAGGTGCCTATATGAGCAGTATTTCTGTGTGAAAACTCCGACGTTTCCTCTCTTGCACTGAGTATTAGGAGATCCTTGGGTATTTGCCTTCATCAGACATTTATTCTTTTTCAGAAAAAGTATGTTTTGTGCTCAGTTTCTTGACAGTTTCACTCAAGCAGAGCCATTTTGCATCAATATTTGGCATTTAGTAGCAATTGCATCTGCATCAATTTTCTGTTGGTAAAATCCATGATTCTTTTAAGTCCCGACTCTAGATGTCAAATTCCCTGCAATGTCACTGTGTGTCTATTGGATCGCTGTCAAGGTGTTATTGATCAACCCACAGGATCTAATTACTAATCCAGAAAGGAGGGGGTGTGGGGGTGGGGTGAAGGAATGAAATTTCATGCAGTTGCTCGTAATCATTTGGAGGAGAAGCTGCAATGTTTATTCTAACTCCAGTCTCTGTAATTGCGATTCCTATCTACGACAATAAATTCATGAAGGCAGCTTGCTTTTGTTTTTGTGCCCTTGACTTACGCGCAAAGCTGAGAGAAGTGAAGCTGGCAGGAATACATACAAATCAGGGAGAGATTGTGTGTAGCATGTTGGATATAGATCCTGAAGACCAGATTACACCAGTACGGATGGCACACCTTTTCGTCACTGCAAGTAGATTTCGAACAGGACCTCAGATTTGTTGCGCTCATCTCATGACCATGCATCATCTGAGCTTACATAAAAGAAAAAAATATAAATAATATCAGATCTATGTTTTTTGTCACCTCCATCCATAAGACCCCTGTCTCTCCTCTTCTGATAAATTTCTGACTCTGTAGCACATTCAAAACCATCTTTACAACAGACTGAGCACTATAAATCAAATTTATTGGTAAGCAAAAAAAAGTCTCATCAGACACATCAGAACATCTTCATTTCTGTGCGTGTATGAGTGTGGGGGCGAGGGAACGTGTTTATTAATCATGAAGCTGGTTTGGAAAAGGCATTGTTATTGTTTTTGGCTCACAGTGATTTCACACTCCATTACTATTTTATGCCATTCATAGAAATATAAAGCCATTGGGTAGCCAGAAGAAGTGCAGTACAGGGAAATAGCCTGTGATGGAATATCTTAAATAGTCTGGCATTTTGAAAATTTCTCGTGCAATTTATCATTTGTCGCAATTTATGGTGTTATTTCTTATGTCAATAACATTTTCAGGGCAAAACAATATAAATGAAATTTGTATGATATTTGGTGCCTTCTGAACCTTATTTATAGTGCTTAGACATTTCCTGAACTCCTATGCCACGTTTCTCCATCTGTTTATCAGTGCAGAGCAGTCCTATATGGCCGTGTCATCTAGTTATTATTTCTTTCCTCCATCTCACGGCCCATCAGCTGCTCCAGACTCATATTCCTCACTCGACGTGGGCAATATGACAACAGAAATTCATATAACGGTATTTGAAGACATTTATATTTTCATTCATGCATAATAGAAATGTCTTTAAGTACCATTATATAAATTTCTACAATATATATCAGGATATAAAGGTTTGTTGCACTCAAGGCATTGTCAAGTTTTCGATTTGATATCTGAAAATATTTTAAAACATTATTACAAACATCATTGTTTAAATTGTCAGTAAATATTTTAACATTTTTTATAATTTAATCATCTGCTGTTTTTGTTTCTAACTGTTGTTAAATAATTCATTTTGAAAAGGTCATAAGTTCTTAAACTTTCTAACTCTTACCTTATTAATTTGACAGTAGGTACTGAATAATTCATATTACTTATTTACTAGCAAGCTTTAAGATAGGTAGCTGAATGAGAGATTAACATGTTTGTTGTTGTACGTTATAAGCATTAAGCCCTAAACACTCAGCAGTGTAGCAAAGCAGAAAAAAATTGAAATTAGTAGCTAATCCCTCAACAGACCTCAGTGTGAATGTGGCGAAGCCTCGTAAAGGTGTTTACACCTTCATGTGCCTCTGATGCCACATGCTTCTCCATTGCTCTCTCAGGCATGTGCTGGGCTTGATGACTGCCTGCCATCCAGCAAACACTTCCCCAATGAAAACCATAGGCAAGTCGCTTTGATTTTCATACACACTGGATCAGACCCAAGTTAGCAGATTGCCGGATTGCATTACAACATTAAATGAAGCTTGAGACACAAACAGCACAGCTCGGTGTTCAGATCAGGCAGTCAGCAGGTTTCTCCTCTGTTACGTTACACCATTGTGATTACGCCACCATATGCCATCGTCTAATTTGTTCAGTCATGACGGGTTATATTTAAAGGTTGTTCGTGTGTGTTTGTGGATGTTTAGGGGCCCATCTGGAGGAGGTGACTGGCTGGCCAGAGGTGCCGTTGCAGCTGGGTCAGGTGTCCGGTCTGGCTCTGGACTCTGATGAGAACCTGGTTATCTTCCACAGAGGAGATCACAGATGGGGCGTCAAGTAAGTATTGAAACCTACACATGGACTTGCAATCACACTGTCCAGCAGGGCTTGAAATGAAAACCCGCCCACCTGCCAGAAATGTGACACTGCAGGGTAACTGTTAATGTACCAGGCATTTTAGCAGGAAAGCTTGCAGTGCTTTTCAACCTAAAAAAATGTGTTATGGAGTGTATATACGGAATGCAGCATGTCTCCGCAGACTTGGGCATTTTCTTTATTTTTTTTGACTGAATACACAGTTCCAGGGGTGTGTCTGTAATGTAAAAAAAAACTTCATACTCCAACAGGAAGAAATACAGTGCTGGCATCTGACATCCCTTTCTCCGTTCATTCTAGATGGCAGCAGACATCTACCCATGGTTGTTCTGCGTATCCCATAATCTTGTATTTCAACCCGGGGCAGCAGCCAGTCTATTATACTAAGGAAAGAAAAGGGGATGGTTTTTAGATAAATAAGTTTCTATTTTTTCGAACAGTAATGAATTCTAGCTAATCGAGAAAAAAGACATTTGCTCACAGTTGTGTAAGCAATAACACAACCAGGAAAAGTTACAGTTAAACACAACCAGGAAAAGTGAAGTTACAGGAAAATCATCAATAACAGGGTAGTTTATTATTTTCCTGCTGCTATTTATCAGCCAATTATAATTTATTCAAGAGCAACATCAAATTTTTATCCCTTTATTTGTTACCATGATCACTTATGTTATATTAATATCAGTGTCCTTTTTTTCTCTCTTGAAGTTAATGTCTAAATTTACTTCTGACTATTACAAAGTGCTGACACAGGAGACTGTTCAAAATGTTAAAAAAATAAATGCCCCATTTCTGAAAATTTCATCAATTGCAGAAGAATTGCGGTTAGTAGTTGTTACCATGGAAATAATAATGACAGTAAAATGAGTACATTAATATAAACATTTACAGGAAAAAGCCTCTTATAGATCGAGCCACAGACTGTTTGATTGTCTAGATCAAGGCCATTTATGTCTTTATACCAAGATTGCCTGCGTTATATTTCATATCCTAAATCCTCAGATATTTACACTCTCTAGACATCCAGCTTGAAAATGAGTACATGGCCATCTCTGAATTTAAATTCACAGATGGATTGGAGCATTTTGCCATGTGTTTTCCAGTCAGTGAAAAAAGAAAAAGCTCAGCCACTCAGTGGTGTTCAGGATTATGATGAATTCATTACTGTGCTGTGTCTCTGAATCTGTTCACTCAAATGCCATTTACTAAGTGTGAGGGACAAACAGAGGTCCTGTTTTGTTCCTGAAGTCATTACAGTTGCTCAAGGACTGCCTCCATAACTAAGGTGTCATTAGGCCAACACCAGCTCTAGTCACGTCTGACTGGCTAATCCACAAAGCTCCCTCGGCATTAGCGTAAACAGAGCTGCGTGTTGAGCGAGTGATGAATGGAGGCTGATACCCACTCATAATCTTCTCATTATTTAGCTGGGCGTGTTTGCATTGAGTGCTTCATCATGTTTTCCCCATGCATGAGAGGGCTGAAAATAAGAAGGTTTGTGGTTTATGTGATACGATCAGTATCTTAATATTACTTAATGGTATCAGATGATACTTAAACATAGCAAAGCGAGTCCTTTTGTAATCATAGCATGCACTGAAGACTATCAGTGCTGGTGTATATTTAAGCCATCTCTGCCATTGCTTATTAGCAAATAAATGTGTTGCTACTTGACAGTGATACCGTCCCTGATGTGTTAAAACACTTCATATAAAAGCAATTGGCTGACTGGAAATCAGAATTTGACAGCAACTTAAACTTAGGCTTTATTCGTTGGAGATTTTTTTAATAGGTACTGTCAGAATTATTGGCACCTTGTTATAGGCCTATATAAAATATTTGAAATAGTTAATATAGTTATTAAAATATAGTTGAATTTATTTTTACATAAAGTTTTTGCGAATTGCTTAGATGTGTGAATTCTTTCTGCCACCATTTTGAAACAACACTGACTGATTTCAAAATTCTTCAGATATTGTTTTAGTTCAAAATAATTTAACATTTGGAAAACATCAGAGCTTAAGCTTCTTAGGTAACTGGTTAGAATTTTGAAACAAGGTTAGATTAGAGGTATATCTACTGTAAACCTCTGTTATCCCTTCCATTTCCCAATTCTACACACTCATTCAGGGCACACTTGTCCTAGAATAGCCAGGGAAGAATGCTGACCACAGCTAGCATGGAGAGACCATTAATTACCCTTCTTATCCGCCCCAGATCATTTTCACAGAGCCCCAGCATTAAAGCAGTACTGTGTAGCCTGTGGATAAGGGGTAAGGAGCCATTTTGGTAGCCGGCATGCAGAATTGTAGCACAGTCTGAGCTGTCTTGGCCTCTGCGCTCCTGGGCCGACCCTGCTGGCTTCCTACTAACCAGCTGAGAGAGATGGAGAGGTTGTGGGGGTGGAAATGATTGGGAAATGGAAGGAGAGAGAAAGATGGAGAGAAATGCAGAGTGTAGAATTAATGAGCTAGGTCTTGAGGTGGGGAAGGGCAGCCCTGTTAAATCCATTCATCCTCTGCCCTGAGCTGCTCTACATCTTGTTTCAGACCTGGGCTCAAATTTATCTTCAGGGAAGAGCATGCATGGAGGATTCCCAGAAGAAATACAGAATGGAGAATGCTTTTGTAGTCTATGCTAGACAATTAGATGAAGGAGTGATGGCACGTCTGTTCCTGGCCGAGTTGCTCGGCAGGAATGTTTGTTATGCATAACAGGTTACATTAGAAGGTCCGCAGGGAGGTTACAGCCAAAGATGGTGATGGATCGAACACGTACTCTGAATACATGAAGATCGTTATTACTGTTCCTGCAGGCTCTCTTTCCTGTCAGACTTTATTCCTCTTTAATTTACATCTATCAATTAAAATCATTCACGCTCTTTGGCCTTATAGTTGGAGTTGTTTCCACGTGCCTTTTCTTTTTTGTTCTGTTCAGCAGAACAAACACACAACGATTTTTTTTCTCATAATTAACTCTCCAGAAAATGTAGTGTATTTTGTATAATAAATATATTGAGTCTTATACTGCTTGGCTTCTGTGTAGTAAATATTTTTCCTTACTCATGTCTTTATTAATATTCACACATTATGGGATGGTTTCTCTAGAAGCACTGATGATGCTTTTCTTTGGCAGCTCTTTTGACAACGACGCGATTTACCAGCAGAAGTCACTCGGCCCCATTCAACAGTCCACCATCTTGGTGGTGGATCCAGTCAAAGGCAGCGTGCTCAAGGCCTCAGGGAGAAACATGTAAGTGCCGATGTGTAGGTTATTGCTCTCTTTGTGTTGTGTTAGGTTGTGGTGTTGTTGCTAATGAGTTTATTTGGTTTCGAACAGGTTTTATATGCCACATGGCATCACAACTGATAAGGACAATAATTACTGGGTGACGGACGTAGCTCTTCATCAGGTAAGGCTTTCCAATGAGCTGGCTTGTCTGTCTCATCTTCATACTAGCTTGTTATATTGCTGATGTTAGGATTCACTGATATTAAGCTAAAAATAAATCTACCTTGGATCTAAGGTATATTAAACGTTTGCTACTAATAAAGATTTTAATCTATAAAATCTGTATCTGTAACTATAAATAATACTATAGGCTATAATAACTAATACTTATATAATAACAATAATAATAACAACAATAACAATATATTGTTAATCAAGCATACAATAGGAGTTTTAGCTACAATTTTTTCTTTTTTAGCTACTACTTTTTTCTGGTTTAGATGTGATTTTTTTAACACGAACAGCAGAAACTCAACCACCTTTAAATCTTTAAAAAGCTTTAAACGTGTCTGTAAAATGAAAGACGTGTGATGGAAAAACACTTTTTTGTAGTGATGTAGAATCACTGCAAACATAGTTTAGTTTCTCGCTTCATTCCTTTCAGTTTGGAACAAGAGAAACAGATTCCTGACGTAATGCATGATCAAGATCAGAAATGTGCATAAATGCCTCTCTACCTGATTTCATTAATTCCATCCACATGTGTAAATAGTGCTTAACTGTATAAGCAGCATGTATAGCTGTAGGTCTTAAATCTGGTATGTATAATCTCAGTACTAAAGCCTCACTATGACCCTCCTGAATATGGCTCTGAGTCATAAAAGCATATGCATGTGTATAATCTGGAGTTTCACGATTATCACAGCTTTCCTCTATCTTGGTAGTAGATCCTGTTTCCCACTGTTTCACCCTTACAGTTTTGAAAGCTGAATATGTTTAAGACATTCATCACTAGACCTCAGCAATAAATCCTGTCTCAGTGTGCTTTTCTGAGACTGACACAAACATCATGAGTTCCTTTAAAACACCTTACTCATATTGCATTTAACTATGACACTGCTACTATATGACAATAGTTATAGTCATTATACTAATATTATCACTTAAAATAGATCATAAAAAAGCAGATACCCAAAACTATAGTGGTAAACACTACATACTGTGCAATAGTGTATATTTATAATAGTAGCATGAATTTCACAGGTTTCACCGTTTCTAGCAACCACAGCATTCGATTTAAGTGTAAAGGAAACAGATTACGACTTCTCTGTACATCAGATCTCAGCATCGCTATTCCTGTACTTTAGGGCTGTTATTAATGTAATATGGGATGTTTCATCATAAGTGTGTGATGCTGTGAGAGTTGATCTGATAAAAGAGATGGATAAGAAGTGAGTAACGGCTAAGTAGCGTAAACAGCATGGAGACCCTGGACTGGACAAAGGTATGATTCATGTCCAGGGTGGAACTGCACAAGATTTTACCATGCTACTTGTAACAGTGCCCAGTTTCAATGATGAATGTTTAGTGTATTTATGGAATTTTCTATTTAATTTTTTCATTATTTGGGGTTTGTAAAATTCACCATTAATGGTAGCTGAAACAATGGTTCCTGTATTAATATACAGGGGTTTCACTGTACTATATTTTTGCCATATCGTGCCACTCGCCCGTATCCAGTGCACTGCAGTACGTTCTGTGATTATTCAGGATGGCGTCATATTCTCGAATGTGATTGTTCAGTAGAGATTTTTATGGCAGCTGATTTTTATCAGCCAACCAATATATCAAGTGAGCTCTGAAAAGATGACTTATTTTATCTCTGTCTGTTTCACAGTGCAGGAGTTACAGAGTGTATTACAAAAAATGTCATCTGTTATGATTTCCTGCTGCCATAGGTGCTGAAACTGAGCAGCGATGGGAAAGAGAAACCGCTGCTGGCTCTGGGAGAGGCTTTTGTTCCAGGCTCTGACAAGAACCATTTCTGCCAGCCTACTGATGTCGCCGTGGACCCAGACACTGGCAACGTCTATGTGTCTGACGGCTACTGCAATTCTAGGATCCTCACATTCTCACCAGAGGGCAAATATCTGTCCCACTGGGGAGCAGGTACACACCCTGCCACTCAAACACTGCTGTTATTGTGTACATGACCCACGGGACTCCTTACACTCACCTTTTCAAGGAAACATAAAGGAGAGCTTAAAACACAATGTGCCATTTGTGTGATACAAAATGGTGTGATATTAGATATGAGAATATATATATATAAATATATGTATATGTGTAAATATGTACCAAAAAATAGAAACTTTCTCTTAAATTAGGAGGATTGTCTGGACCTGAAGATGTATTTGGTTTTGAATCTGTTTATATCTGTTTATTTTGACTTTTCAGTAGAAAATGTGATGCTTGTTATAGATAACTGTATTTTATGTTGTTTGTGTATATGTTGCTGCAGGTTCGTTGGACCGGCGGAGACGTGTGCCCTTCCAGATCCCCCACAGCCTGGCGTTCGCGGCAGATAAGCGCGAGCTGCTGGTGGCTGACCGAGAGAACGGGCGTGTGCAGTGCTTCATGGCCGACACGGGCGAGTTTGTGAAAGAGATCAAGAAAGATGAGTTTGGAGGGGAAGTGTTCGCCGTCTCCTACTCACCTGCACAAGGTAATTACGATATTCATTGCATCCTCTCACATGGGGCATTGGTGGCTCAGTGGTAGGTTTCTCGCCTATCATGTGGAAGGCCCGGGTTCGATTCCCAGCCAATGCCTCAACCCCAGCCACTGGATGCAGTGCCGGTCCCATGCCCAGAAAAATGGGAGGGTTGCGTCAGGAAGGGCATCCGGCGTAAAACATTTGCCAAGTTGATGTGCGGACCAGTTGGTCCGCTGTGGCGACCCCGAACAGGGAGCAGCCGAAAGCATTAACTAAATTGCATCCGCTCACATCTAGGACACCATACTGTAGGAAGCTGGTGTGGTCTTTAGGATGAGTTATTAAGACAGAATCAGTGCCTGGTCTGAAATGCCTATTATAAATAAACAGGAACGATCTTTTACAGAATTGGCTTTTCCAGCAAAAGACCCTGAGTTCCTACACGTTTGTGTGGATAAAACATGTACAGCAAGTGGAGGCTGATTGGTCCACATAGGGATGTGTCTTTCACATGTGCAGGATTCTGGGTTTTGTCAGTTTTATGCCATAAAGAGACTGCATTCTGGGTCATTTCTACCTAAAAAAAAAAAAAAAAAAAAAAAAGTAGAATGCTTGGCAGAGTCTGAGTAAATAACTTAACAGCGGCAGTGTGATTTTACTGAAAGTTGGATTAATAACACCAAAGGGCAGGTATTAAATTTGCATAAACCATCTTCCACTATTTGAAGACACAACCATTGCCTAAGTTTTTCAAAATTACATTCTGTCGTCGTAAGGTGATAAAAATCTTTCTGAAAATAGATATATTCCTGCAATAACGGTGGTTTTGCATTTCATATATGCCTCATGTTTGCACCTTCAGTGTTAATCATGGCCGAATAGAGGCTCTCATAGATATAACACATGCTCATGACTATACTCTTTTATATTATATACTGTATATTATGCACTTTTTTATATTCATAATTTATCTCTCGTTAGCTGGGTAATGTTAGCGCAATGCTGTGTAGCTGACTAGCTTACCTAACATCACTGAAATTATAAAATGTAAGAAGTTTACTCTTTAAAACTTGGAGATATCATTCTGAGTATGTCGGTGTTGCCAGCAGACCCAGAAACACTGTTCTGTGAGCGCGGACTTATTTTATTCACTTGTTTCGTGTTCACAGAAACAATAATCAGATAAGGTTTTTTCTATAACTTTGTTATTGCCTTTGTTCATAAAATGCATTTGTGCTGAGTCACCATAAAAGTAGAGAGAGAACAGCACAACATTTATGAAAGACGATATATGGCACTCACACTTATACTGTACGCACTACTTGTAGCCATTTTATTGTAAATTAAATAGATTATAGATTTATTATAAACAGTAAATTAAATAGATTATACTTGTTATTTAAATGTGAAGAAAGATTAGTATTAAAATAATATCAATTAATATTAAAAAGCATTAATACGAATGATCCTGAGATCTCTAATATTGGTGTTAGCAACGAACAGGATAACATTAGTGCATCCCTATAAAGATGAAAGGATGAGAAATGGTTGCACCTTGACCAGGCAGTTTTGTTCTGCTTACAAAAAGTGTATTATTTAAATTTTAAAGCCACCGAATTGCAAAGCATAAATCACTGCCACTTTAAAGCCCTCGAATAACAGAGCATATTGTTCCGACCTCGAAGAGTTCAGAGAAAACAATATAAAGCCATGAATAAAACACAAGAGGCCCAGATGAAACTCAAAACCCTCCTGGAATGATATTATTTATTTACTTTTCTTTCCTGTGTCAACTTGAAGGAAATCATATTTAAGGTTTAAAGTGAGATTAATGGCGGTGACTTGAGGGTGAGCTTTATGCATAAAACAAGCTGGAAAATAAAACCCTGTCAAATGAAGGAAACCCAATCAACCTGCAGAACTCTCTAAACATCAAATAAATAGATAAATATTTTTTTAAAAATCCTCTGCTCTCTATATATGGAACCTATTTCTACTTTTAATAAATTATGCATGAGCCAAAGCTTAGCCAGCAGAGGAAGGAGTTGTATGCTGTAGGTGTGGGCTGCTGCTTTGATATCGGTCCAAAGCAATCCTGACCTTTTCCGTTATAAGAATCGATTTGCTCGTAAAATATTGATACCAAAAGTTTTCTCTAACTATCAGTTTTTATATGTCCTTTTAAATTGAACCTGTAAGTGCTTCTTCTTGTAGAGCTCCCTCTGCTTCTCATATACAAAACCATGCGCATATATATATATATATACACAACAGAACAATAGAATGGGGCCAAGTAATTAATTTACATAATACAAAATGATCGCAGAGTATTAGATTTTGTAGTTGATCTGTAACCCCTGATACTAAAGGTATTTGTTATCAGGGAAGATCGGGGTTTAGGTTTAACATCAGGACACCTTTTGTGATCGTCAGGAGGAGCGTCTCGGTTACTCTGTAGTAGGGTTGGGTATTACATTCACACAGAAAAGAATTCACACAAGACACGCCTTTTCCCTCATGACCTTAATATAAAAGAGTTACTAGATGATATTCCTCGACTGGTAACATGTCACAAGTGTTGTAAATATCACAGTGTGTTTAAATAAATTGATTAAATGTTATCCAATTAAAGGGACCTTCAATAGTCTTTGAAGCAATATATTAAAATTAAATTCTAACAGCATTGCATGTGAAGACCATGAGTGAACATGTGTGACTACTCGTCTGTGTATCGGCTCCACTCGACTGGCCCCTTGTTTTAATATGCATAGTTGATTTGATCACCCAGCCTCTTTGGCAGCTCCTTTGATGTTTAATGTACAAGCTGGATCAATATTTATGTGTTGCTGTTTCTCAGACCGCGTGTCTCTCATGCTAATGTGCTGTTTCAGGTGGCTTAATCTACGCGGTGAATGGAGAATCAGCATACGGCCAGTCCGCCCCGCTCCGAGGCTTTGTGCTCAATTATTCAACCAAGGAGATTCTGGATACATTTGCGCCAGACACACAGGTGCTCTTATACGTGTACACACACACACACACACACACACATACACACACAGAGTGGTTCACAGACATGACTGCTGCTCCACCTTACATAAAAGACCCTTATCATCATCCACAACAAGTGTATTTTTACTTTCTCATGCAGTCAGTGCCATGGTTATGATCGAATTTTGGCCAGATGTCGTGTATAAGTCTGATGTCTTCGGTTTTGACACGTTGGGATTAGGGTGGTGCTTTTTGCACAATTTTACATTCAGGTCCAAGCGATATTTTGACTGTGAGCAGGTATTACATCAGAAGAAGATAATGCTTGTCCCATTCCTCTCACTGCTGGAAAATCAATTTTAACATTTTTCAAGCACTGTTGATAAGAATGATTTCTCACTTGGAGTTTTTTTCTTCCAGAAATGTTTGTGCTGAAGGCACACACACACTTTAACCACTTTTACTAGTCCTGTCAGCTGAATGACTAGTCTGACTCATGGCCTAGTTAAGATATTATCATTATTATCAGTAATAAGGATTAAGTAAAGATTGATTTAACTCGTGGTGATGAGGTGAACATTAGTAATATTTCATTGTTGGAATTTTGGCAATATAAAATTCTCAGTTTAATTCAGTAAATCCATTAACATAAGATAAGATTAGATAAGATAAACCCTTATACTTCCCACAGTGGGGAAATTTAAGTGGGGAAAAGATTAAGTTCACATTCATCACATCTTGACGTCTGTCATTTTTTCTGAAAAGTTAAATTTTTGTCAATGAAACTAAAAGAGCAGCTGGATTCCCTTCAGCTTGTGGTGCTTTCCATAGGATTAGAGGTAAAGTGTGCTGGGGAGAAACACCTAAAGAAGCCTTTATTATTATCGCCACACACGTTACAGCATGTTACAGCACACTGGAATACTTTTCCTCACATACTCCAGCTGAGGAAGTTGGGGTCAGAGCGCAGGGGCAGCTATGATACAGTGCCCCTGGAGCAGAGGGGGTTAAGGGCCTTGTCCAAAAGAGACGGCTTGGCAGTGCTGGGGCTTCAACAACCCAGAGCCTTAAGCACTTGAGTGACTACCGCCCATGTGAAAGTAACCTAACAGCTTGGAGGTTTGTCATGTAGTGCTTTAGATTTTTCACCTTTTAACATTTACTTAGAGAGTGACTTTGTTCAAGAGGCCAGTGTATGACCTCTGCAGCAGTGTGATGGATTTGTGAATAAACAGGTATGCACATTCTGTGAAATGACCATGCACACCCATGAACACAAATTGATTAGTCTGCAAGCTTTTGTTCTTGTTTGCTCTGTCCAAAGCGAGTCCATTTTCCAATACGATTCAGATTGCTGTTGCCAAAAGGTTATCACATTTTGACCAAGCAAAAATTTTGAAGTGCACAGTAAAAGCATTTGCAAATGGAGCAAGCACTTCAAGGGTCTATTGTAGCACAACACTAATGTTATCCAATTAAGAGAGAATTAGAACAGAGAAATAGAAGGATGTGGATGTGGATGTGGATAAAGAAACCTAAATTCAATTCTATTTAAGGCAAGACTAAAGCATCAGCAAACCCACACCGAGTTTGTTGGAGTGCTCACTGATCTCATGCTTGCAGCAGATTTTAATCCACAGTGCATTTATTTATAAAGGTAATGATGTAAATGTGTAAATACTCTTTCAGCTTTTATAGAAGGTTCAGTACAAAAATCTCAGTATAATGCATATTAAAATATGATCTGAACATGTACTTGTTTTCATGACGCAAAAAACATGACGCGAACCACTGAACACCATCTGGCTAACCGTTTATAATCATTATTAGTTTGAGAATTAATCACTGGTGTGGAATCTCAGGTGATGATTACTGTCTTGTGTGTGTTTTCTGTGGTTTAGAAATTCAAAATGCCTCACGACATCGTCGTGGTGAAGGACGGAAGTGTCTTTGTCGGAGACGCCGCCTTGGACTCGGTTATAAAGTTTGTTCCATCAGAAAGTAAGTTCCGACTTTCTCTCCATATTAATTCTATCATAAATCATAATCATTGTCCAAATTATCTAAATGCACTTGCACTTAAAGGCATTAAAGTGCAGAGGAGTGATGATTAATCTGGGAAATTACACTTTTAATATTTCTGCTTTTCTCTAAATGTCTCTAAAATCCTAAGCACTTGACTCGCGTATGAAGTCTGGCCTCATTGAGCCGCGTGGCTCAGTCTTGTATGTGATTCTGACTGATGTACACATTACACATTCTGCTTGTTGTCTAAGGAATTGCATTACCGCTTACACTTGATGCTGTACTTCACAACCCGATGTCAGGATGCCCTGCTGAGATCTGCGGTGTTTTTCACCCTCACATGTCAATCATCTGTCCCTTTCCTTTTGTGTAATCATGTGGCAAGGACATTCTGCACATGCATAAGGTCCTGAATAAAGCCCTGAGATGACTCATAGCCAAGATTATGTGTTTTTTTCTTTTTAAAAAACATTATTCAAGGTGAAAAACCCATCAGACCTTCACAGATTCAGCTTTTTATAAGCTCTCTCGATAGAATGTAGCTTAATGGCCCGCTATTAAATGTCAGTAACAAAGGACAGTTAAGTATAAAGAAAATGAGCCGTATTCTCCTTTCCTCCTTTCAGGAGCAGAGCACCGTTCTGTTAAAAAGGGCGGAATCGAGGTGCAGGAGATCGAAGGTACATTTTCAGTTTTGTTTACATGTTTTTGACTAAATGTCTGCTCGTAACACGCGGTTTGTCATGTTTGCTTCCTTCTTGTTGTTATGGTTTCTATTTTGACTTTTGGGTTTTTCAGGTCATGGATTCAGGAACAGACAAAATCTGTCGTGTCTGCTGACATTTTATGCCGTCAAACTATGCGTGTTCGAGCGCATAGAGAAAATGGCAGGCTCTCGAGGGCCAGAGTGCACTAAATATTTACTGAGCACCGAACTCTTCCTCTTTGTGTTTGCGTTAAGCAGAGAGAAGTTATTTGCCCTTATTTGTGAAAACACAAGACTGCATAGGTTAACAGTTACATGTTTAAGGCAGAATTTCTCTGTAATCAAGTAAGGAATTATACTACTCTGTAATTAGATTTAATTAGACAGCCATCAAGGTTAGCACTTTTTGCCAATTTCCTCTATTAATCTCTGTTGTGTTATTGACATTTTCTAACATAATGCTTGAGTGAGAAAGAGAAAGTGCTCATGTTTCAAGGCTTAATTAGATATGAAGCTCTCACGCTGTATTAAAAGCCGCTGTTTTAAATTGAACATTGTTTAAATGACACAAGTATATATTTACCTTAATACAGAACAAATTAGTTGAAAAGGCTCTTATTTTTTATGGTTTTCTTTAGAAACGGAGACATTCGTCCAGGCCAAATTGAAGCCGATCCATAAGCAGATGGTCCATGCCCCTGAAGCGACCGTACAGAAACTGCCCACGACCAAGGAGAAGGAGGCGGTGCCGGTTCAACAGGTCAAAGCTCCAGAGGAGAAGGAGAAAGAAAAGGAGAATGAGAAGAAGAGTGCCACAACTCAGGGTCTGTCTCCTGCAGTCATCACCACTCTGCTCCTGCTTCTCCCCCTCGTGCTGGTCATCACCATCGGCGTGTTCATCCGCTGGAAGAAGAGCAGGATGTATGGAGGTAACTAGAGAGGATTCACAGCGAGGGATTTTAGTCATAGCTTTAAAGGCAACAAGCAGTCCTTGAACTTGGTGTTTCATCTGTTGGTCACGCTGTTTTTTGCATTAAATTACTACTAATTCCAGCTCTATTCAATTTCTGCGCTTCACTTTAAAGTCCGTCTATTGATGTTGGTTTTGTGTCATAGTCTGCCTGATTATGAGATTTTCCAGAACAAAATGATTCATTTAAGCTACATGTGACTACTTTGATCATCTCAAGCACTCGGTTACTTGATTTTGAGTAATTACAAATCTGGGTATTTAAAACAGTTGGATCAAGCCGAGGAAACCGAATGTGATGCGTCTCACATCAGTGATCTGTGCGTTCACTTCTTCTAGTTGCATACAACCTCAAAATTGCTACCGAGATCAAGTCCAACTCGAGTACTGAGTGGAATCCTTGATTAATCCTCGGTAAAATTTAGTGAATGTTTTTTTAACATGATTTAATGTTAAAGAAGCAATTATTTCAGTAGCTTTCTCAAAACTCGAGCACTACATCACTGTCACATAAGAGCCTCCAGGTGCAGCGGTCTAGTGTGTGATTTAGTCATGTAGTTAGTACGCTCCCTAACCTCCACCTGAGACATGTACGACACCCATGTTAGTGGTGAAGAAGAAAATACACGCATATCTATAAACACACTACAGCAGCTGCTCCAGAGCCTGGGCCTGTGTGCCTCATTACACCTGGTTTTAATGCAATCTCATTTTTCCCTACGTTTTAAGATGGCCATGAGGTGAAGCTGGAACCATCAGGATCATCAGGTGGAATCTTGGGTAAACTCAGAGGTGGGTGGAGCATAGCATGAAAAGTGATTAAAAGACCTGTCTCAGATCCTCACTGTCTTCAGTGCATACGAAACTTATGTATTACTTGTGAATAGTATTTACTTGAATAGTAAACAGCAGCCATGCACCAGAGCTTGATCAGCCATAGTCACTATTTATATATGACAGAAAACTTTCATAGTGTAAGACTGCTGTCAGAAGTTTGTCTTCAAGCAAAGTTTAACCTATAGATGTGCCATTTGCATGAATAGAAGCTTTCTAACACTTACCCAGAACCAAAAATCTACTTCCCTTACATTTTGTATGTATGAGGCGTGTATGAGAGTGCAACAGTCCCCTGAAGAACATTGCTGTTGTGGGGACATGTCATGAGAAAAAGCAGTTATTGCTCGTTTCAGTTTCTGCAGCAATGCAGTGACATTAAAGACTCTGTTCTCCGTGACTAAGCACTAGGCATTAATTGGAAAGGGCCCGGCCCTTAAATATCTACTGCAGATGGCACGGATCTGAAGCGGAAAGGCCCTGAAGGCACTTTTAAGATGGCACCGAGAGATCCAGTAAATGTGCTTCATAACACTTTGTAGGCTGTCACTTTTTTTTAATGGTAGGGATTCTTCCATAAATGACTTTTATATCACAATGTTGAAATGAACAGATGGTTCACTGGATTCAGTTTAAATAAAGTGGAGGAAAAAAGTAGACAGAGCGTTATAATGAGACGTTACCGAGTGAGCACAGGGTTATTCCTGCCTGCGTGACCTCTTAGACTTTCCTGACACAAAGATATTCTAAACTGTGTACATGCCGGTGAGAGTGTGGGAAGTACATGATGAAGCTAAATCAACATGCATTGTTTAACTGGTCTGTAAACAACTTCACACGGCGTTGCCTCGGGAAACTGCACACAGTCAGGGGCTTAAATAAAGACTGTGTATGGCTGGATTAGTAACACACCTCTCAGCAATAAGCTACCTGTAACATGAGCACCAGTGCCGTAGCAGTGCAGCCGTGACTAGAAAGACTTACTGAATATTAGGAATGTTCATGTATAAAAATGTCAAGAACTTAGACTGTAACATGTTTCTGAGAGACAAGACTGCATTATTAGCGTAGATGATAAGTTTTAACAGTTGGGCTCGTGTTAGTTATGGGTGAATTTGGTTGCTTGTTCTCGATTGTTTATTAAGTGACCTTTATGTGAGGAGTGTATTGGCTTCTGTGTGGAACATGTTAGAGGCTGGAGGCAGGAATCACGGCAAAGAACAGTAGTCAGTAGAGAGTGTTTATTTATAACCCGAACATCATTACACTAGATTCATTTTAACATTCATTACAGTCAGCTCCAGAACTGTGGCAGCTACAGACACATTTAGATAAAATAATGTTTTTGAGGCTTTAGGTGTAATGTTCGCCTACGGTAACTGAACTTTAGACCCATGTTTAACATGTGTGCCAATAATTATGGAGCTGTCCTTATTTCAGTGGTTCTCAAAGTGTGTGTGTGTGTGTGTGTGTGTGTGTGTGTGTGTGTGTGCGCGCAAAATTGGTTCTTAGTTGAAATTAGTTGTAAGGATCTTTATCAGCAGCTGATGAGATGTTGGCAGATTTTATGAATTGTTTTTCAGATGTGAAAATATTTACTTCCTCAGTAAACCTCTCAGAGCTTCATTCTCAAAACTTAGGCTTTCATTTTCTGCCATTAGCTAGCAGGTCTCATGTCTCATTTTTTGCCACTGCTTTAAGTCAAATAGTAGGTAACTTCTGATATTTCTGAAACTTTCAGCTGCTTTTATCTCGATGTTTTTACAGAGCTCTAATGTTCTGTCTCTGTTTCCTCAGGCAAAGCTGCAGGGACGTTAAACTTGGGCAATTTCTTTGCAACCCACAAAGGCTACACACGGCAGGGCTTTGACCGTCTCAGTACGGAGGGCAGTGACCTAGAGAAGGATGACGAGGACGCCACCGACTCAGAGAACGAGGAATATTCTGCCCCTCCTCCCCCTGTTTCCTCGTCCCAATGATTCGGCCCAGGCTCCGCCCTCTCCGTCCATGCTCGAACCCTAACGATGTACCGCAATCATATACGTAACTATACGCATCGGCTGCCAATATATTTTAATTTATTTGTGCAGAAACCTTCTTATTTTCACTAGGAAATACGACTGCCACTTTAATTTATGATTTTATGGGAGCAGAAGCGTAGAGGAGCAAACACTGGTAGATTTAGGGATTTAGGCTCTATGCTTATTTTTAATGGAAGAGGAGAAATTGGTAGATTTGTTTTCATTTTAAATTGGCAGATGGATGCCGATAATTTATCTTGATAAAACTTGATAGTTTTTTTTAAGTTTTCAGGTAACTGGTCCAGATGTTTGTTTTATCTCTTATTTGTACATTTGTGCCTTTTTGATTATGTATTTCGCCTTCTGCAGCACCTATATTACTACAGATGTGCCACTTTCTTCAAAGCGCTGCTATCGTCACCTGTATTTTGATTTATCTTGTGCCGCATTCAATGAAAAGAAAAAAAAGAGGATTATTAAGATGTATCTAAAGCTGTATTTGCGACATTTTCCAAGCAGGATGTGAGATGTGTCTGATATTTGTTGTGACATACTGAGGTTTTATTGCAAGAATACTATTTTCAGTAACAATGTTATTTGTGTAATAAAGTGTCTGCAAAGCATCACTCTTTTCTGTTGATCTTTCTTTTTTAGATTTTCTCATTTGTTTCATAGTTTTTATAGATTTTTAAAAACCAACAGAATTATTACAGCACCGAAATTCAGTAGAGTTACACAAAAATACAGAGGAATCACCTTAAAAGTCTTCAAACATCTGCAAATAAACTCGTCCTAAACACACACCTGTCCTCTCTCCCACCAACACCTCCCACCTGGCTATGTGGAATTTGTTCAGTTAAAAAAATAGATTCTAAATTGGTTTACAAGGTAAACTAGTGATGAGTTTGTTAATGAAACACACATGTGGACGTAAATGACCTGTAAAAGTTGTTCAGGTTCTTGTACAACAAATCAGGAGCACAATCATAATAATCAGTGTTCTGTCCATTCACTTCTAAGTGCAATAGCCCCAACTGGTGAACAAGTTCACTCATTCATTCACTCACACACTCTCTCACACACTCATTCATTCCCTCACACACTCACACAAAGATAAAGATGTATCTGATCCATCCTGATCAGTTAATGGGTGAATTAGATCAGGGAAATTCCATTTTTCTTTTATTTATATCACCTGACAGCTGAATATTTTTTTTACACAATACATCTTACAAAATATAAACAATAATGTGTTATAGTGAGATCTCCAGCGTGTAACTGTGATCTGTGTGATGATAAAATAATTAAAAAATCTTTATGCCAGTTCTTTAAAAAAGGGAAAAGAAAAAGAAATCTCCATACACTAAATGTCTCAGACTTATAAATGTTAAAACATTGGGCTAGAAACATCTACCAACAGGCACACACACACACACACACACACACACACACACACACACACACAGCTAAGAAAATAATGACCCACTAAATATAAAACCCACGTGAAGCTTTTTTTTTTTTAAAACCCTCTATTATAATTAATTCCAAATAACAGTTTAATGTAGCTTCCTCTGTAAACAGTGACCTAGACACTGACATTTCTCCATTTTGATATTTATGCTTAATGTGAAAATGTTTTTAATGACTGTTTTGTTCTCTGAGCAGTGAGGAGTGATTGTTAAGGTGTGGGAGAGATCTGGTGTCAAGTCGCTGCCTTGCTTCATTAAACCACTTTAAAGACTTTCACAGCTTTTTCTCTAAATGAACGAAAAGACTCTGATTTAAGAATGGACTTCAATGGATTTCAATGGATTTAAGCGCCATCTAGTGGTGATGTTTAGGAACAACACGTCAACGTTTCTCCAGAAAGAGCTCGGAAATAAGATTTAGTTTATGTACTGCTTTTAATGGATCCAGTGTGAAGTGTTATTAAGAGATATTGTCTTATAATCTCTGACTGTCTTATCAACTCGTGTTACTGTTCTAACTGGTGGACAGGAGTGTGTACACGCGGGAGAGTGGAGATCCAATCACATCACAACCTGCAAGGTTCTGAAGTCTGTGCCAGAAAAGCGTCCAATAAACATCAGGCACTGTAAGAGGAGCAGACGTGAAATTATAAATATATATTCTATAAAATAAGTATGCATGTTAAACTGAACGAATCTGCATGTACGTATGCAACAAATTGCTTTGTTTTAATAGTGTTAATATATACAGTTTAATGCGTGCCCCTGAAACGGTAAACAAGATATACTACCAAAAGTTTTGGGACACCCCTCCAAATCACTGAGCTCAGGTGTTGTTTGTCAGGGGTTGGGCTCGGCCCCTTAGTTCCAGTGAAAGGAACTCTTAATGCTTCAGCATACCAAGACATTTTGGACAATTCCATGCTCCCAGCTTTGTGGGAACAGTTTGGGGATGACCCCTTCCTGTTCCAACATGACTGCACACCAGTGCACAAAGCAAGCTCCATAAAGACATGGATGAGTGAGTTTGACTCCTGACCTCAACCCCATAGAACACCTTTGGGATGAATTAGAGCAGAGACTGTGAGCCAGACCAAAAGTTTTGGGACGTCTGCCTTTACACACACATGAATGTAATATGGAGTTGTCCCGCCCTTTGCAGCTATAACAGCTTCAACTCTTCTGGGAAGGCTTTCCACAAGGTTTAGGAGTGTGTTTATGGGAATTTTTGACCGTTCCTCTAGAAGCGCATTTGTGAGGTCAGGCACTGATGTTGGACGAGAAGGCCTGGCTCGCAGTCTCCACTCTAATTCATCCCATTGAGTGAGAGACTGAGTGGAGACTGTGAGACAGGCCTCCATATTACATTCATGTGCATGTAGAGGCAGACGTCCCAAAACTTTTGGTCTGGTTCACAGTCTCTGCTCTAATTCAATCCCAAAGGTGTTCTATGGGGTTGAGGTCAGGACTCTGTGCAGGACAGTCAAGATCTACTCTAACCCTGACACACCAGGTCTTCATGGAGCTCACACTGTGCACAGGGGTATTATGTTAGAACATGACCCCTCTTCGTTCCAGTGAAAGGAGAGTGTAGTGCTGCAGTATTTAAACTCCTCAGATACAACTGTGTGATTTTACCAGGACCGCCGCTTCCGGTTGTTTCCTCTCTCTCTCTCCGGTACTGTTATCACACCTCTACGCGATGACGTCACGCCGTGCCACTTGCTCTCTCGCCTTTTGATGCAGCTCTTTGAAAAGTCTCGTACCGGAGCGTTAGCCGTTAGCCGTTAGCTTAAAACTCAAAACTCCTGATGCAATAAAACGCACAGTAATAAAAGAGCACGTGAAGCTCGGAACCGCGTTCAGGTTTTTTTTTAATTTATTTTATAAAGAAAACATTCACAGCAGTTCCGTTAGCGAGGCTAGGCTCAGGGCTACAGCTGGCTAACTGACGCTAGCTGGACATTTACCTTCAGCTACTCGTGCTAGCCACTTTCAGGGTTTAAAAAGCTCATGTTAGAAACAGACCGAGCTGAGGAGATTTCTGAAAAGTGCCAAGAGAGAGAAATAGATCTAAATCTCCTCAGTGTTTATACAGTAAGAGGTAAGTCCAACAGCTAGCTGTGGATCCTTGTTCAGTGAGACGGACAACACCGTCAGAGCTGCAGGAAGTGACCACAGTGCTGAACCTCTCATCTTTACACCGTCTTCATTAGTATACAAAATATAATAACACACCTTGATGTGTTACAGTAGTGTGTTTGTGTATTTATCAGTAAACACACTGTTGGTCCATTCAGGTGAATGATGCGCGATTAAATGCTTTAATCTCAGTTTATAAAGAGAAATTCAGACTGGATTTCTGTACTTTCATTGAGAAGGACGTCACTTTAAGGTGTAGTGTGTGTGTGTAGTGTGTGTGGTGTGTGTGTGGTGGGTGTGTAGTGTGTGTAGTGTAGTGTGTGTGTGTGTGTAGCGTGTGTGTGTTGATGCCTTTAAACAAATGTAATTCAAATTCATTGGGGATATAATGAGACTGAAACAGCAGGAGACAGGAGGTTTGTTGTGTTGGTCATGTTTAGATACTGCTCTTAAAAAGCAGCTTGTGTTGCGTGTCTAAAGGCTCTTTATTCCCTCTCTGTGTTTTTGGCATGTTGTCAGACTGAGGGGTGCCAGTGACAGATGGTCAGTGTCATTGGTCAGGGCACACACACGCCCATGCCTGTGTTTTGATAATCCTGCTTGTTTTGACCGCTCGAGTCCAGCTGTAGCTCATTCTGCTTCATTCGATCGGTTTGTGTGTAATCAAGTCTGGACGAGGATTAAGTGTCTAAGTGCTTTAGAGGAACAGAATTATGAAGGCCAGGATGATTTGGAGACGGAAATCATTTTGCAGTACAATACGCAATAAGTGCTGTTTTTTATATCGAAGATCTTTCCATGGCTCTTGGCACTCGCTCTATATTACACAGGGTAATGATTTATGATGTGGTCAGCTTCCTCTCGAGTGTTTTCATGTCGTCTCAGGGTGTTTTTCTTTGCCTCCGTTCTCTCTGTTTTGTTTATTAGAGAGATTCCCAAATCTGCATCATCATCATTTCCTTTCATATTGCAGTATCAGGATATTGGTGTTTTGCTGAACCCCAAGTTTAGGTTGAAACTTTTCCAGTATCAGTTCTGAGACACTTGTTCCAAACACCCTCATGCCCTCGAATCTGTTTTATTGCATGAAGAATTCTTCATTATAACTTAGCTCTGTTAGAGTCGATGGTTTGGAGGTTTCCAGGTCGACCTGACGTTTTTCGTTGGGTTTTTCCAGTAAGACGTTCAGTAATTCACAGGTGAAAGGGAGTATTGAAACTGAAATGCAGTGCATGCAGGGGACTGAAGTGACCGCTGTCAGTAGCCGGTGCTTATTTAGAAGCTGAATGTTTTCATTGGTGCTGGATATTTCAGAACTATGATGCAGTCCTGCAGTCTGAAGTGATCCTGTATACATGAACATATTTTTTTTTTTTGTACTTTTCTGTGCTAGTAGTTAGATGGGCTAGGCCTAACTTCTCCTAGGGGTGAGTGTGTGTGTGTGTGTGTGTGTGTGTGTGTGTGCACGTCAGTGTGTGTGTGTGGCGCGGCGCCCTGCATTGGGGGTGTTGTCCCATCCCATATTATTATTCCCTCCTCAGGTCCAGTTTTCCCTGGATGAGCTCTGATCAGGATAAAGAAGTTAGAAGATGAAAGAAACTTCATTAAAACACTTCAGAAATTGGGCTCAGTGTAAATTAGCCTTAAAAATCTTTTTGAGGAGCAGGGAATGTTAGCAGGGAATGTTAGCAGGGAATGTTAGCTCCTCCTTATCCTCCTTATCAGTTTAATTTGATGCTTTCATTCCAGCACAGTCTTATTATTTTTATCACTTCCCAACTCCCAAATATTCTGCATTTTGTGTGAATTACATTTTTTATAAACACAGACACGGTGTTAGTTACATCGCTAAAGTTCGTAGAGGAAGAATTGATAATATTCTGTGAAGGAAAAATCATCATTAATTTTAATAAAGTAAATCTGGTTTTCGGGGCTTTGCCTCCTGCGCTCTGATTGGTTTAGTTAGTAGTCCTTATCAGTGCTTTAACACAAATCATTGGTTTTCTGTGGCCAGGACTACTGATTATTTGATGTTTGCACAATGCTATGTGCTTTAATGATTAAACATAGATGTGTATGTAATAGCTGTATAATGTCTACGTGATGCATGTAATGGTTGTTTATGACAGAAGGTCTCACTAAAATTTGTTTCCTCAATTTTCAGAGAGGCTCTAGGTGTAAAATATTGCAAATCAGCTCTTCTGGTATCTCTGCATTTGAAGACTGTGAGATTAGTCCACCACACCTGATAAGAAGGAGAAGTTTTCTGGAGCCACTTACCCAGACAGATTCTGGGAACTGTCTCCACTTGTTTTATCTTCTCAGTAGTGCTAAAGGGCCTGAGATTGCCTGAGATGCTTGAGATTTTCTTCTAGCAGTGTGGTATTTTTCTTTAATTAATTTTGTTTTTCCGTTCTTCACAGCTGCTCATTAGGATGTTCTTCATCTCGAAAAAATGAGAGGAGTGACGGCTCGGCCCTTCTAACCGTGTCTGCTTATGAACCGGCGCCGCGAGCCGCTCCGTTCTCCTGCACGGTTCGAGGGTTCGGCTTGGCATCGTGGCAAAACGGGCACGAGGCAGAGCGGGTCAGAATCATGTCGGAGAGCGAGGATGCCGATCACCCTCGCTTCTTTGTTGGTGCCGATGATGGGGAAGGAGAGGAGCTGCTTGACCCGGGCCGAGTGCTGGGCTACGACTGTCTCTACGAGAACGTTGAGGAGGAAGACGAGGACGCGGACGAGGAAGAGTACGACTCAGTATGTAGGATTAATAAATCCGCATTGCGATTCTAGTGACCTCTAGCCTACTGAATCAACTGAGAAATGACCACCTGGACACATAATCTTCTTCCTGGATGCCCAGGCTACTAAATTCTACTAACTCCTCATAATATGCATTAGTGTGCGTCTCTGATCATATTCATGGCCCTGTTCCAGGTGAAATGTGAAATCTAGTTAAAGGAATACTCTGGTGTTTTTAACCTAATCTCCGTCTCCTTCAGATAGCAGTTTGAGTTCGTGTTATATAATCATGTGTTAAACTTTTATTGATGGTGCTCATTGATGTGCATTATATAAGTGAGGAGATTACAGACTGGTTCATTAAACTGGTTTTAGAATTTAATTTGCGTGACATATTTCAGTAAATCAGTTTAATTTGTAATTAAAATCTAGGACGTGTATCTCGGCCTGCAAGGTTACGAGGTCACTGACTGTATAAATCGTGTGTCACTGTAATGGTATGTATTTGTTGTTTTGACCCTGCTTACGGCCTTGATTTATGTCTCTGAAAAAGCATTTGGCAAAATCCAACGCAGCAGGCCAAGAATTTCTCGTGCATAATGTGGCCTGTAGAACAGATAGAGTCTGATCTCATGAGTGTTTTACCAGCTGCTGAGTTTAAATTGCTGGACTAAACTGAGCACTAAAACGGATCGTTCTCTCCACCCTGCAGCCTCCAGAGAGACAGATAGTGGTGGGAATCTGTGCCATGGCCAAGAAGTCCAAGTCCAAACCCATGAAGGAGATCCTGGAGCGTCTTTGTCTGTTCAAGTACATCACAGTGGTCACGTTCGAGGAGGAGGTCATCCTCAATGAGCCTGTGGAGAACTGGCCACTGTGCGACTGTCTTATCTCATTCCATTCCAAAGGTGAGTCAAGTCATGTTTGTGTTATACACACACACACACACACACACACACACACACACCGCTTTGAACAAGGTTTTGTTCAGACAAGGTTTTGATGTTGCGTTTCTGTGGAATGAGACCACTCGGAGAGCTAGCTGGGATGGGATGGGAATGTTTTCTTTCATGTTTGTCTTATGGGTTAGTTAATGTGAATGAAATGTAAACGTTAAGCTCAGGTCTCTGAAACATTTACTTCAGCTATTGATTTACTTTATCCAGCACTCTCTCTCTCTAAGACTGCTCTCCAATCCAATTTTGCAGTCTCATATAAAATTAATGTTAGGAAGTATGGTGTAATTTGGATCATTTTTCGGTTCCATTTATTTTTTGTTCTTTTTTTCACTTCACAGGATGTAGTAATAATTCTGTAGTACATAACATTTAGTAACTAGTGTTAGAAACTTGGTACTGTCTTTCTTCAGCGATTCCGGTCATTCTGTGCTCATGCTAATACATTTGGTTTAATGCACAAATGCTTACATGAAATTGCTTACAGTGGAAGTCTAAGGGCAGTTATGGAAAAGAAAATAGACATCACTGTATGGTCATCACACCCTACGTGGTTCATCCACAGACTGTTGACCCAAAACAAGGACACAATTGTATGAGATATGTGTGTAAGCTAAAGTGTTAAGATTTTCCTTCACTGGAACTAAGAGACCTAAACATGTTCCAGCATGGCATTGTGCAAAAAAAGGCGAGGTCATGGAAGGCATTTTGTGCAATTTCCAAAATCTAGTGGAAATCCTTCCCAGAAGAGCAGAGGTTATTCTAATAGCAGAGGGGAACTACATCTGGAATGGATGTTCAGAAGGCACATATGGGTGTGATGGTCAGGTGGCCACAAACTTGGCTATGTTGTGTATATCTACAAAGGAAGAATTATGCAGATCTGAAACTGCAAATAATCAAACTTATTACAAACTTACTACATCTTCATGAATAAGCTTTAGAATTCCCTTATTATAAGTTTCCAGTAAACCGTTGTCTTTTCTCAATAAAGTGTCAATGCACTCGTTACTGTTTATCTGAAACCCTTTTAAATGTTGTCATAGTCTCAAAATGTGGTGGCTCTTCAGAGTTATTGTTCTTTTCTCTTTGCTTCGTTAAAGGATTTCCCTTGGACAAAGCTGTAGCTTATGGGAAGCTAAGGAATCCGTTTGTCATTAATGATCTGGATCTGCAATACTGCATCCAGGACAGGTGAGCCTCATAGCATGGGAAACTCCACGACAGGCTGAACCATGGTCTCCTCTGAGAAATCATTTGGGTTTGTTTAACAGTAAGAACATCTGTTGTTGCGGTCATGTGTAACGTGGTTATGATGCCGGTGTTTATCTTTAATCTGTTCAGTGAAACTGTGAGAAGACTGCAGCTGCCAGTTCATTTACAATCATTGCAGTCAAAAGCTTTGTCTTGTACATCTTATTTCAAAATTTGTGTAGCTTTTATTTTAATTTGCATACACATAACAAATAAAAGATTATTAATATATTCATATCCATAGAATACAAAGGATAATTAAAACAAACTGTATAGGTTATACGTGAGATAAACTTCAACTTATCTTGTAGTAAAGCATGTATTTTGTCCTAATACAAATATTTACATATTTATATATTTTTACACATCATTCATATTTTTTGTAAGGGGGCATTGGTGGCTCAGTGGTAGGTTTCTTGCCTATCATGCGGAAGGCCCGGGTTCGATTCCCAGCCAATGCCCCAACCCCAGCCACTGGATGCAGTGCCGGTCCCAAGCCCGGAAAAATGGGAGGGTTGCGTCAGGAAGGGCATCCGGCGTAAAACATTTGCCAAGTTGTTGTGCGGACCGGTTGGTCCTCTGTGGCGACCCCGAACAGGGAGCAGCCGAAAGCATTCATATTTTTTGTGTCGCTCTTCGTAACCAGGAGGGAAGTGTATCAGATCCTGAAGGCAGAGGGAATCCAGCTTCCACGCTATGCTGTCCTGAACAGAGACCCAGCAAGACCAGAAGGTTTGTATAACAGTTTAAAGATGTTTGTGAACTCCGTGCAGCAGTGCTTTTTATCTGATAAGGTTTTTATATTTATAAATGTGAAAATCTCTTGACTAACACTAACACACATGAGATGTTCTGCTGTTTATGCTTATGACCACAGTCATGAAGCAACAGGAGACCTTTAATAAAATAAAGCCTTTCCTCCGCTCCAGCTTCCAGATTTAGGTTTAAATATTTCAGCATGTTGATGTTTACTGAATCTGAAATGAATGCTGCATCTTTGTTTGTCCCCATTGATGAACTGAAACTCCCAAGACAAAGGACTACAGCTGACTAAATCACCCTTTCTGTATCTTTTTAAATTACACAATAGTAGAAGGAACACTACAGTGGGTCAGGGATTGGGATCTTCTTACAAAATCTCTCCCAGTTCTGTGTGTCTGGGTTTTTCTTGTGCAGCTAAAGGTCTCGTCAATCAACCCATCCTGCATCCGTGGTAACGGTGCTGGTGCCATAGCAACATCTGTCATGCATTGTCGCTGACTCTCCCTCTTTCTCTGTCTCTCCATCTCTTGTCTCTGTGATGAGTTTTTACTCATGAGACTTGTTTTTTCAGTAACAAAAACAACATAGCGACCAGCTGCTGCCATTTTCATTTCCCTTTTCTTACAAGTCCGTCTCTCAGTTCCCAGCCTTTAGATCGCTCATGATCTACTCTGTCATTCCTCCATCTTCAAGCTCGACGTTGGCAAAACGTGCATGTGAAAATTGCATTGAAGTTGTCTCTTGTGCATTATTATGTAAGCGAGGAAGATGAAGTGGAAGTGCTGATGTCTGTTGTATTTCCACAGAGACATCTCACAGCATCTGTCAGACTTGTTTATTTTAATCATGCAAATCAGTGAGAAAGTGTGGCTCATCTTCCTCACAAGCTTTATTGAGACCCAAAAACAGCCCTCACCATTGGAGGTGTTTAGTAAACACTCGTCGTCTTGATTTCATCCCCGTCTCATGGGAATGTGAAAGGAGGGCTTCTGCAAAAAATGCTAATATGTTCAACTTTGGATGAAAACCGTTGGGCTCCATTACAAACATTGTCCTTTCCTGATAAGGGAATCCTCAGAAGAGGGACAGCAGACGGTTCTTTGACCTGAAGAGCCAGAACATTGTCACAGCGTTTTCACAGCGCTGCACAGTGCTGTACCTATTAATAGCACATCAATCAGGCCAGGCCAGAAACGCTTCAGCTGGCATTTCTGTTGTCAGAAAGAACTGACTGCTGCTCTTTGTCTCAGTAAGAGCGCACTTTAATCAATCCCATCTGAGCAATCAAGATTGTGCAGCTTCTGCCTCCGGTGAACACCTGGTGTGATCACAACACCATCATCACAGGAACACAATGCCATGTTGCTTTGTGTTTCAGCAACACGCATTCTGTTTTTGATAAAACTCTGTGTTTGCTCTTGTCATATCTTAATCACTCTGGTTATCCTCATAGCTCTCTGGCTTTGCTTATTTACCAGAGACATTTTGTTATCTCTATAGTGACCTGGACAGATACACACTGAGCACTTTATTGGGAAAACCTGTACATCTACACATTTATGAGTTTATCTCATCAGCCAGTTGTGTAGCAGCAGTGTAAAGCATAAAATGCAGATAGGAGCTAGCAGCTTTGGGAAATGTTCACATCAACCACCAGAATGGGGGGAATGTGATTTTTACTGTGGTGTGATTGTTGGTGCCAGACGGGCTGGTTTTAGTATTTCTGTAACTGTTGATCTCCTGGGAGTTTCATGCACAACTGTCTTGAGAGTTTACTGGGAAAAAACTTCCCTTGAGCAGCAGCTCATGGACAAAAACGCCTTGTTGTGAGAGAGATCAATGAAGATTGGCCAGACTGGTTTGAGCTAACAGAAAGGCTGCAGTTAATCTCTCTGTACAGTTCTGTAAGCAGATATTTCAGAATCCACAACACGTCAAACCTGAGGGCTAAACATTTTAAACGGTCATCAGTAACAGGACCAAGCTGCACTTTAACACAAGCATGATACTGAATTCCTCTAGAAGAGATGCTCTGAAATTCCACCACCACACACCCCAAATAAAATCCCATCAAGTCTCTTGTCAAAATGGTCTAATGTCTCTCATGAATTTCTGAGAGCAAAAATATGTTAGATTTTAAAATTTGATTATAGTTCTGTTTCAGATGTCGAATGATTCACCTGCCCTTTTTATTAGGCTAGGGGGAAAAGAATATGACTCTCTTACCATTATTTTAACATTTTCTATTATATATATTTCTGAAAATTGCAAGCTTTTCTGAATTGAAATGCATTTCTCTTATGCATCTAATCTCACCTACAAGATCATTGCAATGAAGTGGCACAGGAGCATCTTGGGATCTGATTACAAACTAAACTGTGATTAGGTTTATGTCAGGTTTATGATAGCGTGCAGCTATCCAGCAGCATGATCACAGTGTGCCATTCACTGTGTGATGAAATCGCACGTCTTCAGGCAGCCTGACTGTTTAACAGTTGTTAAAGTGGCTTTTAACCAGAATGTTTTTGCAGGAAGAAAGCCTAAGGAAAAAAATGGGAAAGTAAATAAAACTGTTTTTGCTTAATTAGATTTATAGTTTGTTTATGTTAAAATGTAAATATTTATTATTGATTGTATTGATTGTCCCTTGTAGTCTACATAGATATGAAATAAAGGATTTATTTTTATTTAATGTGAGAAACAGACTTTTTTAAATAGTCATTTAAAATACTTATTGTTTTTTTCACAGATGAACTGAATACATGTGATGGTAAAATATGGCTGAACAGATTAAATGAAAAACCAGAACAATTAAAGAAGTATTTTTTGTCCCATTTTTATCTTTCACTGCATGATGGAATAATTTTAATCCATATTTCACCTGAAAAGATTCGATTCCTCTGGCTTAAGAAGATTAGATGTGCTTTCTCTGTTGTTATGGATAACGATGGCCGGTGTAGGATTAATGTGGGGCAAAATGCATCAAGATATGAACCCTGATTTCCCGCAGGCATTCAGCAGAAATGTATTATTATTTCAAGACACGCATCAGCCTTAAAATTGCTTCATTAAAATGAATGTCAATCAGAGTATCTTGGTCACAAAGCATTATATTAAACTGCCAGAAAGACACATGGGAAAGCATTGCTGTAGTATCTCTTTCTTATTATGTGTTTATTATGTGTTTGTGTGCATGGTTACAGAATGTAACCTGGTTGAGGGAGAGGACCATGTGGAGGTAAATGGAGAAATTTTCCAGAAGCCTTTTGTGGAGAAGCCAGTGAGTGCTGAGGACCATAATGTCTATATCTACTACCCCACGTCTGCAGGAGGGGGCAGCCAGAGGCTCTTCCGCAAGGTTAGATACCCACACACACACACACAAAACCACACACACAACCAATCTAGATAAGATCCTATGTCCTTATATGCCCTTGTTTATATTTATTTGTTGCAGATCGGCAGCAGAAGTAGTGTGTATTCCCCTGAGAGCAGTGTCCGGAAAACTGGCTCGTACATATATGAAGAGTTTATGCCTACAGACGGGACTGACGTTAAGGTAATAAATTAAATAAATTTAAGGTCATTTAGTGTTCTGCCTTGAGCTGAGGTAAGCCCACAGCTCTGAAGAGATATTCAGGTGTCCACAGTGTCTGGTGCTGTGATAAGATTAGTAGTGCTTTGGAACAGTGCCGCAGTGCTGCAGCCATGTAGCACGCTCTTTTCTGCTCAGGCATAGTCAATTCCATCTGTTAACACTCATACAAACAAAATACATGTGTCTTCCTGTTTATTCATGTGTTCTGGTGTGTGTTTGCGTACATGTGCGCACATATCACCTCAGGTATACACCGTGGGTCCAGACTATGCCCACGCAGAGGCTCGTAAATCTCCTGCTCTGGATGGAAAGGTGGAACGAGACAGTGAAGGAAAAGAGGTGCGCTATCCTGTCATCCTCAATGCCAGAGAGAAACTCATCGCCTGGAAAGTCTGCCTGGCCTTTAAGGTAAGTGCACCTAGTGGAATTGATACCTCAATTTTCAGTTGCATTTGAGTCCATTATTGAAATGTAAAGCTTATTATCCAATCATTGTCCAGTTATTATCGAGTAAAGCAGATACTTAGCACTACATGGAGGAAGGCTTTGCTCTGGAGCTGGGGTGATTATACTGTTTCAGAGTTATATTGTGAAATTGCTGAGTCATGGCAGTAAATATCTGCAGTGCTATGAAAAGTTCCTTGGCTCTTATTGTTATGCTGTGGAGACGTTGTGCCATCAAGTGGTGACTGTCATATTACAGTCAGCTGAAGGTCTAACACCTTTATGATGAGGTATTATACACACTATTTTCAGTGACACCTGACTGATATCTCTAAATTAACAAATCTTAAATTAACAGATAAATAATTATGGTTAGTGTGTTGAAATTGTTTTAAATTTAAGACATTCGACTTCTGTTTATATCAACATGCCCTTCACTGCATCCATTTTTTAAAATAGTTTGGACATTCTCTGTCAGTGTCTTTTCATTGTGGCTATTTCGTCCTGCTGTATGTCAAGTCTGTCTAAACTGCCCGACATGTGTTTCCTCAACAAACCCATCTACCTCTATTTGGCCGCTACACAATACACACCGTTCCAGATGATACTACATGTAAATGCAAATAATCTACCAGATTGAGCAGAAATATTCAATTCAAACAAGGATTTAGATTTGTAATAAGCATGCATTATTTTAATCAGTTTATTTACACATGTAACATCTAATTATGTAATAAAATCCTCAATAATTTAATGAATTTTACATTTAAAAAAGCTCATATAGAACATATTTCCAAAATGACCCTGTCAAACGTCACTGTAACTGACCCAACCTTGACTAGTTGATCTTGTGGTCCTATAAACAGTGATGTTCTCACTCTCTTGTTGCTTTGTTTGTTTTACTGACAGCAAACAGTGTGTGGGTTTGACCTGCTTCGTGCTAACGGCCAATCATACGTCTGTGACGTGAACGGCTTCAGCTTCGTGAAGAACTCCATGAAATATTATGATGACTGTGCAAAAATTCTGGGGTACATAACTTTTTTACGCATCATATCTTTTTCCCCTGATGACGTCCACTGCGGTGTGAGCTAAAGACTCTCTCTCTCTCTCTCTCTCTCTCTCTCTCTCTCTCTCTCTCTCTCTCTCTCTCTCTCTTTACTGATAAAACAGTACAATATAATGAGTGAATTTGTGGTGTTCATGTAAAGAATTCATCTGGCTTATATATCAAACATGACAGTGAAGAAAAAGACCTTTTTGCTTTCTTTCTCTCTGTAATTGTTTTCAGTGAAATCACGGGGTGCTGGTTTTAAGTAACAACGTCTTATTTAAGCTCACTAATCTTAGACTCTGCAGGGAGCTGATACAGGTTTATTAGCTTTTTCCTTCCTACGCTTGGGCAAATTCTTTTCTAATTTGTAAGCACTATGACACGGTTGACCCTGAACTGTGAAGGGTCTCAGTGTGGGTCCAGTACATGCAGTTTTTATCTGTTAGATCATTCACGTATTGAGCTGAGGCAGAGCTCGTACGTAGCTCGAGGAAATTAAAATATTCTGGAGATATCTGCTGACTGCTATACAGAAATATGATAATCACAGACAAGATTTAGAAACAGCATTTATTGCTAAGTATGAACGTTATATATCAAATTTGTGTGTCATTTTAATCAGATTCCGGCTGAAGTTAGGCCAGGTTAATGGGGGTCAGAACTGTGATGGGTTTCTGAACTAATCAGGTGTGAAGCTGTCCAATGGAGGACACTACAATCAGCTCGTCCAAAGAACACTTAGATAATGACATATTGCACCTCAAATGCCCTTATTATATTCTGAACAGGAATAATATTTAACGTGAATACCAGGATTTGTAATGTAATCTCTCTGTTGTCACAGGAATATTATCATGCGAGAGCTAGCTCCTCAGTTCCAGATTCCATGGTCCATCCCCCTGGAAGCTGAAGACATTCCCATAGTTCCCACCACCTCCGGGACAATGTATGTGTTTTCTTGACAATCTTAGTATTGCACTATAGTTCTGTTGAATCCTCAAATCAGAGCAGTCAGAACGTTTCAATAACATCTCTGACCCTAATTCCAGCTGAAAAACCCATCATAGAGTTATGTGGGTCAGCAGAATCTGTTAAGGTATATTTGGTATAGGGTGAAGGTTTATATATTTAGTATAATTTTATAGTTATGTGTATTTAGCATTTTTATTAGGAGTCTCCAGTGTCAGCTATATGGAACCGAGTAAACAGACACTAACTTGTTTCTCAACATTTACTATTAATGGATAAGGAGTATGAACTTTGTCTTTAATAAATAAAAATGCTATAATTGGCATGTTGCTGTGATATCAGAGAAATGAAACACTCGTTTGGGAAAATAACAAACCACCCAGTCATATTTTATTCCTTACTTAACTATTGCCATGTATATTAAGTGTTGTATTTTTGATGCTCTGCTTTAAACACTTCATGTTCTGAGGTGTTTAATGGGTGTTCATGTTTCACAGGATGGAGCTGAGGTGTGTGATTGCTGTGATCCGACATGGAGACAGAACTCCCAAGCAGAAGATGAAAATGGAGGTTCGACATCAGAGGTGCTGCTTGTTCTCAGTGTTTATCTCCTTACGTTCTGTTTTGAATCATCTTCTAATAACATCTACTTCTTCATGTTAGCTTTGCTTCTTATTCTCAGCAAATCAGGGTATGAAATGGTTCAACATGCTTGACATGGGTTATTGTGTTTCTGTCAGATTTTTTGAGCTCTTTGAAAAATACGAGGGATACAAAAGTGGAAAGCTCAAGCTAAAGAAGCCAAAGCAGCTTCAGGTAATGTAGATTTAATTAAGCACATTTAATTAAAATTGTCATTATCAGGTAGCATATGGATAACTATATTGCCTGACACCGTTTATGAGTATTACTTCATCTTTCATCACAACAGGAAGTTTTAGACATCGCCAGACAGCTGTTGGTTGAACTAGGGCAGAATAATGATACGGAAATTGAAGAAAGCAAGGCCAAACTCGAGCAGCTGAAAACCGTCCTTGAGATGTAAGTGGAGTTCTCTTTCAGAAGTAGACAGAATGTGGTGCTTGAATTTCATTGGAAACACATCCTCACTAATAGTTACTACGGTTATATAAGGATTACTTGATTGCTTCAGTTCTTCTGTCTTGTTTCAGGTATGGCCATTTTTCAGGTATTAATCGCAAGGTCCAATTAACATATCTCCCTCATGGCTGCCCAAAAACATCCAGTGAAGAGGAAGGTAAAACTTTTCTTTATTGCCTGTAAAACAGTGGATGCCAATGTCATAATTTTGTTAACGGTTCTCACAACCGTGTGCGTATGTTTCAGACGTGCGGAGGGATGACCCGTCCTTATTGCTGGTGCTGAAATGGGGTGGGGAGTTGACTCCAGCGGGCAGGGTACAGGCAGAGGAACTGGGTCGTGCGTTTAGGTGTATGTACCCTGGAGGACAAGGTACGACCGCAGGAAAACCACAGCCTGTGTCACTTCCTTAAAAACTACTATTTAACTTCTTCTTTTGGAACAGATTCAGAAAAGAGCTGATGATTTTTCTTAAATTAAAGTGCGAGGGAAAAAAAGGCTTCTTCCCCAATGGGTTTGCAAGTAGTCTGTGGTGAAATAAACTAATTAAATAATCCAATTGCCTCAGACACAGCTGATTAACCCGGCAGTCTGCTGAATCACTCTTTCGTTCCCGTAAGCATATTAAGCGATTCTCTAAGTTTCCGTCAAGTCTTCTGTTAGCAGTTTACTTCTACTTCTTAAGCCTGTTCTGATGTTAGTACCCAATTAATATTACCTAGGTTTTATCTACAGCTCTTTCCGTGCTCGTTATTTACAGATTTTAAGAACTGCAGTAGAACGACGCTGTGTTTTTCTGTAACTCTTGTGACCTTGTATGCTTATTCAGTTGAATTGTCTTGGTTCAGAATAAAGCTGTGGCTGTACAATCTTGCAGGTGACTATGCAGGTTTTCCTGGCTGTGGCCTGCTGCGTCTGCACAGCACATATCGACATGACCTGAAGATCTACGCTTCTGACGAGGGCCGGGTTCAGATGACCGCTGCCGCTTTTGCCAAGGTGCAGTTTACTAAATTGTGCAGTCATGTAGACTGTGTCTCTTCCCTTTCTTTACATGCCCTGGTGTTGTGTCCATGCTGTGCAAAAAGTTCAACATTTCAGAAAAGAGCCATGTGACATTGTGTTGATTTACCTTTTGATTAATCAAGTTGCCGTGTCAGGAGGAAGCCAGAGTAACAAACATGAACAAATTTTGCTGGTGAAATAATTATTCTTGTTAACCAGCAATGGAGTATTATAAATGTAATGGAGATTTATGACTTTTTAAATAGACAATATTTAATTATATATTCCACTATATATTCCACTTTGCAGTATAACTGAAAAAGCAACTTGCCTTTTTTTGGTACATTCACCAGAACATGATGTGATATTGCAGCTTAACTGTGGCTCCAAAGATACAGCGAGGACAAATACCTTCCTTACTGCCAGAATGAAACCAATATTTGTTATTTTTATTAATGTTGATAATATAAATAATATAGTATAATGAGTCAAATGAAAACCTGAAAATTGCACCATAATTGAATAGAATTGAATCCATATTTTTCTAGAGGAATCTGGGCGTTTGTTAAGCATAGAACACTTCCATGGGATAAAATGGAGATACTACACTTAATGCACAAAATAATACACTTCTGTGATGCATAATTGCAATAAACAAGTGCAAAATAAAACAAAAGTAGGACTGACTCCCCTTTAGATGGAAAGTTAATCTATGCATTTAGACAATAAACCAGTGAGCGCATTTTCCTGAATATTATTAATATACATATATTATTACAGGCATATTTTTATGTAACTTGCATCCACAAACTATTTTCTATCCTCAGGGTCTCTTGGCACTGGAGGGTGAGCTGACCCCCATCCTGGTTCAGATGGTGAAAAGTGCCAACATGAATGGACTGCTGGACAGTGACAGTGACTCTTTGAGCAGTTGTCAACAGCGAGTTAAAGCTCGACTCCACGAGATCCTGCAGAAGGACAGAGACTTCAACCCCGAAGACTACGAAAAGGTTTATTTTTTTATTTCCATATAGCAGGACAAGCTTTAAATAGAGAAGGAAGAAACTAGCATTTTTCACAAAGCTCAAAATGTTCTTTTGAGAAATCAGTGCAGTGACTTTAGGCTTTAAGGACATTTTTGCCCTGCTGTTTCAGTTAGCTCAAGGTTGTTTTAAATCAAAAAGGCTTTCATTGCTTTCCAACTGTGTAGCAGCAGTACAGCCTTGAGAAAATACATTTAACTTTTCTGTATTCTGTTATATAGTTGAATTAATTGAGATGTTGAAGTGCACTTCTCTGTATTTTCAAGCATTCTTTCACTTTTCAGAACTGACATTTCTTCTCAAACTTTTTAATATATTTTTTTCTATCCCTATTTCATCCCACAGTTTGCCTTGTTTTCATTTTCATTCTCGTCATTTTTCTGTTGCTAGCTGGCTCCCACGACCAGCACTTCACTAGTGAAGTCCATGCAAATGATCAAGAACCCAGTAAAGACGTGTGATAAAGTCTATTCCCTCATCCAAAACCTAACACTGCAGATCAGACAGAGGATGGAGGACCCTAAGTCAGCAGGTACACATCCAGAACAACAGGGAAAGATTTCAGTTCTTATCCAGCTAGTGCTAGAGCTCTGTCTCACTCTTTCTCACGCAGACATCCAGCTGTACCACAGCGAGACTCTGGAGCTGATGCTACGTCGCTGGTCCAAACTGGAGAAGGACTTCAAGATGAAAAATGGGCGCTACAACATCAGTAAGATCCCAGACATCTACGACTGTATCAAATATGATGTTCAGCACAACAGTTCACTTAAGCTGGACAACACCATGGAGATCTACAGGCTCTCTAAAGCTCTGGCAGATATCGTCATTCCACAGGTGAGCTGAACTCCTCTTTGTGGTTGTTCAATGCATGGGTATCACCTTACACTGTAAATATTTATTGAGAAGTTACACACTACTATGGATTGTTAAAATGCTGTTTATATATAGGATCAAAATTTGTTTCTTAAAAGTTTTCTGTCTGCAGCAAAATGCAGAAAGGAAACGACATTGCATGCACGCTAAGCATCTGGTCCACGGCCTCTATGTAATGTCTTCCATCAGTTGTATACTAGAGTAGTCCAACATGAGAGTGAAATATTTTATCCATTAAACACCACAATAAGTTCTGCCATCTCAGAAATATGGACATCACATGGCAAAAGCTTTATTCCCTCCATCTATACTGTACCATAAACAGTTTTATCAGACTTGTCCACTTTGTAGAGTTTTATTTAATTTTGAATAGATGCATTTGATAGTTGAAAATGTCGTGGAAATGGGTGGAAAGGCAAAGCCAATGAGAAAAGACACATTTTTACATGTAGTTGTTTTACATGTAGTTGGGGTGGTCTAGGCCCAAGTGATGAGGTTGGATTTGTCACCTTATTTAGTACTGCAGCAGAACAGTAAATTCTTTTTTTTCTTTTTTTTTTTACCTCTACTTGGCAGGAATATGGTATTTCTCAAGCTGAGAAGTTGGACATTGCCAAAGGCTACTGCACACCGCTGATTCGCAAAATCCGCTCCGACCTCCAGAGAACGCAGGACGATGACACAGTCAATAAACTTCACCCGGTGTAAGCTACAGCCACAGTCTACTCTTTTTTTAATTCATTTTAAGGATTTAAAAAATGATTATTGGAAAGCGGGCACTGCTTCAGACATCTGCTGCAGATCTGAGCGTTATCAATGAAACTGTAAACAGTATAGACTATATTAGTAACTTGACCTTTATGAAATATTGGTATCCGTAAAAACTGTTGCCCAAATATGGCAAAACATTTCAAATTTAGAAGAAACAAATTTGTTTAGTCAGATGTATTGATTTGTTAATTGATTGATTCATTTGAGTCACTGTGGTCTGCAGTTATTCCAGAGGAGTCATGTCTCCCGAGCGTCATGTCCGCACCAGACTTTACTTCACCAGTGAGAGTCATGTCCACTCTCTCCTCTCCATCCTACGCTACGGAGCTCTCTGTGATGTAAGCCATCTTGTATTATAATCTTCATGAGTGAATTTTCTCTGCACTCTTCCAATTATATTTCAGATCCAAAATTGTGACTGCAGCACACACGCATCATTTTATTTATCATGCTCTTCAAATTCATTTTCATATCAGCTGATTGAGTTGAATGATTTTTGTAGGACACCAAAGATGAGCAGTGGAAGAGGGCCATGGACTACCTGAAAGTGGTCAGTGAGCTGAACTACATGACCCAGATTGTGATAATGTTGTATGAGGATCCCAATAAGGTAACGCTGCAGTCCATCTCCTCTCCTAAGGCCAGTGTGGAGCTCCTGCTTAAGACGATGATGCATCTTATATAACGGCTGCTGTGTCGTTTCAGGATCCATCTTCAGAGGAGCGTTTTCATGTGGAGCTGCATTTCAGTCCAGGAGCAAAAGGCTGTGAGGAGGATAAAAACCTGCCGTCAGGATTTGGCTACAGACCAGCATCTAGAGAGGTTAGACCCACCTGACTGGTTGACGTTTTCTGTCTGGCTGACTCTGCGAACACCGCAGTGACTGAGCAATTAAACCATTTCAGCTCAGGCTTTCATGTGATGTAAAGAAGCTGAAAAGGATTTAAAAAAGATCAAGCAAAGAAATTTTAGAGCTGATGTATTGCTTATGTATTAAGGATGAAATGGTCAGTTATGGTGCAGTTGATGATATCATCACATTTAAAAGCCTTCATTTAAACGAAACAACCAAAAAATGCAGTGCCCTAACACTCAAAACAATTAAATAACATGTTTTTCATATCTTTATATATTTTCATTTGATGCATTCAATCTTGAGGAACGATGGTGGATAAAGTAGGTAAATATTCCGACCCTAACCATGTGACTCTTTGGTCTCAGAACGAAGGCTCCAAAAAGAAGTTGCAGAACGACAGCGACGAGGAGTCGAGTACTTTAAAGCGAGACGAGCCAGATCGAGCCCTTGTCATGTTCCGACCCATGGTGTCCGACCCCATCTACATTCACAGGAAGTCCCCTCTTCCACGCTCCAAGAAGATCGGCTCTGTGGAAGTAAGTGCTGTTTGGCTCGTTTGTATTCGGAGTTTGTCCTTCTGTACTTTTCTCTGCTCTGTGAAAACCTGCAGGTCGTCTTCAGTTGTAAAGAATTGTACAGTGATTTTCCAATATCATGATTTACTGAAAACTTGTTATATTAAATTGTTAAGTGTACCGGTGAAATGGTTTGTCTGATAAATCATGTTTTATATAGGTTTAAGCCAATTTCCTAAAAAAATTTTTTTTTTTTTTTTTTTTAGCATGCATTGTATTTACCCTTGTTTGAAATTATTATTTTTTTACAATTAAAAAAAAAGTACGTTAGATTTTCTCCTATAATGTTAGAGCTTTATGGTCTGTGAATAATGCCTCTGTGCATACAATCCTGTGTTTTATCTGTTTAAAGTTGTATATATTTCTTATACTCTTTGCAGTGTGTACATGTAAAAATGCTGCTTTCACTTCCAGTTTTCTGAAAGTTTATAGCGCCAGGCTGTAATCGAAGTGATGTCATGTTGTCTGAAGCGCGCTGCCTTTGACTTTTTAACTGTTTCGATTAGGTTTAGATTTAGGTTTTTTTCCTTTTTCTAATTTAAAGTTAAGTTAATTTAAAAAAACATTTAAACTAATAACCATCTCATGCCATAATAAAACACTAAAATTCACAAGACTCTAAATCCATTGTGTGTGCAAAGAAACACAAAATATGACTGTTAAAAGATTCAGCGTATTAGGGATTTTTATTATTAGAATTGGGCAAAAAATTCATGTTTAATGATTGAGTATTGACCTGTGGTATTATAAAGGAGTGGTCAGTGTGTTACACTACATTGCAGAGCATATTATTTATTATTATTAATCCACAGAAGTTGCACTACTAGTTTATAAGTCTTACTTCAAGTCTTCTATTTAAATTCCAGGGAATTCTTGTCATTTTTTTAAGTAAAGTTATTGATTAGTGTTTTTGTGTTTCTGTGTCTGGCTTATATAATGATATGATATAATAAAGCTCTTATTCTAATATTATTATAGATTAAAGAAATTTTTACCAGGGACTAGGATCCAAACCAGTTATGACCGTTTACTGGTAAATGTGCTGTTTAATAACTGTCAGTTTTTTTCTGCCCAGTTACATTTTTATTTCTTCCTTTATTTTTTGTTGTTGTCTTTTTAGTCCTCATTGCAGACAGACTTTATCAAGACCTCTACTGGCAAAGTATGAGTGCAACGCGTGTTCTGTTTTGTTTGTTTGTTTGCTTTTTGTTCTTCCTCACAGAACAGAGGACGTATGTTGTGAATGTTGATGGGACTCGTAGCTAGACTGTTGTTAACGTTGCATGACTGTGCTGTTTCTGCCCCCTCTCTCACTTCCAGGAAGAAAGCCCCCTGAGTGTGTCTAGCCCTGAGTCTATTGGTACCTGGATACATTACACCTGTGGTGTTGGTACTGGGCGTCGAAGACGCAGATCAGGGGACCAAATAACTTCCTCCCCTGTCTCCCCCAAATCACTGGCTTTCACATCCAGTATTTTTGGCTCATGGCAACAGGTTTTTACAAATTTAATTCATTCTTCACAATCGCTAACTCCTTGTTCATGCGCACCAGAGAAACCTGACGGCAGTCAGCAAGGACATCTAATCAGCAGATCAATCAAAAGAGAGTACATTTTTTAAATCATTTTTTTTCTTTTTGCCCGTTTTCATTCCATCTAAAGAGGAATTCGAGAGAAAGGAAGCTTTACTTGTGGCATCTGAATATAACCACCCTCTAAGCTTTTGTGACTTCTCATAGTGTCGACTAACAGCGGAGGATTTGGGGTCAAAGTTGCATGTTTATCATTTTGTAACTTGTTTTTTTTCCTCCACTGCCATCATGTGTGATGCATCACTGAAACCCGGCTCGTTTAGTCGTTTGAACGGTTTCCTGCAGTCACGGCCACAGACCGTCCATCTCTCTGTACGGTTGACTCTGAAGCCTGTGGTTCCTCAGTCGTATGCACTCAGATCTAATGTCTAAAACAAGTCTTACGTTGTCATGGCCACATGCGTTTTGAATGTTTTTTAAGGTGTGACTCTTGTTTTGTGAAATGGTTTGCCTTTGCTTTGCTATAACATGTTTTTCCATTAGCATCCTTTCTTAACAGCGCTTTTAAAGGCAAACCTTTAGTTCCACCTTATCTGCAGCATTCTGCTTTTTGTTGGAGCTTCAGTCTTTTTCTGCATTTGGCTTCTGCTCTTCTGCTTCCTCTTAGAGCCCTTACATTAACAAGCTGAGGCACTGTGAAAGAAAAGGCATATTTACTTTTTTGATTATCTACCACAGAGGCATATTTAACTTAGTAGCTCTTTTCATTCATCTGCTGACTCTCATTAGTTGTCCTTTGCAACCTGCTCCATTTCAGTGTCCAAGAATTTTCTTCCCTTCCTTTGGGTTGCAGTCAGATTTGTGGTTTTTAATCTTTTTGGTTGGATGTTTTGTCCCTCCAGTCTCCCAGCTCTTGCCTTTTCCAAAGCTGAAGTCCATCACTACTTTGGCACATTTATCGCTTTTTGGTTGCTCTTCTCCTCCAGGAGATATGTAGCAAGATCCTACTACTTTTCCTACCATTATTGTCCAACAAAATAAGAATTTGACTGAAGAAGTAGGGAGTGTGGAGCTCGTGTCACATCATCATTCCCCACTGCACTTTGGGTTTCTACATCCCCATCTTGTGAAAGACAGTATGACAATGTGACAACTCTACATTCTTTATATTTCAGTCTTGGCCTTTATTAATAGTAGTGTGTAGTTTGGGGTTTGTTTAAATGAATGTTATGATCATCTGAAATATGTGTTCTTTGGCTATAAATCAGTTCAACATGCTTTTTGTTTTGTGTAAAATTTTGTATAACTTTATCAAAAATGTTATCTCAATATTGAAATAGTTTTGTCTTTTTAACATGACATTTTCTCTTAAAGCTGAAAGTACCACATAGCATAGAATTAAAAGAGGCTTTAGGCCATCATACCTGTCTAATAATATCGTTATTATTATTATTATTGCTACTACTACTACGACTATTAATCATTGTATAAATCTATCAAATAAGTTAAAATATCTAAGAAGAAATCAAAACAATTATTCTGAATTTTAAGACACTTTTGGAAGTTTATCATTACAGTTAAGCTGAATTAAGTCTTTTGCTGCTCAGTGGTTTCTCTGAGCTTCAGGTAAGCCGTGGCAGGTGTAAGTGCAGCTTGATTAGCCCTCCATCTTGTCTTCCTTCCACCATCCCGCCTCCAGCTCTCATTTTTCCAGTCCCTCGGATCCTGTTCTCGCATCTCTCCTGTTTTCCCTGTCCAATCAGAGAGGATCCAGCCATTCCAAGCCTTGGTTTTGCACGAAACAGAACAACAGAAACATAAAAGCTCCTCCTCCTTCCTTTTTTTCCCCCCAACCACAGGTGCAAGCGCCTATTTGGTTCGAGTTGTGCCGTGTTGATTTGTGGAATCTCTGCAAACTGTTGCCATGTCTATCACCATTCCCCTCTGCATCTCCTATCTCACCTTCGTCTTGTGCTTCATCCTGTATCTAAATGCCTTGAATGTCTCGCATGGAATGGACTCTCTGGCCATGGGGATGTTGCACGATCCATTTACTTTTCCATGCTGTCTTTCTGTTGTCCTTGTTGCCTGTACTAACATTTGTAATGCGGCTTATTAACACCTGTCTATCTGGAAAAGCCCTATTTCTTACATACCAAAGGTTTCAGGATGTCTAGAGTCTGTTATCTCCTTTCCAATTGCTAGGTTGATTTGAAGGGCTAATGTTTGTTTTTGGGGTCTTTCAGGTTCTTTCGGAGAACAACAGTCATGCAAGGCCTGGCAGACTACACTCGGATCAGAAGCTCACCACTGGAATAGGTAAGCTGTCTCTTCACTGTAAAAATCATCAAAAATTAGATATAGGCCTTGAAGTAGGTGGTTACTTAAACTCCTTAAATGTGCTTTGCTGTTAAAGTAATACATTTATTTATTTTTTCTGGCTTAATGTTGTGTATTGTGATCGTCATGTTGTTGTTCATGTCATGTTTCCTCAAGAAATAATAAGTAAAGCCATGAAGTAATATTGTGCCTTTCCATTTCAACCCTTCGCTCTGTGTCATGGCTTTGTGCCTCTTCTAGCACCTTTAGAGTGCCTCCTTTTGTACAGGCTGTTTTCTGCTGATCCTCTGGCACCCAATGATTAATTACTAAAGGTGTGATGTTGTATTTAACTTTAAAACTCCCAATTGACGTAATCGGGAATCTGAACGTCCTTCTAGATCAAGATTTTTGCCACATAGCCGCTTTAACCAGTGCTGACTCAGTCTCTCTCATACATGCTGGTAATGTCCTTTGTGTATGTTTACTTCCTGTGAGGCAGTAGCAAGATTGATGTTTTGGTGGATGGCAAGCAGGTCACTTCAGCTTTGCCTTCTGTTGAAATGGCTCAGTTTCAGACCCTGAGAGCAGGACATTACCTGGCTACATCACCTGTGTAATATTGATATGTAGAGGGGTGTAGCAGAAAACCTTTCTCATGTTCAGAAAATGAATAGAGTCAATGAGCCGAGCGCACGAAGCTTCATGTCAGTGAGCAAATAATTTTTACTCAAACAGAGCATAAGGGTTTTTATTATTATTATTATTATTATTATTATTATTATTATTATTATTATTCTATAATGGTGTACCAAAAATGTTAAAAATGGCAGATATAGAAGATAATAAAAATTATGAAATCTAACACTTATGGTAGTGTAGTAGGTAGGGTAGTATGAAAAATATTTTTTGCCAGAGTAGATGGTGAAATAATTTTAGATAGCAACAGTAATGTTTTTTTGGTAGGAATTCTCTCTGTAGTGCATCACTCTCTTTTTGGTGTTTTCTAGCTGATGTGTTTATAGCAGTCTGACCGTGTCTGCGTTATTAGACAGTTTTTTTACTGTAACCATGCAGTAGATACAGAATAGTTTTGTAGTGCTGACGAATACAAAATGTAAACACATGTTCAGCTTATCCTGTCAACCTGTTGCAGGACAAACGACATTACTGTCAGTATGGGAAGCTTTTAATGAGGCTGCACAAGACTTTCTGTGGCAAGAATCTCGTAGACGTGCATGCTGCATGCGTTGCGAGGTGTGTCTCCTCGAACACACGACTGCTGTATGTATCTTCTCTAACTCCCATCAGGGTCTCATTGTGCTGGCCTGTTTAGCACCATGGTGCTGGGAGGCTCCTCCAGCGCCCCTAACCTACAAGATTATGCTCGCACACACCGTAAAAAGCTGACCTCTTCTGCCTTCTTAGATGGTATGTGCAAACATGCGCACACATCTTTGTTTTAAAAAAAAAAAAGAAAAAAAAAAAGGTGAACCCTCATCCCCTCTTGTAAGGTATCCTGGAAGCTCCTTTTTTGTTTGTTTGTTTGTTTGTAGTTTTTTCTTTAATATTAGTTGTGTTAAGTGATTTTGTTGGAATTTTACATTTATTTGGTCATTAATTTTATTCCTTTAATGTGTTGATTTTAAACGATATATCTATTATTTAAAGTTAAATATAATGTACAACAATTTAGATACAAGATTTTGATGTAGATCTGTATTCAGCTCATGAGAGTAACTAGTAACTTCAAATAATAGCTCTCAGTACTTCACTTAACACATGCTACATGATTTACATTCATTTATTCAACAGATTTATTTACCAAAAGTGACTTAAAACTGAGACGGACACAGGGTTCAGTTCTACAGCTAAACAGTTCAGGGTTTACGGTCATGTTCACAGTTTTGTCCTAATCTTGATCATGACACAAAGAAATGAGAACAGTGTTAGAGGATTACTCATGATTGAGTTAAACAACAAAATGCTGCATTTAGGACTATTTTTATAGAATAATTTGCATTAGCAATACAAATACATTTGCCATATGAGTTCAGAGCGGTCATCAGTAGATTAAAGTGTTTACGTTGACATGTCCGGGAAAAGAGAAGCTGGACCAAACTCTACGTGTGGGTGTGTGGTGTGTGTGTGTGTGTGTGTGTGTGTGTATGTATGTATGTGTGTATACATAGTATGAAGTTGTGGCAGATTATTTTATCTTCATAGCATTCTGGACAGTAAAGATTATGTCTCGTTTTTAGATTTCGTCTCATAAGTTGGTCCTGATCTTGTGGTCAAGGTGAAGTTTTACTGCACAGTTCTTCTCCTCATGGCGTTATACACCATGACACATGTATTTATTTATTTTACTACATACTCAGCATGTCTAAATTGTGTCTCTTGTCATTTGGATGGCATTGAGATTAGATTAAAAACACATTGTGTTGCATTGTTTGGATTGTAACTCTTATGTGTTGTCTGTTGATGTATTTGGTCAGTAGAGATGGTATTTGTGTAGAGGTACCTTGAAATCCAGGCTTCTTTCCTTCCTTTCTTTGGGGCTGTGATTGAAAGGTGCCACATTGCTGTATAGACAACGAGCTGTAAACAAAGTAAAGGGCTTAAATATCAGTAAACAGATAAGATGGGCAGATGGATAAGTTTGCAGTCAGATATGGTTTGGGTGGAGTGTGTGTTCATGACACCACCCGTGGGATACCTGCTTATTCTTTATTAGATGTTTTCTAATAGCAACCTGCTGCTATTTTGAAAGGAAGATAACCGAAGTGATTTGGAAAGTTTTTCAGATGTTTACACAGCAGTCTGCCTGACAGAATCCCAACATGTCTAACTCACTAAAATGAGCACTCCACTTAATTTCCTTTCCTTTCTCTCCTGCATGCCCACTAAACTATTGCTTTTTTCCTGCCCTTTTCTAAGCCCTTTTTCTGTTAGCTTTTGTACATTTCAGGTACCTGTGTTTCTCTTTCTCAGAGGCCACGCGTGGTTCTGCTGTTAAAAGATTTTCTATCTCATTTGCGCGACACCCAACCAATGGTATGTTTGCTTTTGTTAATTCCCAGTACATCCTTCTTCCCATCATCCCCATTATTTTGTTCTGGGTATAGACTTCTTTCAATTCCTCATCTAAATCCAGAGCAGTGCAGCCATGAGTGCTGAAGTGGCTAAAATGCTTGTGCAGTGACCATGTGCTTTTTCAGACCCTTTCACTCGGTTCTTCTAAATGTGAGACGGCCTGGGAAAACGCCTGGAAAAAAGTTCTGGAAAAAGCCTAAAAAAAAAATCAGGTTTCCAAATTACAGTCATTAATATACTTTGAAATCTCTGCCTTTAGAAGACACTGTAATATTTTTCTAACCTTGCCTTGGTGTCTACCTGCAAAGACCAGGTCAAGTACTGTGCCAGTTTAAACACACTGTCTAAAATCTCATGTAGCACAATGGACATTCAGTTTATAATCAAACACCAACCTCAGAACGTCTCCAAAGCTCATGCACAGCCACGTCATCACAACAGGGAAGAGTGCTTACACACTCTGTACAGGTGAGAGAGGGTAGCAGGTTTAAAATGACCTAAAAATAAAAGGAAATTAAACCAAAAGAACTGACTTAATGAATCGGTGATGATTTAGAGTATAAACGACGGCAGTGTTGTAAACACAGATCAGTGGAGTGAAGAGACAACGAAGAGGCAGGGGTGTAAATGTAGACGAGCCTGATGGGGATAAAGCCGATTGCCTTATATTATAACTTATCGTTTTTCTTCTTTTTCCATTAGTAGATTAGGTTTTGAATGTGGATGTAAACAGCGTGCCTTTCTGTGGACAACCGCACATAACAATGCTAGAATTTTGTGTTTCTTTTGAATGCAAATCCTGTAGTGTAAATATGACCAAATGTAAAAATCTGATTAGGTGAAAGGTTTTCCCAGGCCACCACACATATATCGTCAGAAAGACTGAAATGGCTAAAACTTATTGTTTATTTTGAGCAGACACTGAACACGGTACTACATCAATAAATGAGTGAAAGCTGCGTAAAGTCCAGTCTTATCTTAATAGACACGAACTCATTTTGTCTGTAAAACATCAGATATATAGCGTTTGTGAGGAGGTCGTTGACAGGTGAAACTAGTCTGTGATTTTATCGCTCTCTCTCTCTCTCTCTCTCTCTCTCTCTCTCTCTCTCGTGTGTGTGTGTGTGTGTGTGTGTGTGTGTGTGTGTGTGTGTGTGTGTGTGTGTGTGTGTGTGTTTAATCTATAATATAAATAAACACACATGCACACACTTTAATATGCAGTTATCCGATCAGCCAATTGGCTGTTTAGATAATTGCATGGTTGTACACATGTTCCTAATAAACTAGACGGTGAGTGTGTAAAGATTTTGTAAAGCCCTGGCTTTGGTTTATAATTTCTACATTATATTATATAATATAAAAATATAACATTTGCCAATAAAATGAGCACTTAGTGCAGACAAACCAATAGACTGAAGAAGGCATCATTTAGCAAATGTAGGAATTATTAACTGTACTTTATAACTGTAGGTGTTTATTAAAGTTCTAGAAATTGGATTATTTTGGGAATATCACTTTTATTCTTTTTTTGTTGTTTTGTTTGTTTTTAATCTGCTTTTCTAAATGGGTCAGTGTTTCCCAGTATGTTCTGTGGTAAGTGTTAATTTTGTTTAATTTACCCATTTGTATCTTGTTTGTTGTTTTGTTTCGGTTCAGATTCTTGACGTCTTGTAGAAGTTAGCTCCCGTATTTCTGGGTTTTTAGTCAAAAAACATTTGACATTTTACCAAATTCCCAACCCATATGTTCATCTTTGTAGCAGTAGTGTAACATTTGTGTGCTTTAGCAACACATTTTGTTTTATTTCACATACATTCCATCATGTACACCTCAGGTGAGTAATCATTGCACACACAGTTACACTAAAGTCTACAGTGATGTCGACACTTACTCGGATTTTAAGTAAATGAAAGTAAATGATTTAACATAAGAGCCTCAAACTCAAGATTACGTTTATCAGAAACCAATCAGGTATGATTTAATATTATGCTGTAAGTTTTACTCGTGCTTTCTATAAATAAGTTCATATTTTCTGTTAAATTCTGTTCACTCAGATGTCTTCAGATTTTTCTGGATTAGATTTGTAATATTTGTCGTATATAAACCACCATTAGTAGATTCCAGTAAATGCTGTGCTCTTGGTTGTACTCTAGTGTGGTGTTAGTGTGTGGTATAAAGGTCAGTCAGCTAACACAGGTCTCTGTTGGTCGTTTGTTTTTGTTTTTTTTGGTCCCTATACCCACTAGCAGAAAATTTGATCAATCCCCACTCACTGTCTCTTTACCAGTCCAATCAATGGCTCCTGCAGTCACAGACACGTTTGACCAGCCCTGCCCATCTCCACAGAAACTCCTGACCAATTCTGTGGATAGCTGTGATCTCACCTGTTCTTGCAGGACACGTGTCTTATCTTGTCCACTCACACAGATACACTTGTGCAATCCTCCTTGCCCTCTCAGACACGGTCCCACCTACTCCCACAGACACACTTGACCAGTCCACCCACTCTCACAGTTACTCTTAACCTATCCCATCTATCTACAGAAAGTTTGACCAGTCCTGCCCACTCTTGCACATACCCCATGTCACTGGCTCCTGCAGTTATTTTTGTTTGTACCTTCCCATGTCTCTATGATGAACTTGACTTACTATAAACAATAGTCTGGCCAGAACAGTTAGTCTTCTCACAGATTTAATTTGAAGTGATTTTCAGCTCTTCATAAAGGTACCCTAGTTCTTACACTGATGAAATCAGCTTAATGATGTCAGTTAAAGATGTTGTGATGACTTATTGGTGTAGAGTTAGAAAAAGAAACTAGTGTTATGATCTGTACTGAAGAAGAAACCGTGATATGAATCTGTACTCGTTTTGTAACCCATGTCTCGGTGCCTTTTTAACGAAAAGGTATCTGATCTGAATATTGGCTTTTGGCAGAGTCAGTCACATGTGTACCCATAGAGTTTTCTTCTAAGATGATTGAATCTAAGCCTGTGTAGTATTTGAGATGTATAAAGTGCATGTAAGGTAAGTAGACCACCATTCTCACTCTGTAGCATCATCCTGGCTGATGATGTTGTGGTAGGTAGAAGCTTCCAGTGAGTTGTACTCTGTGTGGCCATCTGCTTCCATTCTGCCCGCCTCAAACTCACGTTTGATGGTGCTGTTGCTCTTTGTCATTCTCTCAGGTCCTGGAATTCCACATCTGTGTGTGTGTGTGTGTGTGTGCCTGGATGTGCCAAATGCTCATGATCACTCCAGCTTAACTGCCAGTGTTATAAATGCTTAATAAGTGTCTGTTGTATCTCATTCAAGGCTTTGAGTTATACTCCATGGTTCCCTCCATCTGCCCGTTGGAGACCCTCCACAATTCACTGTCCCTTAAACAGGTGGATGACTTCCTCGCCTCAATTGCCACCTCCCATGATTCCTTGCTGGAATTGTCTGTGTGCTCACCAGGTAAAAGAAGGACAAAATATGGCATCCTATCATTTTATTATATATATATTTATATTATATTTATATACACCTGTTTTGACTGTTTTTTACATTTTAAATTCTCTGTTTGTTGTCACTCTCAGCTGTTCAGGGAAAGAAAGTTCCTTTAAACACATACACTCCTGCGAAGGTTTTACCGTGTCCTTTCACCCAGGCCATGGGAAAGAAGTCACCAGAGCACATTAAATCAGGCATGTATAATTAATAATAATAATTAATAGACAAGATGGGCAACAAAAATGCTAATATGGATACAACTAAACATCCAACTTTTTCTGATGAATAAATTCTTATTTGAATTTCCGAACATAATTATAAGCCTGTGTTTCTGAGAGATATTTCGAGACATTAGGATATTTAGACATAAGACCTATTGCCAGGCAAACCAACGGGCAAAATAGCCAACAAACACCAGACTAAATAAACTACTTAACCTCAAATAAGTAAATAAATGCATAACACATGGCCTTCTTTAGGGCCATTAACCCCAAAACATAGACACCACATCCAAAACGAACAGCAGCCGAACCCCACAAAGCCCAGTTACCTGGACAATATATACAACTACAGTATTTACACAAAACAAATTGTATACACTCGGCCACACAAAAGACATAGGGAACAGGCTGGTGTCTGAGTCCATGAGCACGTGAAGGGTCATACTCTAGATTTCAAATAGAATCACAGTGATCAGTTCACTAGAGGAGTGAGCACTAGACTGTCAAAAGAATTACCTGCTACCTCCAGGACCCTGAACATAATGTGGAAGCATCTGGACAGGACACACACTCGCACAGAAAAAGGGTTAGGACATAACAACTTATTATTGGATTTGCTCCTGTGGCTCTGGATCATTGTGTTGATAATGAACTCGTGTTTAAGGAGGTGAGAAGACTGACAGCTTGTGTAACACTGGATGTTGAAACATATATATTGCATGTGTGCTGTGTGTGTGCGTCACATTAATGTTAGAATTAAAGGGTGCCAATATTTCTGGAGTTGACCATGTACTTTATTCTGCCCAGCCAGCGGAAGCTCTCCTTCCAGAGCGGCTCGGTGGAGCAGAGCCGACGTTCAGTACGCTGCCGCTGTAGGCAGAGCGTTACAGCAGAGTTCACCTCCACGGTGTTCAGAGAGCAACACACAATGTAAGCCCAACACTGCTGTTAGCATCCTGGTCTCCTCTCCACCAATATCCTGTAAAGCCCAACTCCACCTGAACTGCCAGGAAAGCCAGGAGGTCAGTGTATCCACTCACACCCGAGCCTGGACGGGGTGCTGTCGAGTCTCAGCACAACTCGCACGTCCTCACACAAGTGACGCTAAAGCACATCGAGTATCATCCAGTGACGGTCACATCCGCATCTCACCAAAACAAACCGGCACGGAGGAAAGTCCGAGTACAGCCGTACCTGTACACACGCTCACTAAGCAGACTGCTCATGAGGAGCAACACGAAGGCCAAGCGCATCCACGTTCTCCACCACCAGTAATACAAACCTCATCGGCGACTGTGTCACAAGACCACAAAGCCATGCTTCCACAGAACTGACCAAACCTTGCATTTCACTGACACTCACACAGCACTGTTATATTAAACGATTGCTTAGTGATTCCTCTCAGAGAGAGGTCACGCGTTTAAGTAAACAGCAGTTTAGCGGTGGTACAACTTGAACTATTAAACACGCTCATCTTATCCAGACTATCGCAGACGCAACTGATTTAACGTATGGTACGATCTCGACTGTACTCTCGTGAAGAGTTTCTCATATCATGTATATTTGAATGTAAACCAGATGTATACAGTCATACTATATCCATTTCATCGTAGTCTATTTTAATTAAAAACAATCATTAAATAAAAAGTACCTTTTGGATATTATTATCGAGATCCAAAGTAAAATGTAATGTAACTAAAAGTTCTATTTTTCACATATCTTTGGTTACCAAAAATGTGTATTTTATTTTTTTCTTCTCATTTAGCTGCCTTATCGTAATTGCTGTGAAAGATATTTTTCACCAGTGTATTTCATCCACGCCAAACATGACTGTATAGATACATATCTGTATGTATATTGGGAATAAACCTCAGTGGAACCCTGTTGTATGCTATATGCATGTTTTGATAACCTTCTGTATGTAAATGTATGTGAAATTGAAATTTAGAAACAAATATAGTTTTCATGATGTAGAAATAGAATACTCTTTTCAGTATTTTATGTGCTGTTAGAGCTGATGTTATAGCAGCTTGTACAAGTTGGCTAGTTTTGCTATTTATATTAAGCTGATTAAACTGGACCAACTAAATGCCAGGTTTTTATATGATGTGAAAATGAACCTCTGTGTATTCCCAGACACTCGGCTCACCAGGAAGAGGAATTTTGATACAAGAAGAATATGGATCTGGAAATGCTCACTTGACCGGGTTACCCAAGTTACCTCATTGTCATGTTTAGCAGCTCAGCCCTGAGATCTTTCCATGTATTTACTGATAACTTTGGTTACGGTCTCTCTGGCAGAGGAGTGTCTAACTTGTGAATATGATTAAGTTAGGCTTCAGTGAGCTGTGTACAGTTGTGTTTAAAATTAAAAATCTGAACAATTAATCTTCGATTCAGTCAATTACTTAGTTTTAAATGAAATTCTGAGATGAATTTTCATGTCCAGATTCTTTCATCAACATGCCAGTCTACTTTCAAGCCTGCTGATGGAGACACTCCTGGGACGGCTTCTACACCTAAAGAGAATGATGCAGCAGCGCTTTAATCCTTTAAGTCCGTCTCTAACAGATCAGTTCTGTGTTTAACTCGCTAATCCTGCCGTCAGTGTAATTCTGTTTGTCATAGCTCTCTGAACTATCTGAAGCCAAGCGCTATCTTTGCTGTGACTCTGAGTAAGTGTGGCGTATTACATTTGGGAATCTGAGTTGGATGTTTGTCTCGTGTCTCCACTGACTCTTCATTTGATTTCAATCTTATGATATTGAACACTTTGGAATTGGTGAGTGAAAAGAGAAGTTTTTACTTTTTTTGTTTTTAGGTGCAGAACCTGACTATTAAACAGTGTGTGTCTTACAATTGTTGAATTTTTTTCCTCCTTTTCCCAGACTATATCGGAGTCTTTCAGCAACTACAAATATACCCACAAATTAATGCCAGAATTGCAAAGTAAATCCCAAATATTTCAGTATTAAATGTGTTTCAGGTCAGAGGTTTAGGTTTTTCTTTAAGGAGCTTCTTGAGTCGGTTTTAATTTATTCTGTTCTGTGCACATATTAAAGTGTACTGTGTAACATTTCTGAACTAATTTCACCAAATTTACAAACAATGCTTGGTCCTGTTGCTGCACATGGCTTATTGTTCTTCTTTCTGTGACTGCAGCTGTGCAGAACCACAACATATCCACTTTCCATTCACTAATAACATGTTTGCAGCTGATGATTACAGCCTTTAAGTCAGTGCTCACTTCCTTCCTTTGTGTAGCTCTGGTTACTTAGCTACAGAAGATGTCACGTGCACTTTGAGTTCTTATTCACATAATAATCTCTATCTCTGGTTACAGCACAATACACAAGCAATACTCTCTCACAGGAAACACAAAATGTGTGTGTGTGTGTGTGTGTGTGTGTGTGTGGGGTTCACTTGCACAACAGCGTTAAATTATAGGTACTTTATTACTACTTTTACCCTCTGGTATGCTTAAGAGTTAGTGGGTTTTTTTAACCACTTTACCCACATACATGATCTCAGCTGCTGAATAATCCTCAGCCCTCTGTATCTCTGGGATTGAATAGTATAATATTACAGTTCAGTGATGTGACACTCGGGCGCGTTGCTGCTGTAAGTTGCATGTCGGCTAAGACAAAATATCCAGTGGTGTAGCTGCTACAGAAGGTGCAGAGGAGTTCATTTAACATTTTTTTTGGGTGTTGAATGAAGTTTGTTTTGACACTTACTGCTGAAAACAGTAAATCTGCACTTTTGGATGTAACTCAGGTTTTATTTTTAGTTATATTTGTCATTATATCAGGCTGACATAATATTTTGGTCTTTATGTCCTGGAAAAATAGACTATAAAAAGACACTATGGTGCTTTTTTTTTTTTTACTTTAGCATTTAGTTCAATATAAAAAAAGAGGTTAGCTCCTAAAACACTTCGTTACACAGATTGTACTGTTGTCATATTTCAGCTCAATTAGGAGAAGTTAATTTTACAGAGTACAATACAAAATGATCCAGTGTCAATATTAACTATTAAAATTTATATATTATATATATTAATATTGACCATAAAATATAAATTGTTTAATAAATTGAGTAAACAAATGAATAAATAAATTATACATCAGATGAAACAACAGGCAATTTAATCATTTGATATGATGTACAGCAATCAATTTTTTCAAGACTCCAAAGTTCAATCTTATGGAAATTGCTGGAAATGTTCTCTAAGCACTTTAAACAAAATTCGGGAAAAAAAATCCCCAGTCAGTGAAGTCTTTTAGAAAATTTTTTAAGAGTTTATGTTTTCTAGTTTCTCAATAAAATGGCATGAAGCGGGGTAGTGCAGGTGAGGGAAAGAGTGTTACAGCTATAATATATCTATCTATCTCTCTCTCTCTCTCTCTCTCTCTCTCTCTCTCTCTCTCTCTCTATCTATCTATATATATATATAAAATAGATATATATATAATAAAAATAGATAGATAGATAGATAGATAGATAGATAGATAGATAGATATAAATGAGAACCAACTTCTCTCCTGAATATTCTACAAAATAAATCTGTCTATATATTGTAGAAAAGGATGAATTGTGTCATGGATTTAAAAAACAATTAATTGTTGGCAAATTGCTATGGCATAAATGGAACATACATACACACACACACACACACACACACACACACACACACACACACAAATTTCACATACTGCAGATTGTGAAGTAATGAAAATAAACTACACCTTAGTGGGGTATAATACACCTTAGCTTGAGCGTTGTGCTGCGTCACACGCCCAGTGTGCATTATTTTATTATAACAGCTTGATCTAGTGTGTGTTATTATTTACATAAACCACTTCTATTACATACTAGGTGCTATGGTGTATGACATAAAATTAAACACTGCTCTGTTTTTTTTTTTTTGTCACTTTTTTGCCTGTCTTAAGTAGTTTCTGTCCTATTAGGATGACGTCACTTCCTCGTGAGACGCCCGGTTGTGGGATACGCCAGCCGAGAGAATTGGGCGGATTTTGACTCCTTTGGCCTTCCACAAGCCCGATACTACACTGACAAGCCGAGGCGTGTGTGGACGGAGCTGGCTTAGCCGAACAGGTCTGTTTTGTGTTTTCATTCATTCACGCTCGGAAATACGATCACCTAATGCAGATTACATCCTCTACGACTGTCTTTAAAGATCAGGACGCGATTACAATCTTTATTTAGAGTCGTAATGGTGGTGTGATGTTCGGGACATTTCTTAGCTGTAGCTCCCGGTTGGAGGAAGGCAGGAAGCTATCGAGCTAACCACCAGAGATGCTCTCGGTTTGGATTATTTTCTCCCGGAATAAAAAAGCTGAAAATCACTTACGGTGTTTATTTTCTAAAAATATAACCGTTATTTTTAAGCGCTGTATTTTTTGCAGCAGAGCTCAGGCACTGGCCTTCTTCTCACAATGGAGTTAGCATGTAGCTAAAGGCCGCAAACGACCACAATTACATTTAAATTCTTCTTTAAATTAAATCTTATTCTGGTCATTAAATCAGTTAGACATGAGAGCAACAATATTTCTTTATGGCATGATGCTTTCCGGTTTCTCTCACTGACACCGCCTCAGGAGGATGATGAGGATGATGATGAGGAGGAGGATGATGAGGGATGATGATGATGATGGGGTGAGGATGATGATGATGATGACAGGTGTTTTAGGCTTGTCCGGATTCATGTTGATTTTGTCTGTTGTCCTGAGCCACAGTGGACAGTTTAGGTTCAGTTGCTGACCACAGCCTCGTGTTTGTAGTAAATAAATCTCATCCATTTTGTGTACACAGTGGAGTAAAGCTGTGAAGTCAGATTAAAGCTCGAATCAGGACTGTGATGGAGACTGATTTTATTTATTTATTTTTTAAAATCAGAATCTGATGCCTTTAGAAAAACATTTTTCACGCCAGTGTTGCTGTTGGCCATATGTTTGGCAGAGCAACACGCAGGACCATATGTCCATATTCTTCATGTCCACCGTGTCTCTCTTCTGGGATTCAGCTCTGTGATATCTTACGTGTGTTATTTGGTTTACTTTGTGAAGATACAGGAGTAATTACGGGGCAGGAATGGTCCTTAATATCGATCTCAGGGAGGACCCTGTCCTGAAACCCTGACTCTCATCACACTGACACCACATACTGCAAATAAACAAACACTAATTGTTTTAAATACACTACCGTGATGTCTCACATGCGCTACTGACGTTCTCAGCCCTGGTCCTGGAGAGTCTTGGATAGTTTAGGTACATGACTGACAGATAGAACTCCGGGTTCTTCGGGTCAGGGTTGGGATCCTGTGATATCCGATATGGGAAAGAAGTGTCTGTGACGCATCCCGAATACGGATCGATTTAAAGGAAGAAATATTTCTCTGCTGAATGTTTGTGTTCTCGGTTCTTTTAATGTCCTCCCTCTCTCTTCTAGCCAGGCCATGTCTTTAAAGATGGAGCTGGATGTCAGTGGAGTGTCTCGGGCCCCTGTGTCCGTTTTACCCACTGCCGAGGTCAAAGCCACACTGAAGCCTGAGGTGGAGAAGCCACGCTGCTCCAGCACACCCTGCTCGCCCATCAAAAGTACTGTCTCAGGATACCAGATCCTCCACATGAACTCTAACTACCTGGTAGGCTTCGCCACTGGAGAGGAGCTTCTTAAACTGGCCCACAAGTGGTCCGGGCCAGAGAAGAGCGGCGCAGAGCCTTTGCCCGGGGCCATCCAGAAGCCTGTTGATTTAGGGATGCACCGCACTTCACGCGTTTACAAAACCAAAAGCCGTTACTACCAACCTTACGACATCCCTGCCGTCAACGGGCGGCGCAGACGGCGAATGCCCAGCTCGGGCGACGCCTGCTTCAGATCTTCGGCAGCCGGGGAGAGCAGTAAGGCCCTGCACGGCCCGCTGCCCCTCTGCCTGCTCAAGGCCAAGCGTGCGCACTCCAAATCTCTGGACTACCTCAACCTGGACAAGATGAGTCTCAGCGAGCCGGCCGACACCGACGTGCTGCAGTACCAGCTCCAGCACCTGACGCTGCGCGCCGAGCGCATCTTCACCAGGAACAAGACATGAGCGGATGAAATCGGGCCAGTCGCACCCACAGCCAGGCCTCACACACACCCCAGGAACTGGCTGCTGTTTTCGGGCCTTGCGTTTCTCCGGTCAGATCATAGGCAGATCCTGTAGTAAAGGCACCTGTAGGCCACTAATCTCGTTATTTTAAGAACTGTTTGTTAACCAGAAGGTTCAGTGAGGTCCAGCTAACTTTAACCTGTGAACAAAGTGAAGTTGTTTTAAAAGTGTGTGTAGGTGTGTGTGTGAGAGAGACAGAGAGAAAGTGTGTGAGGGTGAGTTTAATCTGGATTAGCAATAAACTATATGCTTAACAGTTGCTACTACTGTGTGTGTGTGTGTGTGTGTGTGTGTGTGTGTGTGTGTGTGTGTGTGTGTGTGTGTGTACACCTGTCCTGAGGTGGAAATGCCTCTTTTGCAGAAGATGTACCTATAACCTGCACTAGATCATACTGTTAGAAATCTGGATTTAATTTTTTCCCGGTTTAGCATAGCTCACTGTGGTGTTCTCCTGATGTTAACCTTTTAGCATTAGCATCTTCACACCTGTAGATGTGTCAGTAGGTGAGCTCTGCACTCATTTGCCTGTCAGTTAGGCAACAATCGATGTTAAACTATAAATAAATAAAACGCAGACTGTTACACAACGTTGAAGTTATTTAAGAGGGTTGGGCAGATAACGCTTGCGTCCACTGAGATTAGTGCCTCACATACACACTATTAATCCCCCTTTGGTTTCTTCACACTGAGTAATCCAGCACGCTTATTTACGCCATACATGAAGGATAAATGTGAACGCTGGTAATATTTATGTTGATCAGTTCACATGGGATTGATTTTATTATTTTTTTTCTTATGCTGGTGCACAGCATTGCTACTAAAACAAACCAAAGGATGAACTTTGGCTGTCCTGGGAAACACTTGACTGAGAATGCGATTTTTTTGTGCAACAACACCTGACAATCATATTTCTACCCAGTAAAATCCAGACAGTCCACAAACCATTACTCCCAGTTTTGGTGCTCATCAGACGTTATGTATTTCTCATGTCACGCTTCTTATTGTGTCTCATCCTCTTAAAATATTTCCTGACTTGATTAGTTATAACGAGTCACAAACACCTCCTCAGTTAATAGTGTGAATCTGATGCACTGCTTTGAGGCATATTGTATTTTTTCAAGACCATCTGGGTCGATGGTTTGGTCTAATAACACTGTATACTGTATGTTTTTAGCAGTTTTTGAAAGAGATGATCCCCATGAACTACACTGGTATAGTTTGAGTGGCTTACAAATCGACTCTGAATCTGTCTGTTTGTTTATTTGTTTTTTTTATTTATCTTTCATACTAATTTGAATCACGTGGTGTATGATGTAATGATGTAAATCTACAATCATTATTATTATCCGAATTTTTCCAGTTGTTTTTTCCCACAGGGGCAGAACAGGGCGGGGTTTAGTGGCTGATTTGTGCTGCCCCACCCTGTTTTCTACCCTTTACTACAAGTGTCATCTTTCTAGATTTTTCCTTCACTTCCTTGATTGAAACACCTTCTTCTTCTTCTTCTTCTCCTCCTCCTTTTTGTGTATTAATAATATGTTGTATAAATATGCTCAGCACCTTAGCTTCCCAGATATCGGTGATGTAGTGGTCATGTTTTCTTCTGTCCTGACTGAACTGCATAACGTTTTGTTTACATATTGGTTTATTATAAGACTGTACTGCTGTCATGAGTTTGTGCTTCTTCTACTTTCTTCTTCTTCTTTGTTATTTTAAACTTAAGGATTTGGTCAGAGTGTGCCATGAATGTAATGGATAAAGCTGTTGTGTTGTGTATCTCACATGTAGGGAAGCTGGAAATGGTTTCTGTGACTCAGGACTGAGCCAGACTATTTCTCTGTTTATCAGTACAGTTACACTGGGACAACAAACTACTCCTAATTACCAGCTTATGTAAAACTTATATATATATATATGACTGAGACTAAAGGAGTAATTTAATATGTGATTCTATTACTATTAACATGTTAATAGTGTAGGCTTCATATTGTTTTTTTTCCTTCTTTACTAAGGCTATTGCCGCAATGCAAGTTCCTGGACTTTAAATGCTACAGTAAAACCGTCACATTGTTTGTGATCTGTCGCATTTTCCCGGCTCTTCTTAGCCTGCTGTACTGCTCCATGTGTGTGAATGTGATTTCAGGATACAGCGCCGCTAATGAACTCATCTCAGCCTCCCAGTTTCACAGCTTCTCTGTACAGACACAAGGAGCCACCCTAGGTCCCGGTGCCTTGAGCTCTAGTGAAACGTACGACATGCTTCATTTACGTTGGCCTTTTCTGCTGACGAACACTTCTCTAGCTAGTATGTTTACGTCGTTAGGGTGAACAATCCCTAATCCTGTAGGCTGACTGCGTCTCCTTGTCCTGCTGAGTGTTCGAGTGAACTGCGATGCTTTCATCTGTATTAAGTTTAACCTTACACTTACCATGATTAAAACACTTCGCTGCACTTTGTGTTGTGTTTCTTTCCCTTTAAAGAAGCAGATGGAGACTGGTACAGAAATAGACTAAAGAATAAAACACTACATGCTGTTATAAGAAAAAATGTCAGCGTGGTGTCACGCTCTGAATCAGCACTAATGTCACAGATGCAACAACAATTTGTTAGTACTGTTATTATTAGACAATATAGTATGTGTATTTCAACATGAAATCTGGAGATTCCTATCTGATTCTCCACACTGTGTATGAGGAGCTATGAATGTTCCCCCTGTACTTCAGGGGTGTCTTCAGGGTACTCCGGTTTCCTCCCCTAGCCCAAAGACATGCGTTTCAGGCTAATTTGTATTTGTAAATGGTCCATAGTGTGTGAATGTCTGTGTGAGATTGTGCTCTACAGTGGTTTAGCACTCTGTACAGAGTTCCCTGAGATAGACTCCAGGTTCTCTGTGCTACAGGAAATGGATGGATGTTCTACAGAGCCTGTAATTAGATGAACGTGAATGTTTAGATTAATACATAGTTAGACTGAACGAAATACTGCACAGTACAGGTACAAGGTACTCAGCAACGAAAAGCAGTTAAACATCCACCTGAAGTGCAATTCATTCATTGTGTACCGCTTATCAGATCTATACTCGGGTCACAGGGAGCCCGTGCCTATCAGGCGTCATTGGGCATTACACACACAAAATTTAGAGATGCCAATCAACCTACAATTGGGGGGGGACTGGGGGAGGAAACCCCAGAGGCACTGGGAGAACATGCAAACTCCACACACACGGCGGAGGTGGGAATCGAACCCCCAACCCTGGAGGTGTGAGGTTAACGGGCTAACCACTAAGCCACCGTGCTCCCCAAGTGCAATTAATATCCTTAATAAATTATATTATAATAATAATTTCTAGCTATATTATCTTATTTATTTATTTGTATATAGTGTTGTCTAAGGGACAGAGGGGCGTAGGTGGCTCAGTGGTAGGTTTCTCGCCTATCATGCTGAAGGCCCAGGTTCGATTACCAGCCAATGCCCAACCCACTGGATGCAGTGGCGGTCCCAAGCCTGGAAAAATGGGAGGGTTGCACCAGGAAGGGCATCCAGCGTAAAACATTTGCCAAGTTGTTGTGCGGACCAACTGGTCCGCTGTGGCGACCCTGAACAGGGAGCAGCCGAAAGCAACTTTAGTGTTGTCTAAGGGACATGAAAAGCTCTGAAACATTCTGTTTTCAAATCATTTTTGACAAGTTTATTGTTAGATGAAGATTATCCCTGGTGTTTCAGCGGCATGATCCTGTATTATGGCTGCCATGACCCAAGCAGGAAAAACCAACCCAACCACTGAGGGGTACAACTCCCACTGCTCATCCCAAACACTGCTAAAATATGAGGGTTGTGCCAGGAAGAGCATCCTGCGTAAAACCAGGGCCAAAATCATATATGCTGAGTAGATGATCCTGTGCAGCGATCCACAACAGGGAGCAGCTGAAGGACAATAACAACTGTGTGTTACTGTAGAAACTCTAACACAATGAGCACATTCATCCAAATACTCATAATGTAAATATAATACAACATAATAAAATCTATAAACTGCAGTGGCATTAGTATTAACATTAAACTAAATAAAAAATAAATTCAGTCTTATTCAAGATGGAGACAATCTGTACTTTACTCAGTTAGTTTCAATGTCAAGAGTTTTCTGGATGATTAAAAAGGATTCGAACTTCCTAAAGAGCATTTACCGGGAATTCTCTCTGGAAAATACTCTGTTATTAGCCTACGTAATTATTCTTCCTGTGCACGTGCTCGTGATGTGGCTTCCCTGCAATGTATTATTCGGACACTAGGGGACAATAGTGTCTGGACCGTTTCCACTACATTGAGCTTTGATGTCTGGATGATGGAGTGGGTTCATGTGATCCAAACACAGTTTGATAGAAGATAAATGATTTGGTAAATGTTCCTGAATTTCCCAACACTCTTATATAAGATAATGAACCTGTGTGTGTTTTAGTGACAGCTCTCTCACTATCGTGAATAATTTACAGCTAACTGAAAAGGATCTAAAGCAAAGAAATCATGCATTAAAATGGCAGTGTAAGTGAAAGATTAAATAATGGAGCCACTTTAAAAGATCCTTGCTTTTAGAGGAAGGTTATTAGCTGAGTTAAAGCTATGTTCTGCTTTATTTTATCTGCAGTTTGAATTGCTTCAGCAAGGAAAAACCCTGAATAATTCTGACTGCGCTTCAGGCCTCAATCCTCACTTGTTAGGAAGTGTAACCGTGTCATGCAGTAAATGTATCTTCAGCTTTCCTGCAATAAGCATGCTGTGTTCAATGGTTTTAAACTTTATATTTTTGTGTGTTTGTATAGTTTGTAATGTTAGAGATAATATTTTCAGAGTATGGATCAATGACTCAGGAAAAAGGCGACTGACCTTCATTTCTTAAAAACCAGAAAAAGAAGAGGTCAAGGCAATGCACTAGTGCAATAACAATGTGCACGGAACAGGGAATACATGTGATGTCCACTATCTCATAAACAAATGGGCTTCAAGTCTGTATTTGATGCTGAAACCACAGTATTTAATTCCATCTTAGTTTAATTTATGAGTCATTGCAAACAATTTGTGCAAGCAAATAATTTAAAGCTCATGAGCAGGATCTTCAACATTTCATAGAGGAGATAAATGATCAGGAGCTCTTTCATCCAGGTTTTGGAGAACTCAAATATTCTTGGATTGCCAAACCCAGCCCTGTTTCTGGCTTGTGAGCGCTCTTGTGATGTTGTAAGGCTGGAAGTGAAGTGTGCCTGACCTTATACAACCCTAACCCAGCCATGTGATGATGCTACAGTAAAATGTAAATGTTTATTACATGAACACTGTTCTCTCTTTCATTCTGTTGTATCAGACTTTGAGAGTTTGATGGAGAAAAACAACCCTAACCCTCACCACTGTTCAATCTGAAAAACATTAAAGAAATGAAACTTCCGTACATTATGCAGAATTTACTGTTGAGGTTTATAGACTTAAATGAAAGTCTTTAATTATTTTATTTTGTGTAGAGTCACGACATATAACTGCAGTTAAGTCTATTTCATTTGCAGGTTATAAAATCACAAAATCTGGATAGATTTAGGGGATGAAGACTAATAATGAGGCATGGCTGAATTATTTTATAGAAACTAACTCTGGACCTGTATTTTCTGTTTCCTCCGCATCATCTCGCCTCTTCCATCTCTGACACCTCTGGTTTTTCCCACGGGACCTTACAGCTCCATCTTAGCATGGTGGCTTGGTGGTTAGCACGTTAGCCTCACACCTCCAGGGTTGGGGGTTCGATTCCCGCCTCCGCCGTGTGTGTGGAGTTTGCATGTTCTCCCCGTGCCTCGGGGGTTTCCTCCCCCGGTCCAAAGACATGCATTGTAGGTTGATTGGCATCTCTAAATTGTCTGTTGTGTGTGTGTGCCCTGCGATGGATTGGCACTCTGTCCAGGGTGTATCCTGCCTTGATGCCCCATGACGCCTGAGATAGGCACAGCCTCCCCGTGACCCGAGAATAGTTCGGATAAGCGGTACACAATGAATGAATAATTTAACTGACTAAAGTAAATTAGAGTAACAACGGATTTAATGATTAATTTTTGTAGTTATAATTAGGCTAGACATAGAATTATGACTTGATTAGAATTTGATTTATGCAATGCATGATTCTTCAAGGAAATTTTTCAACAATATGTTTCTGCAATAAAATTGTTTAAACAGTTCAGAGCAGTGAGAACAGCAGGAGGATGAGGGATGGGAATCATTCTTCAGGGAAACTGGACACATGCAATAAACTTGAACACAATTAAAGTAGGTGTACTGATCATCACCTATCTGAGGAACTTACTGAGTGAAAATTATATTGATAATCAGTCACTGTCTACTTACAGAACAACTACCATATTCAGTTAAATACTAGAGCTATGCAGAAAACACCTTCAGATCATTTACAAGGAAAAAATAAAGGTCAGACATTCATTTGGCAAAAATAATGCAGAAAATGTCAGAGAGAAAATAGACAATAAAACACCACAACCACAACACCTGATCTTTTATCTGCTCCAAAAACACATGCGTGCAAATTTCGAATCATTTTCAACTTCATTATTATTATCTCAGAAAGACAACCGCGGTGTTGAAGTGTTTTCTAATCCACAGGACAAATATAACTCTTGCCAATATCACTTCTCTCTGAAAAGATACAGAATGTTTGCGTAACCTTCAGCTCAACCGCAATCGATCCACTTCCTCATGTGACCCGTGTACGAGTATATAAAGTGCAGAACGGAGAACGGAGAACACAGACGATTGTTCAGACAGTTTGTGATTAGGTCTCAGACTGCAGCACAATGAAAGCTTTGGTGTTCCTTCTGCTCCTGGTGGTCGTCACTGCAAAACAATATGACCGGTGCGAGCTGGCAAGAGCCATGAAAGCCAACGGCATGGCCGGGTATCGTGGCATCAGTCTGGCTAACTGTGAGTAAGGTGGTATTTTCACATATGATACATGACACCTTTTTATTGTACAGAGGAAACTGTGTTTTACAGCTGAAGTAGGAATATGAACAGGATGCTATACAGTAAAGTATATATTAATACAGAAGATTATGTGCAGTGGTGCAGCAGGTAGCGTTGCTGTCTGTGGTCTTCCTGTGACCATGGAGGTTTCCTCTTACTTCCTAAAACATGCCAGTAAGTGGTCTGAGAAAGATAAACTGACCCTAGGTGTGAATGTGTGTGCATAGTACCATGCAATGGACTGGTGTCCCAGTCAGGGTGTGTTCCTACCTCATGCCCAGTGTTCCCAGGATAGGCTCTGGCTCTCCACCATGATCATCAAAGGCTAAAACAGTTACTAAGTGTGAGAAAGTATGAGACTATCGATCCCGGGTAAAGAAATTGTCTTATTGTGCTTCATTAACACCACATTACTCCATCTGAAATATTCTAACAATAGAATTCTCGTAACTGCTTTATCCTGGTCAGAACAATGGTGGATACTGAGCCTGTGCTGTAAAGACTGGGCGTGACATGGGAAACTCCACACACACACACACACACACACACACACACACACACACACACACACACACACACACACAAAAAAAAATGTAAGAACAAGGGGTAAATTGCTATGTTTCAGAAGCTGGGAAGAAACCCAGAGGAAGTACAGGAGAAACTAGCAGCAAGTTATTTTTATGCAGAATAATCTGCAGCCAGAACATCACACTTCCTCCACAGTGGTATTAATTTAAATATTATTAATATATTTTTAGGGGTTTGTTTGGCCAAGCATGAGTCAGGCTACAACACCCAAGCCATCAACCACAACACTGATGGATCGACCGACTACGGAATCTTCCAGATAAACAACCGCTGGTGGTGTAACAATGGAAAATTCCACAGCGCTAACGGATGTAAAATGTCCTGCAGTCGTAAGAATCCTTTCATAGATCCATCCTTCACATCCAGATCTGGTAACAATAAGATTCTGACAAGCCTGTGATTTTTAGGTGTGAGCTAAAAGCTTACTTTCTCACACAGAGCTTCTTACCGATAACATCTCACAAGCTGCTGAGTGTGCCAAGCTCATAGTGAGACAGCAGGGCATTACTGCATGGTAAGACTACCTCATTCATTTCATGACTGTATAGAGGACTGTTTCATTATAGAGAGGCATCGAAACCTCTCAGAGCAATAGTGAAAATACATGGGTCTGGCATTTGTTTTCAATTTAACACAAAAAGCTTTTCATTACAGTTAATATTATCAGGACAAACCTGAGTGTAAAGTAGAATCAGAAATATTTTAAAAGGATTTTTAGTATTTGGTACTTTATTCTTTAATAACAGCGTGAACTTGAGCTGACAGACTTCACAACCTGATGGTCCATGTTAGAACCCCATCACAGCGACACGTGCTTCAACGGATTTGATAAGACTCACATTAAATCTGACCTGATCTGAATATCACAGTATTCTTTACATTAAAATAGTGACTGAGAAATTCACAGAAACTTCATTTATTTATTGTCGAATTTTCAGTTTTAAATAATTCATAAAAAGACATCAACAACCAAATCCCAGATTTTCTGCGCGGTCTCAGACTTTAGGACCCGGCTAATTGTATATGATTTTTACTTTTTTGCAGGGTGGCATGGCGTAAATACTGCAGAGGTCGTGACGTAAGCTCATACATTGCAGGCTGTGGAGTTTAAACAAAATCATGAAATGACCAATGCATCACTTTAATGTTTAATACAATCGAAACAAATCAGTGGTCATGATGACATCTAATAATGCATTAAGAATCCAAATCAATTGGTAGATCATAGACACTAATTACTCAGAACTCTTTGTCCTCTAGCAACATCGACAAAACACAAATAAAGCATCTAAATACAGCAGCATGTCTTTTTATTCATTTGTTGTTGTTTTTTTTGCTTGTCTGTTTATAACTTTTACTTCATTACAAATCATTTATACACTATTACGTGGCATAAAGCTGAAAGGAAGTGACATAAAAAACATCTGTACAAGAAATCATCTAGAATTTGTATGAAAAGACACAATAAAAATATAAGATGAACACTGAAGCTTCTCATGTAGGGACTAATCTCAACAAAGTGTGCTACAGCACTGCCTGATGGACAGAACTATAGCTATGGGTAAAAGACACTGACAGAGGGACGGGCAGGGGTTTCCATCAGATGAGTTTAAATGAGATTATAAATCCTATACTACTAATAATAACAGAATTTTACAGCAAGGAAAACTGTAATGTGTGATAAAGATTCACCCTACTGCATCAGTTTATATTATAATAACACCAGACCACTACACTCTCTGGACAAAGGTTTGTTTTCCCCCTTTGTTGTTTTTTATAATAACCTTCGGTCTTCTGGGAAGGCTTTCCATTAGAGTTTGTCATGTGGCTGTAGGGATTTGCACATTCAGCCACAAGAGCATTAGTGATGTCAGGCACTGATGTTGTGTGAGGAGGCCTGAGGAGCAGTTGGCACACCAGTTCATCCTGAAGGTGTTCAGTGGTATTGAGTTCAGGGATCTGTGCAGAACACTCAGGATCTTCCACTCCAGCGTTGGTTCACCATGTCTTCATGAACCTCAGGTTTGGGCCTCTTAGTGCCAGTGAAGGGAAATTCTAATGCTAAATTATACAAAGACATTCTGTACATGTCCATGGACTGTCTAGACAGTTCATGGGAGGTGTGTGTGTGATGGTCAAGTGTCCACAAACTTTTGGCCATGTTTTGTATGTATAAAGAAACATATAGCAGAAGATACCAAGTTTTAAAATACGCTGAAAAATTACAAAAGACATTTCTTTGAAAACATGTAATGCATCCTTAAAAAAACCCCAAATACAGTCAGGAATGGGTCTGTGTGGAAGGTGGGGTCTGTGTGGAAGGTGGGGTCTGTGTGGAAGGTGGGGTCTGTGTGAAAGGTGGGGTCTGTGTGGAAGGTGGGGTCTGTGTGGAAGGTGGGGTCCTTGTGGAAGGTGGGGTCTGTGTGGAAGGTGGGGTCTGTGTGAAAGGTGGGGTCTGTGTGAAAGGTGGGGTCTGTGTGGAAGGTGGGGTCTGTGTGAAAGGTGGGGTCTGTAGCACCCCCTAGTGGCAGCGCCTTAGCATCTTAGACACTGCAAGAACATTAAAAGTTTAGAAAGAAAATAAGTTACTTTCTGTTATCTTTAAACAAATGTATATATAATACTTACAGTAATACTTATATTTAGAATGATTTATTTATTAAATGTATAATTTGAAAAAGACTGTGGCCAGTAAAGGAAGCTCGTGTTTATGGAGGCCACAAGCTCAGAAAAAGCAAAAACAGCATCAGAAAAAAATATCTAAATATCTATCTCCAAATCCCTTCCCTTTCCACCACCTCCCCAAAAATAACATGAAGAAAAAACAAACAAATTAAAAAAAAAAGAAACCTGGAGCATTCACTGTAGCTGGGTTTGTGTATACAGCACCTGGAATAGCAGGTAAGCTAACTGTCATGAGTCTGTTACACTGCCATTGTGTAGCTGTGTGTGTGTGTGTGTGTGTGGGTGTGTGGGTGTGTGTGGGTGTGAGTGTGTGTGTGTGGGTGTGTGTGTGTGAGAGAGAGAGAGAGAGAGAGAGAGAGAGAGAGAGAGAGGGCACGACCACATAAATAAACTTTAATATAGGAGTATTTAACTTGGCTAAATGTCCGTTTCAGCCATTTGCTAAAAGGAACTCATTACTCAGCTATATAACTGATACAAGTAAAAGTTCAGAAACTCAGAATTTTGTGGGAATCAGAAACACTTTCCCGGGTCATTTGTCACATCCGGACCTCACAGTTACATTTTAGTTTCCTCAGGAGGTCGGCACATGTAGTCCTGAAGTGCCTGATGCCAAGGAAGCCATTTTCCTATAGACGTCTTTATCGCCCCGATCCACCTTTAACAGGAAATATGAAAGAATTATATAATGTCATGTTTGGTGACAGAAGAGCAATATTTAAATTTTACTGTGTACATTAATATGTACACAGTAAAATTTAAATACCCCTCCTTGAACCGCCACCTTATTGTGGTGGAGGGGTTTGAGTACCCGAATGAACCTAGGAGCCATGTTGTCAGGGGCCTAGTGCTCCTGGTAGGGTCTCCCAAGGCAAACGGGTTCTAGGTGACGGGTCAGACTAAGAGCGGTTCTTATGGACTCTTATGGAAGTAAAATCGAGGACCGTTACGTCGCCCGGACTGGCGTCACCGGGGCCCCACCCTGGAGCCAGGCCTGGGGTTGGGGCATGCAGGCAAGCGCCTGGTGGCCGAGTCTTTGCCTGCGGGACTCAGCCAGGCACAGCCCGAAGAAACGACGTAGGCCCACCTTTCCGTAGGCCCACCACCCGCAGGAAGGAGCATAAGGGTCCGGTGCAATGTGTTTTGGGTAGCGGTCATGGGCGGGGGCCCCGGCGACCCAAACCCTGGACAAAGAATCTGACTTTTGGGACATGGAATGTCACCTCACTGGGGGGGAAGGTGCCCGAGCTGGTGAGGGAGGTTGAGCGGTACTGGCTAGAGATAGTCGGGCTTGCCTCCACACACAGCCTGGGCTCTGGAACCCAACTCCTTGAGAGAGGTTGGACTCTCTTCTTCTCTGGAGTGCCCCATGGTGAGAGGCGTCGGGCTGGGGTGGGCTTGCTTATAGCCCCCCAGCTCTCCATGTGCTGGAGTTTTCCCCGGTAAACGAGAGGGTTGTTTCCCTGCGCCTTCGGGCCGGGGATAGGTGTCTCACTGTTGTTTCGGCTTATGGGCCGAATGGCAGTGTGGAGTACCCAACCTTCTTGGAGACCCTGAGAGGGGTGCTGGAAGGTGCTCCGACTGGGGACTCCATAGTTTTGCTGGGGGACTTCAACGCCCATGTGGGCAACGACAGTGATACCTGGAGGGGCGTGATTAGGAGGAACGGCCCACCTGATCTGAACTCGAGTGGTGTCCTGTTGCTGGACTTCTGTGCTAGTCACAGCCTGTCCATAACAAACACCATGTTCAAGCATAAGGGTGTCCATCAGTACACGTGGTACCAGGACACCCTAGGCCGGAGATCAATGATCGACCTTGTGATCTTGTCATCTGACCTTCGGCCGCATGTCTTGGACACTCGGGTGAAGAGAAGGGCGTAGCTGTCAACCGATCACCACCTGGTGGTGAGTTGGATCCGCTTGCGGAGGGGGATGCCGGACAGACTTGGCAGGCCCAAACGTATTGTGAGGGTCTGTTGGGAACGTCTTGCTGATCCCTCTGTTAGGGGGGTCTTCAACTCCCACCTCCGGGAGAGTTTCAACCAGATCCCGAGGGAGGTTGGGGACATTGAGTCCGAATGGACCATGTTCTCCACCTCCATTGTTGACGCAGCCATCTGGAGTTGTGGCCGTAAGGTCTCTGGTGCCGGTCACGGCGGCAATCCCCGAACACAGTGGTGGACACTGGAAGTAAGGGATGCCGTCAAGCTGAAGAAGGAGTCCTATCGAGCCTGGATGGCTCGGGGGACTCCGGAGGCAGCTGAGGCATACCGGAAGGCCAAGCGGACTACAGCTGTGGTGGTCTCGGAAGCAAAAACTCGGGTCTGGGAGGAGTTCGGTGAGGCCATGGAGAAGGACTATCGGACGGCCTCGGGGACATTCTGGCAGACCGTTCGGCACCTCAGAAGGGGTAAGCAGCTCTCTGCCAACACTGTTTATGGTGGAGATGGAGAGTTTCTGTTCTCGACTCCGATATTGTCGGACGGTGGAAGGAATACTTCGAGGATCTCCTCAACCCTACTGACGCGCCTTCTGTAGAGGAACCAGAGGCCGGGGACTCAGAGGTAGATTCATTCATCACCCAAGCTGAGGTCACTGAGGTAGTTCAGCAGCTCCTTGGTGGCAAGGCACCGGGGGTGGATGAGATTCGCCCTGAGTACCTTAAGTCTCTGGATGTTGTGGGGCTGTCTTGGCTGACACGTCTCTGCAACATAGCGTGGCGGTCAGGGACAGTGCCTCTGGACTGGGCGACCGGGATGGTGGTCCCTCTTTTTAAGAAGGGGGACCGGAGGGTGTGTTCCAACTATAGGAGGATCACACTCCTCAGCCTCCCAGGGAAAGTCTATTCCAGAGTACTGGAGAGGAGAGTCCGACCGTTAGTCGAACCTCAGATACAGGAGGAGCAATGCGGTTTTCGACCTAGTCGTGGAACACTGAACCAGCTCTATACCCTCCACAGGGTGCTCGAGGGTTCGTGGGAGTTTGCCCAACCAGTCCACATGTGTTTTGTGGACTTGGAGAAGGCATTTTGTGGACTTGGAGAAGGAGCTTGGAGTAGAGCCGCTGCTCCTCCACATCGAAAGGGGGCAGTTGAGGTGGCTCGGGCATCTGTTTCGGATGCCTCCAGGACGTCTCCCTGGAGAGGTGTTCCGGGCATGCCCCACCGGGAAGAGGCCCCGGGGAAGACCCAGGACATGCTGGAGAGACTATGTCTTTCGGCTGGCCTGGGAACGCCTTGGGGTCCCTCCGGAAGAGCTGGAGGAAGTGGCTAGGGAGAGGGAGGTCTGGGCATCCCTACTTAGACTGCTGCCCCCGCGACCCGGCTCCGGATAAGCGGAAGACAATGAATGAATGAATAAAATTTAAATATTGCTCTTATTATCATGAGGTATATGTTTAAAATACATGTACACTTAATGACCATATGTTTGTGGAAACCTGACCGTTACACCCAGATATCCTCCTCCTCTGTGTTTATAATAACCTGCGCTCTTCTCTGAAGGCTTTCTGATAGATTTGGAAGGATTTACTCATTCAGCTACAAGGAGCGTAATGGCCAGGTGTCCACAAACATTTGGCCTATAGTGTTAGTACTTATACACATTCACATGTGTGTAACAACTCAACATGTTGTGTATTTGTAAATACTGTCTCCAAATTTGTGTGTTCTCACTTCCAAAAAAGTAGCTTGTGTAACTTAAATGAATTCTACACAAGTGGTTTGTAGATATTTTGCTTTGTGTAAGTATGATTATCGTCTGAAGATGATCATTTTCTAAAGTATCACACGTAATTTTACACCCCTATATTTGAGAACTTATGAATCTAACATTTCCTACAGCATGTGCAATGACCACACCATAGAGTGTCCATATTTATGTAAGGTCAAGTATAATGCAGATTGTTTTAATGTAGTTTCCTGCGTACCGCTTGTTTTCGTTGACATGTTCTGCACAGAGGTAAAACACCTTGAACTCCTCTGATGGAGGTTTCAGCTCAATAGTGGACCTCTTGAATCCTAAAGGCTGTTCCCTCACTGTATAGCCATGCAGGTAGATCCCACCTGTGTATCACAGCCAAGAAAACACAGTAGGATTTATATAAATATATACACAATATACACAAAACTAACATTTTTTGGTATTAAAGGATAAAACACTGCAGAGCAAGTTGTAGATATAATCCACCAGCCCACAGCACACTCTAATGTGCCTTATACCTTATTATATTTAATGCTTTACTGTGGTTATTAAACTATACATCCTCATTCCTCCATACTGTAATTTAATGGATAATATATGTGTTAGTGTTGACATACCAACTGCATACGTCGATCGTATGCTAGCGTAGAAGTAAAGGCATCCGTCCTTTAGGATACAGTAGTGCTGCACCCACGAGTCCTTGTTTCTGTCCAGTAAGTTCAGAAGGCCGAGGCACTCGGGGTTCTTCACAGCCAGAGGAGGGAGGTTTGAGTTGTGGCGTGTCACGTCCACCCACACGTGATTCTGCAACACGAATCACCACCGTTACAGTTTACACTGTTACCATGACAACACCAGGGAACACCAGAGAACAGTGATTAAGCTTTGTTATGCGTGTCTGTGATGTTCGGTTACATTACGTTATGTTCTCCTAGGTTACGTAATGTTGTGTTTATGTGCATGTTTTCCAGCTCAATGGTTACCTGTGTAATGGGGTGAACAGCTCGTTCCAAAACTTCCAACCACCTGACAAAAGGAAAGAAAGAATATAAAGAAAGCAAGGAACAGCAGCATGTGGAAGTGTTTATTGTCACAAGTACAGTTGCATATCCTAACTTAGGAAGCTGGGGTCAGAGTGCAGGGTCAGCCAAGACACAGCACAAACTCCTGATGAGTATCTCAGTGTCTTAATCACTGTTTAATAAGGATTTGCTCACATATGGGGTTTCAGATTTCATTAAAGGTGTAAAAATAATTGATTTCTGGTTTAAGGAATGAATTCACGGTCTGTATTTTATAAGGAATGAATTTGAAAAGAAAACAGGGACTGATAAATTTATACTCATGAGCAGAGATCTGGTGTGAGTCTCACTGTTTCTTGTTAAGTAAATGTTCACCTTCGCATTTCTTGGTTAGACGTAGCACAGAAGTAATAAACACGATTTCCAGCAACAGGAGAACATTTGAACACAAATGGCTTCCCCAGACTGGTGTCGGCCTCCACCACCGCACCTTCCAGCCGCGTGGCAGCCAGAGCCTGGCTCTTTCCTTCATCCTGTCTCACACACACACACACACACACACACACACACACACACACACACACACACACACACACACACACCACACACACACACAGAACGCATCTCAGTTCTAGACACAAAGTCCACCTCCTGACCCACCTCTTATAATTAATTCTCAAACTTTGTTTTTGTCTTAACAGAGAGAAGAAAAATAAACTCACTCTCTTGTTTCTGTAGTAGTAAAGGCAGCAATCATGTCTGAGCACAAACCACCTCTTCCTCCAGCCTTTCAGCCAGCTGGACTGGGTGCGTTTGTGTAGGTAGCCTCGACACACAGGCTTCGGTGTGTTTGGGATACGACCAATATCTGAGCCAATGGTCAGAATCAGGAGATCAGGGCCTGTTTGACGATAACAAAGATGAAAAAGATGCACAGAAAAAACACTGTATAGGTTTTCTAAAGGTAAATATTTATCTGATTGTTTCACTCAGGATTCCGTCTCCTCGCCTTTAGAGGTCGCTGTCCCAGTTTTAAATTACTTTACTTGCGTTTCTGAATATTCTGCATTCTCTGGTTTATTGATATCACTGTCTTATAGTAAAAGGTTTTTAGATTAAGTCTGCTCTTGTTGCCTGTTTTAATTCTTCTGCTCTGCTATTTGACCTCTGGATCTGTTTCTCTGGCTCTTTTTGGATCTTGCTTTCTGTCTCTGCTTATTTAATTACTAAAAATGTAAAATGAATGGTAGAAGATAAAACTTTTTGTATATATAGATGAGTTACGTTACTGCATTGTCCCAATTTCACCACGTTTAAAATAACACTATAAACGTAGTCAATAAATGAGCACACTTTTAACTAGAGCTTTAATGAATCCTTGCCAACATGTTGATAATCCGAACATGGCCAGATGTTGTGTGTGTAATCCTGCCCTACCTTGCCGAGCGAGGTCAACCGCCTCTGAGTGCGGCACACCTGTGACATCAGTGCCATTAACCGCCAGCACGTAGTCTCCCACTTTCAACCCTGCCTCCTCTGCTGCTCCATCTGCAACCAGCAGGAAGAATGTTAATGGATTGATATTTTACTGTGTGGTAACAGTGAGATCTTGGTTTGAATCCTGTTCATTTTTTACATTGCAACTAAAATGACAAAGCCTGAGGTCAAGCAGGCGGGTAATCAGTAAGGCAGATGAAATGTCAGACCAGTTAAATTGGTCTCATGCTGATCAAATTTATCCGGTCCACTTACTTGTGTCAACTTCCGTCACGATAATTGGTTTGGAGTACTGAATTCTGAACCCCCACGGGTACTCGCCCATTCCTTTGCTGATTTTCACAGTTCGCTCACGAACTGAAAAAAACAAAAAACAAATTTAGTATCATACTATGTTATCTTACATATGGAAATTTGCCCTTAAGCTCATTTAGGGAACACTGCCTTGATGATTCATCACTTATTCAACACCCAGAACTGTACTCTGGTCAGCGCTATTTTATGTATCTGTCCTGTAGTGTATTGTCTGTCTGCACTGTTTGTACTCGGTTGCACACTATGCACTGTGTGTGGCAAGGACAACTTACTCTAGTCCTTAACTTGGTGTTGTTTTTTGTTTTATGTAGCTCTGTGTTGTTTTATGTAGCACCATGTTCCTGGAGAAACGTTCACTTCACTTCATTTCACTGTGTACTACATTATCTATATGTGGCCAAAATTACAATAAAAAGCTTCTTGACTTGACTTATTAATGCTCACCTGCTACAGGTCGAGGGCGGTTACTAAGGCATTGCATAGTTTCATTTGGATTGGCATCATCTCCCCGATAAATCCAGGATGCTGAGTGGAACGTCTCGGTATAAAAACCTCTTTCTTCAATGTCTCGGAGTGACATGTCCACTGAGCGGGTGTCCTCTGAATTCATTGTGTCTGACCAAAACAACAGTAAAAACAACAACAACAAAAAACCTCATTATGATAAATTCTTTGCAATAGAATGTATTTATACAGTATAAGTCTCACTGGTTGACTGTTTCTTAGTTCATCTTGTGGAAGACAAAACATTTAAATGGCAATTCAAACATTTTTGTGAATGACACAGTCCGAGTGTTAAGGATTATTTACAAATTAAAGTCAACAATGCAGTTTATTTGGAGTTCCTGGAGGTTCTCAACATCCAGAAACATGGCAGTAGGTTGAATGATGTTCTAAATTGCCTATAATGGTGAATGAGTGAGTGTGTGTGTGTGTGTGTGTGTGTGTGTGTGTGTGTGTGTGTGTGTGTGTGTGTGTGTGTGTTGTGTGTGTGTGGTGTTGTCCTGTGATGAACTGTTGACTGGAATAGGCTCTGGATCCACCGTGACCCTGACCAGGATAAAATGGTTACTGAAAATGAATGAATAAAAGAACTCTTATGCATGCGTGATTAAGTTTGCCTTGAGTCTTCCCGGATCTCTGCTGACTGCTGTAGGTTTGTGATAATGTACAGACTCTCTGTCCACTTTTATAACTTTATCACCTGATTCTTCAGTGATGTTGCTGGTGGAACTCTCTTCAGCAGAACCCCACTGTCTGCTCTCCTTGAACAGCTTGCGTTTCTTCGCCCAGCGGTCCGAGGTTTCGTCAGAATCTTTGGGGATGCTGTCTCCAGGCTTCAGGTGCTCCTTGACCTTTGTTGAGGCTTTAAAAGAGAAATACAAAATGACAAAAGTAGTATTTTCTGCTACATCACATCTTCACAGTTTGCACATATAGAGATATTCAGACACGATTTATTTCCTCTAAAGTCTAGAGGAATTTGTCAAATGTCAGGCTTGGTTAAAGATCTGTACCTGTTTTCTTCAGACGTTTCTCTGTTTGGATACAGGCCTTAGCTGACTGTGAGGAGATACGTCTTGCTGCTGTGTAGGAGAGCTGTTTGGGTTCCTCCACATCTGCATGTTGTTTCTGGACCTCGAGCGGTACTTTTGGTGGTGCAGAAGTTGGTTCTGTAGCGGACTGGTGGTTTTGTACAATGTCTTCACTCACAGAGTTATTGTGCAGAGATCTCTGCTCATATCCTCTGATAACGGTCACTATTGAGCTGTGATTTTTTTGGCTGCTAACAGCGTCTTGTCTCTCATGTGTTTGTGTTTTAGCTCCTTTGAGGAACCCATCAGTAATGCGCTCTTCTGAGCTGCAAACCGAAGGTGGGGTCACATGGATAAGCAGATTCTTCTGATGGGTGTCATCAGGTAGAGCTTCAGGACTCTCCACTTCCACCATCTCTTCGTCAAAGCCACTCTCAGCTACCTCGCTCTGTTCCAGTGGGTCTGCTGAGGAACTCTCCTGATCAGCTTTGTCCAACCATATCTGATCAGTGACCTCTGCCGGCTCTACTTGTTCACGTCTGTACTTCCGAAAGACATCTTCCGAAGTCCTGTCAGTCTCAGACGGACAAAACGGAGTCTTTGTTGAACCGTACGACTCGATGTTGGGGATAATTTTGTGATTATCAAGGAAGACGCTTAAGCTTGGTTGGGAGCTGGTGCTGCTGAAGGAATTGTGATTCTTTCTTTCAGAAACGCCTTCTTTCTCATCCTTCAGATGGTATTTAGCAGCTCTCTCTGCCTGACAGAGTAATGACTGCATGAAAAACGTGGAGAGTGTGCCAGAGGAGAAAGACTCTCTGCATGAGGTTTTACTTTCTCTATTGTGACCTGAGTGATACAACACTCCTGGGTATGTTCCTCGCCTTTTTCTTAGTATGTCTGTGTAACCAGTTGATGGAGAACCGCTGCTGTTGTCATGCATTTGCATATTCTCTTTATGGTTGTGACTTAGTGATGCAGCGGACCTCAGGAAGTGTTTCTGAACATCAAGTTGAGTGCAAGCTGTTTTATGTGCCTTTGGTATTGAAAACCTGCACTTTGACACCAAAGCTTCTAGGTCATCCTGAGGATCCTCCTGTTCTTTGAACACATTACTGTCATTTATATGACAGCACACTATGTCCTCTGTGAGGTCCTGTAGTACATCAATTTCCTTTTCAGCAAACCTGGCTGGAGGAGGAATACCAGATATCGTCTCATTGCTGTGACTGTCGGCTCGTGATAACCGTCTACATGGCAGCCAGAACCCATAAGGTGAAGAGCAAGTAGATGATCCATCCACCAGTGTGAAATCCGTGTCTGTGTGTCCACCAGAGTGGGGTCTGCAGAAGTGGTCTTTGCAGCAGCTTTTACAGCAGTCCATCTCTTCTTGGCTGCTTAATGAGCTTGGATTTCTTGATGACTCTTCATTTGTCTTCAGTTCTGTCATGACTTTAAATCCAACACTTTCACAGAATTTGGCATTTTGCATATATTTTCTTCTATACTGATTCCACGAATTAGGATGTATGAAGCATTCTCTGTTTGACGTTTGAGGTTTTTGTCTCTCTCTTTCCTTCTCATTTTGAAGAATCAAAGTGGTCTTGACATCAGAGTTAACTGACTGGACCATCTCACTGATCTCTAGTCTCACATCTGAGCTCACGTATTTAACCTTAGATGATGTGATTTCTATCAGAATGCTGGCTGTTTCTCCTGCTCTCAACTCCTCCAGACTCTGAAATACAATGTTCGGAGGAGATCTTCCAAAATCGCAGAGTGTCACCGAATGTGTGATCCTTAGCTTCCTGTCCTCATCCACTTGCACTGTAATGCTGGTTCTTTCCTTTTTATATCCATCACTTTCCTGTCCAAATGCCTTCTCCCTGCTAGAAATTTCAGTCTCCTTTTCCTCTTCATCTGACAAAAAGATTTCTTTGCAAAAGGAGTCTGTCTCTCCCTTTTCAGTGGAATGGTCTTCCTTAACCATGTAATCCAATGGACTCTTGATGTTTTTTGGAAAACTGCATGAAGAGATGCTCTCTGTAGACAAATGAAAATTCGAAGTAATCATATGAGAGATGTGAAATTTATATTATGTACATTTTGCAAAATAGCTGTAATGAACACATGAGCAATAACAACATTTAACACTGTAGTGAGTTGAGACCAGTTGTCCATATACAGTGCCTGGACCACGTATACGAACTGTCCTACATTTCCATGCTTCAGTGAGATTTTGTCTTTTCTTTTCTTTTACACAATACACCGATCAGCCATAACATTGTGACCACTGCCAGGTGGAGTGATGGCACCTGTTAGTGGGTGGGATATATTAGGCAGCAATGAACATTTTGTCCTCAAAGTTGATGTGTTAGAAGCAGGAAAAATGGGCAAGCGTAAGGATTTGAGCGAATTTGACGAAGGGACAAATTGTGATGGCTAGACCACTGGATCAGAACATCTCCAAAACTGCAGCTCTTGTGGGGTGTTCCCGGTCTGCAGTGGTCAGTATCTATCAAAAGTGGTCCAAGGAAGGAACAGTGGTGAACCGGAGACAGGGTCATGGGCGGCCGAGGCTCATTGATGCACGTGGGGAGCGAAGGCTGGCCCGTGTGGTCCGATCCAACAGATGAGCTACTGTTGCTCAGATTGCTGAAGAAGTTAATGCTGGTTCTGATAGAAAGGTGTCAGAATACACAGTGCAGGACGGGTCAGGGCTGTTTTGGCAGCAAAAGGGGACCAACACAATATTAGGCAGGTGGTCATAGTGTTATGCCTGGTCGGTGTATGTGTTCCATTTAAACATGTGAAATATTTCAGCTCAGTACTTATGTAAGGCAGTGTAAGGATCAGAACAGACTCCTTCATGTGATACAGACTATATGCTTTCTTAGTATTTTCTATTTTGTGGTACTGTATGTCTACAGATTTGAAAGTTACATCTTGTAAGAAGGTCAGTATGCCACTGGAAAAAAATCTAATGATTTTCCACCATGAATTTGACCTAGAAATGAATTCAAAATCGCTGCCTCCATTTTACCTTAAAATATAAATGAGAAGTTCAGGACAAAATGTTTTGCAAGAGCTGCACAATTTTTGTCAAAGCTGAAGCACAGCATTGAAGCTGTGCGATCATGAGAGGAAAGATTGCAGAGGTTAACCTCTCAGAGGATAAATCTGTACTTTAATTTTACAATCAGATTGAATTAGAATGATGTAAATGTAGACTTTGAAATATGCTGCAAGAGATTTAGCATTATTACAGAGTTAGTGTTGAGGTAAAATCACACAAGTTATATTTTAATTATGTTGTATTGGTTATTATTTTAGAAAATTATGTGTTCATGTAGATCATTAATAACAGAGAAGCTTACTGAGAAAAACTTGAATTAACTGCCAAGAATCAGACATGGCAGATAGAAGTGTCCAGCAAACACGGTGTATGTGAGAAACCTTCCTAAAGTCTCATGTCCTATAGCTGGCTTATTCATGTTAATAGGTTAGATGAGTCCCTGCTAATCCTGCACCATACAGTGTCCAGGCACTTGCTTCATGACAACATGTGACTTAGACAGTCTTTACAGGATTATCGTCTACATCCTGCTCAGACCAGCACTCACGTTTCATACTGCAGGAACTCTTCCTCCTGCGGCTGTTCCTCCTCCTCCTTTTACTCATTCTGCTGAAGTACCATCAGATATCACTACAGAAAAATCAGCATGATGACATTTATCTATTTATTTGTCATTTGACATCTATCTATCTATCTATCTATCTATCTATCTATCTATCTATCTATCTATCTATCTATCTATCTATCTATCTATCTATCTATCTATCCTTTTTGTTTTGTCTCAGAGGTTTGATTTTTTTTTATTAAAGTAGTTAATAATCAGTAATTTGAGCATGTTTAAATATGTAGAGATATAAACAGTATGCACTGCAATAAAAGTCTTTTTAGGTTTTCTTTTTACTGAATCAAAGAAACACAAACATTAAATATTCAAACAAATGATGACCCCTGACATGGACAGATGTCCAGAATGCAGATTGGGTTCATACTTGGGTAGAAGTGTAATGTTTTTACTGTATACTGTAAGTCTAAAGAATAACCAAACTGACAATCTGATGCATTCAGCACTTATTCACACAAAATGACTCATTTATTAATTATTCATAATGACTCAGTATTACTCATGCAATCATTTCATTCTTTCATCCACAAAAGACTAATATATATACATACAATAAATAAACAAATAGGCTTCACATTTCTATTTTTAATTTAGCAGCTAATTTGGGATTTTGTATTCAGTAATATAGTGGAATATATTCTTTTTCCCACACGCTGCCACAGTATTATTGTAGATTTAGTGTTGATTAATTACATATGGTAACGACACACTGATAATATTCACAATATTCACATTTTACTAACACAATGTATGTTAACTTTATAATTTCTGTATTCTTTGCACAGCAAAGACTTTCTACCCAAAGCTCAATTTCAAATGTTTGTAATCTTTATTCATTTTCAAGTATTAAGCCTTTTTTCCTGTCGAGTAAAATACACTTCCCAAGAACCAGCACATCAGCAGAATAACCTCTTAATCTCATAAAAACCCAGAATCCAAACAAAATATCATCTTACCTTCAGGATACACCAACCCAACAGGTCCAGTCTCTTCTCATTCATAAGAAAATAAAAAGGGAGCAGTAATATTTTCTATAAAGAAGCAGTGACACCTTTCATCTAGACACTGTTCCACTTCTTATTGTTCTATTTCTGCACTAAAGACGTGAAGCAGCTTAATAGCTCTAATCCTATGGCTCCATGTGATGTCAGGTTTGCCTGTATATTCACTGTGTGTATGAGCAGAGTGAGGAGTACCACATTCAGGATGAGTTAATGATAAGGATGAGCGCTGGATTTAAAAAACAAAAAAACTTGAATTACCATCAGGCTGAAAAGAGTGCCATACAGTCAGATGCTCGGACAAGTTCGGACATCCAGACTGTTGATTGAAGAAAACACCAGTGTACATCTGCTTTGTTATAGTGGAGAGTCAGATTAATGACTGATTATATATTCAGATATATTCAAAATATCAATAATAAACTTTTCAAGAAAAAGTTTGTTTTTGGTGTCGATTTGTAGTAACAGCCTCCATGGTGTACAGAATATATTATTACATGTTATATATTACAGTTCTAAACGACATAGGGTAAGAATTTATTTAAAGGTCAGAATATATGGTATATTTACCTAATACATTTCTATCTAGCTTGCGTCAGACTTTAGTAGAGTTTTATTGTAGCTCGATAAACTTTTGTCTGGATTCAGACTCAGAGTAGAATACAGCTTTGTTGATTAATGATGGATTAAATACCCCGACATTTATCAAGGAGCATTTAACAAGAAATGAAGATGTGATTTGCTCTGGTGTTGTTCAGGATATTTTTTATGGCATAAAACTGAATAGCATTACGATTGTGAAGTCAGCCACTGAGCCACCTAGATAATCTGGCACCTTGTTAATAATTATAATAATAGCAAGTGTTGCTAGTTAACAGTTTTTGGTACAAATAATAAATAATAAATAGAATAAAACCTTATTTCAATATCCCCACCTTTATCATGTAAGATGTTCTGATGTGTCACCAAACCTCTCCAACCATGCGCTGTGTACATTTTGTGCAGTGAAACACAAACACCTTATTCTTACTACTGGATTCATCTTGTAACCTGGTTGATCCAAACCAGTAATGATTTCATATTAGATGTTATATATGAGATAGTCCACTAGATGGCGTGAAAAATTCAAGCAATTTGACTCGAGGCATGTAGGACAGTCTGGCTGCTTGTTTGCATGTCAGTCTGCACTATATGCTAAAGCTGTTCCATTGTGGAACATCTGCTCATGTCAACCCACTTCACTAAGTCAAACCTTCTGCTTAATCACCTGCTCACCTTTCAGTCAGACGTGATGTTCTACAACAAACTACACAATGACACAAAAGAGGTCTTTTTAATATACTGATGCATGATAGGCAGTGTGTTGAGAGAGACACACACACACACACAGAGAGAGAGAGAGAGAGAGAGAGAGAGAGAGAGAGAGAGAGAGAGAGAGAGAAACAGATGGAGGACACTTCATCCTTCATGTGACAGATAAGATCTGTTCTGCATCAGACTCATGTCTGCCCTTGTATAAATAGATGTGTGAATTCATTGCTCTGGTTGCTTTAGCAAGCCTTTTGTACATAGAGCTCGTCCTTGTTGTGGCTGATGGACGTGACCTACATTGTGAACTCTGACCTGGTGTCCTGTACGATCAGGTGAGCTGAGGATCAGTAAAGACCTCAGACCATCTCCATATGGCATGCACAATAAGCCAGGAGATACTGTGAAGCATGTGTACTGATGTGTTTGGCAGAAGGCTGGATGGTTCTGGTTCAGATTGTTTTTACGCACACACATCAATGTTTTATTAACAAGAATTAATTTAGTTTGATAAAAAAAAAGTGCAGTCTGCAGAATAGTTCCTGTGATGGTCAGGGATAAGATGCTGGCCTCTTAATCCGGGGATTGTAGTTTCTGAGTTCAAATCCCAGGACAGACAGAGAGCCAGGATAAGATCTTAGAGCAAGGCTGTTAACCTTCAGCAGCTCGACTGTGGGCGTAGACTACATTCTGCCTCACTGTAAGTGTCTAACAAAATAAATAAAAGATGGTATTTTATTCTAAACTGGGGTCTTTTAGTTTTGTTGGAAATCATCAAAGTCTTTCTTTCTTTCTTTCTTTCTTTCTTTCTTTCTTTCTTTCTTTCTTTCTTTCTTTCTTTCTTTCTTTCTTTCTTTCTTTCTTTCTTTCTTTCTTTCTTTCTTTCTTTCTTTCTTTCTTTCTTTCTTTCTTTCTTTCTTTCTTTCTTTCTTTCTTTCTTTCTTTTCTTAAATTTAGTCTGTTTGACTGGTCACTTCTTGAATTGTATTGGATTTGATCCAAACCTAAATCACTCAATACAAACAAGTCTACAAATATGAACCTAAGGACCAGTCAGTGGACACCAAAGCAATGAATAGCTTAATGGCTGAAATAAATATTTCCAAAACTTTATACTGTAAAGGCAAACACTACACAGTGTGCGCTTATTGTGAATAAGAGTCATGGAATGAGTGCAGTCCAGCCTGTGTGATTACAGCAACAGTTTTTTTGTACAAAACTGCAGCATCCAGGTGAAATTAACAACTGAAGCGTGAAACTTGGGCATTAACAGTCTTGAGGACGTTTACTGTGTTCATGTAGAACCACACAGGCTGAGGTACAAATTCAGAAGCACCACGCAGAAGTCAAACATCAGGAAAAATCAGGCAGAGAAGAGCCTCAGCCGTGTTTTACAGAGATGTCTGGCTGCGAAATATTAAGAACCCCAAATTAATTATACTGTAACTCTGTAATCATCTATTAAACAGTCATGTCCTGGTAACACTGTGTATCAAAGGGATGAAGTAGAAGATCAGTGACTTAATAACATTACAAAACTTTGCCGTATCCTTCACTAAGTTTGCATCATTTGATTTATTTGACATCACATCACATTGCAAAAAGACCAAATTATCCTCGAAGTTCAAGAGAAGATGCATCAGAAATTGCTCCAGCTGAAGAGATGAAGGAACTGCATTCATGTAAAACTGAAAGAGCCCAGAGGGAGCTCTTATTTTTTGTAGCCTAACAGCAGGGAAAAATCACTTTGTCACTCCACATGAGGCAGAATTTATTCCAAACAAGGTGAGTGAGAAGCGAGGGACTTGTCTACACCACTAGATACTCATACTGATGAAAAACGTTTTTTGCCTTTTCACAGACGAGTAGCATGAAATCTTCCTCATGAAATCACACATCAGTGATTCTTCACCACTTCAGTGAAGGGCGCTGCTATTTTTGTCTCTGCGCTGCATTATTCAGCTGATTATTAAGCCTAAGTCACTGTATGAATCCTTCTTTTTCTATCTGTTCTGTGTTTTATACTAAGCTGTATACTGTGCTTCTGGGAGTAGATGTTTGTGATATACTGTATTAGCAGTCATGTCCTGTAGTTTTGTATTAATATTGAATCTTATTGCACAAAGCAATCAAAAGAAAGAAATAAAGTGGCCTTTAAATGACTTGATGCAAACAATTAGTGACCTTGATCACAGGAGCTTGCTTGAGCTTTTCATTTTTACATTATGCAAAACAGCAGACTGAAGGACGGGATGTTTAATTAGCTAATTAGCATTCAAAGCCATTTGGACATCTTCCTCTCTTCTCACTGTCGCTCTATTAAAACAGTTTATTATATATCCTCAGCTTCTTGTGAATGCTTTGGCTTCTGACTTTCAATTCATTAATAAAGCTCTCTCCACTTCCTCCACAAACTCTTTTTCACCAACACACAGAGCCAAATAAAGAAATCCTTTATACATATGAAACGAATGGCGTGTTCTGGTGCAGCAGAGCGGCTGACGCTCATACAGGAAGTGATGGATCACAGGACCGAGGACATTATTTCAGTCTACAGTTGGTGCAGTCTGACCGGTGACAGGTTATACTGCTTATGGTTATTGAGCTGTGGGTATTTTGAAAGGAATGGATTTCTTGCTGTTATGTAACAGTGCTGCTCTGTGTCCGTCTCTTCTGAGATCTTATTTTCCTCTGAGAACGTCTGACAAAATACACATACTTACAGATGTCCCTATAAAACACAGACAAACACATACAGCTAAAATTATATTAGGGTGAGATTCTGATATCCAATATTGGATGTATGTGTCATTAATACATAAATTATTAAATTAAACCTGTATTTTAGTACAACATTTAGAAAATTTGCCGCATTTAAATGATATACATTGCCTTTCATAAGTATTCACACCTCATTTAAACCTTTCCATACAGGTGCATCTCAATAAATTAGAATGTCGTGGAAAAGTTCATTTATTTCAGTAATTCAACTCAAATTGTGAAACTTGTGTATTAAATAAATTCAATGCACACAGACTGAAGTAGTTTAAGTCTTTGGTTCTTTTAATTGTGAAGATTTTGGCTCACATTTAACAAAAACCCACCAATTCACTCTCTCAACAAATTAGAATACTTCATAATACATTTAGAATACTTGTTGGTTTTCTGGAAAGTATGTTCATTTACTGTACATGTACTCAATACTTGGTAGGGGCTCCTTTTGCTTTAATTACTGCCTCAATTGGGTGTGGCATGAAGGTGATCAGTTTGTGGCACTGCTGAGGTGGTATGGAAGCTCAGGTTTCTTTGACAGTGGCCTTCAGCTCATCTGCATTTTTTGGTCTCTTGTTTCTCATTTTCCTCTTGACAATACCCCACAGATTCTCTATGGGGTTCAGGTCTGGTGAGTTTGCTGGCCAGTCAAGCACACCAACACCATGGTCATTTAACCAACTTTTGGTGCTTTTGGCAGTGTGGGCAGTGCCAAATCCTGCTAGACAATGACATCAGCATCTTCAAAAAGCTGGTCAGCAGAAGGAAGCAGGAAGTGCTCCAAAATTTCTTGGTAAACGGCTGCAGTGACTTCAAAAAACACAATGGACCAACACCAGCAGATGACATTGCACCCCAAATCATCACAGACTGTGGAAACTTAACACTGGACTTCAAGCAACTTGGGCTATGAGCTTCTCCATCCTTCCTCCAGACTCTAGGACCTTGGTTTCCAAATGAAATACAAAACTTGCTCTCATCTGAAAAGAGGACTTTGGACCACTGGACAACAGTCCAGTTCTTCTTCTCCTTAGCCCAGGTAAGACGCCTCTGACGTTGTCTGTGGTTCAGGAGTGGCTTAACAAGAGGAATACGACAACTGTAGACAAATTCCTTGACACGTCTGTGTGTGGTGGCTCTTGATGCCTTGACCCCAGCCTCAGTCCATTCCTTGTGAAGTTCACTCAAATTCTTGAATGGATTTTGCTTGACAATCCTCATAAGGCTGCGGTTCTCTCGGTTGGTTGTGCATCCTTTTCTTCCACACTTTTTCCTTCCACTCAACTTCCTGTTAACATGCTTGGATACAGCACTCTGTGAACAGCCAGCTTCTTTGGCAGTGAATGTTTGTGGCTTACCCTCCTTGTGAAGGGTGTCAATGATTGTCTTCTGGACAACTGTCAGGTCAGCAGTCTTCCCCCATGATTGTGTAGCCTAGTGAACCAAACTGAGAGAGCATTTTGAAGGCTCAGGAAACCTTTGCAGGTGTTTTGAGTTGATTAGCTGATTGGCATGTCACCATATTCTAATTTGTTGAGAGAGTGAATTGGTGGGTTTTTGTTAAATGTGAGCCAAAATCATCACAATTAAAAGAACCAAAGACTTAAACTACTTCAGTCTGTGTGCACTGAATTTATTTAATACACGAGTTTCACAATTTGAGTTGAATTACTGAAATAAATGAACTTTTCCACCACATTCTAATTTATTGAGATGCACCTGTATGTTGTAGTGTTACATCCTAGAGCTTCAGCACCTGGATTTATTAATTTGCCAAAGAGTATAAAAATGAGGGCGTGAGCACTTATATATAATTACAGCCTTTCTTTTATATGTAAATCATTTTGCAAATGATACAGATTTTCCTATATTATGGCCTGTAGGATCCCAATTAACTCAATTAAAACACCTTTAAGGGGTGAATACTTATACAAAGCTCTGTATGTTGATTTTTTTTGCTTAAACTATGTAGAATAAATATGTACTGGAAGTTGTAGCTGATACATATATGAGGAATTAGTCTGTAGTTCCTGTACTATACAATCATTCAGTAGATGTGTAAATATTACTGAAAGATGATATGTAACACATTTGTAAGAAAAGTTATACCACTGATGTACTCCACTTTGTACCGAATCAAACAAAGGTGTTTTTAAACGAATCTCTTTCATCTGAATGAGTCTGTTGAAAATCCTTACATCAAAATTCTCTCATTCTCAGGTGAAAAGCTGAAAGATAATAAATCATTTCTGTGCTTAAAATGAACGTCCTCTATCTTGATGAATGATTTTTATTTATTTATTTTTACTGCAGATTTAATTACATCTTAATATAATAAAAATCGGTCTTGCTGCCTTCTTTGCATTTTGAATGAGAACAGAAAACTTGATCAATGACCTCATTACTTTCTTCTTAAATCAAGTAATGACCGCAAGAAAGAAGGCAGAAATTATGGCGAATTGAAAGACAATAAAAACTGTGGTGAAGATGATAGATGATGAAAGTTTTGTTGACCTCTGCTGTCTACCTTCAATTTCACAGATCTTCTCATAAAGACACACACACACACACACACACACACACACACACACACACACACACACAAATACAAACACATACATAAACACACACACAACTGTAGATGACTGCAGTTAACCTTGTGTTATTCCACTGAGAGCAGAGTGTGATAAAGGGACTGACTGATGGCTTTCCCTGCACTGGCCTTGCAATCATGTCTGAATAGCAGCATGAAAAATGAGCTCTTGATTGAAGAGTGATGTAACAGAGGACACAGATATCACATTTATTGTTTCCCACCATCAAGTTTCTCTGTACCTTTTAGACAAGAACACAGTGCCTACTTATTTAGTGAAACTTTGATAGTGTAATGGCCTAAATGTTATTATTTGGATTGAATAAACTATTTTGTTCATCATTGTGTTTAATTCATTTAGATTTTATCTGTTAATCTTCTGCATAGCATCGCTGCGCTTCTGTCTGTGACAGCGTGAGCAGGATATACGGCTCAGCCGTGCTATTAACTGGACTCTTTACCTGTAGGATTATTGTCTAGACATAGTTTGTAATTCACAGGCTGCAAGGCCACATGAGACCCCTGCATCCTGTTCCACGGCTCATTACTGCTCCTTACTGCGCAGTGGAGTTTCAGAACATTTCACTTTGCCGCAGGATTGCGTAGCTGTTTTAGAAACACTGTTATATTACACTCTCGTTATCACTTGCTCAGTTTGTCCTGCTGAAAAATCTGAAAATCAGTAATATTCATCACATCTTAATGAGAAGAGTTGTTTTAAAGAATTGTTTTGTTCGCTCAGCTCTTAATCAGAGTGGCATTGTGAACAAATTGTTCCTGTGTGTAATAGCAGTCTATTCAGTTTAAAAACTAAAAACACCCAAACAACTCAGTAAGAATGAACACATTCACTAGTAACATCACTGTGTAACTGCATTTAAACAAAGATCTAGCCGGTCGCTTGTGTGTGCAATTTGTTGATATTATGCTGTTTTAGATGAAATATTGTCTCAGAGATTACCCAAAATGTAGAGCATGATAACCATCAGGAGAGTGGGGTCTGTTCAAACATCTGATTTTTTAATCATCATTTTGATTCATGAGAAATACATTTTACTGTTTAAAATAAATATAATACTGTTTTCGTGTTACTATCTGAGAATATAAACTATATGGCTGATGGTCTGTGAACACCTTAACATCACACTTTAATGTGCTTTTTTAACATTCTAGTCCAGCTTTAGCCAACATTTGTGTTTATTGTAACCTCTACACTTCTAAGAAGGCTTCCACTAGATATTGTGGCTTTAGGGATTTGTCCATTAAGCCGCAGGTGTGTTATTGAGCTCAGGTGCCGATGTTGCGTGAAGAGGCCTGGTGTGAAGTCTCAGTGGGGTTGAGGTCACGGCTCTGTGAAGGCCACATGAGTTTATCCACAACGTACCTGATAAACCATGTCTTCATGTACAATCTATAAGGCTACAGCATACAAAGACTTGTGTGCTTCCAACTTTAACACCAGTTTGGGGAAGACCTGCATATGGGTGTGATGGTGACTCTGTATAAAATCCCTGATGGAGGTCACACAAATATACCACTCAAATGAATAACAGCTAATGTGTGTGTATCTTTGCGCTTCAACCTTGTACCCTTTTGAAGGAGGTAAATCATTGTTAATCGTTTGAAGACATCACAGCTGAGCACGAGAGGAGAAATCAGTCAATCATATGGCTTTGATTCAGTGATTTATCATTTTCAAAAGTCTTCAAGAATTTTCAGGAGGTTTGTAACTGGGACTGCAGAATGACAGGTTTCTGTCTTTTAGATGAGAGAAATGAAAAAAACAATACAAGAATTTTATTGGATTCCTGTAATATGGAGTGCCTTCAGAATAACAAAAGGCACAGCTTGAAAAAGCAATTTCGCTCTTTATTCAGCTGAATCATTCTGTGCTATATTACTATATTTCCTTCAATTTAAACCCAAACCTAGGTGACTCTGACCCTGTTTGACCAAAGAGGGTACATCATTCAAACTGCAGAGGATGCTGGCTTGCCAGGCCATTATTTAGGTGTACAGTAATAGACTGCAGAACTCTCCTCCATTTTCTATGCCTCTCACACCATCAGCAATATGTCTGCACTTGGCATCTCTGCTTCACGCTGTTCTGCATAGCTCCTTGTGGGTGTTTGGCTCAGCACTTTTACGTCCAACATCCATCTCGGGACCTTTAAAAAAATCTAGACTTCAATAACAAAATACTGAAGCAGAACTGTAAACATGATCAAAATAAATTATAAATTGATGGTGGTTTTTTTTAAGTAAAAAAAAACGCTTGAATTTTCCGCTTGAATGAGCCACGATCCAATTATAGCCACACAGAGCCCCAGAGAATGTGTGAGGAAAGCAAAGCCACACAGTACATGAAGAAGAGCCAGTAATGTTCACACGGCTGCAGCGTGCTAAGATGTAGGCTAGAAGAACACGGCCACGTCACACCGCACCTGGACCACAGAGGTAAGAGCATGGTGCTTTAGGCCTGAGTCATGACACGCAGAGAAAGCCTGGACTTTCTTCACTTTTAAAATAATTATACATGCCATGCTCAGATTACAGATCTCGTGTGTGTGTGTGTAGGGGTTGTATTTGCAGTTGAGCTCCAACAGCAAACATCTGAGGAGCAGTGTGTATCAAGCTGGGTTGCTGTAGGTGCAGAGGCCACCCTGTAGTGGAGGACTGCTGTGTGTGCTCATGTTAATACTGTCACTCTCCATGCCTAAAGAGCAGTCTCAGCTCAGTCTCATTGGACATCCTAGTGTGTGTGTGTGTGTGTGTGTGTGTGTGTGTGTGTGTGTCTGTCTCTTGCTCTCTGTGTCTATCTTGCTCTGTAGGGAGAGATTGTCAGACTGATTGACAGGGCAGATCGAGGAGTAGACGCTCGGCCATGATAGGGCGGCCTCAGAGGGCCTGTTTATCCTGTCTAGGGAGCTTTCAACTTCTGCCTCACTCATTACATGACTCCAGTAGACTAGCAATAAATTTGACAAGACACTTGCTGCTCTTAAGGTGCAGTTTAGTTTTTTCCAGACAAACACTGATGTAAGTCAACTGTTTTAGCTGAAAATGATCTTCATGCAGGAAGACAGAGCTGTTGTTTTTGACATTCAGATAATATACAGTTCATACACAGCTTCATGTTGGAGAAAGTAATGTCCATCTGCTTTAGTCTGATGAATATTTTTGAGTAAAAAGAAGATTTTTCAGATTTCTTTTGTTCTTGGTTATGGTGTAGGTTGACATTAGAAACTTCAACACCTATATTATTATACTTTTAAGCATCATAGTGGTGTAAAGTGTCTAACATCTTACCTCAAAATGAACCTTTAAATCCAAAGTAACACTGAGGAAGCATTACTGCCTCACAGCTGTTCATTCCCCTGTTGATCCTGAGCTTGTGTTGATATCTGTGTAGAATTTCACCTCCTTCCCTTGTCTGTCTGAACTTCCTTCAGGTTCTCTGGTTTCTTCTGACTGCCCAACAGTTGGTGGACAGATAACTAAATAGCCCTAAGGTGTACCTTCCTCTCCGTTTACCTGGGAGAGGCTTACTGAAGATGAATGAACTCAAAGAAAGATGCCATATAATGCAAAATTTTATTAGATTTATAATTTCTGGTGATACAGTCGAGTGTTTTCACACTTTCTTTTTTGCAATTTATCTGAAAACAAAAAAATTTAAAATGGCACTTTTTAAGGTTATGGTATTAACATGGATATTGTTATTTAACCACATGTACATGTCTTTTTCATTTGGTCTTAAGGGTGTGCAAACTTCTCTCCATTGCTCTATATTAGTGTAGGATGAACAGAGTAGTTTCAGCTCATTTAAATTTCATATTGCACACAGTGTGTGTCTTTGAGCTATCTTTAGCTCGGGTAATAGCTGTAAAGATCAGTCAGCGTGTGTGTGGCCAGTTGTAAAAGCTGCCTGCAGAGGAAGAGAGGAGTGCCAGCACTCATCCATCTGGCTACAGAATGCAAAAGCCCTCCTGTTGGACACAAAGAAGGCGAGGCAATTAATCTTTCAGCTTAGAATCGCTGAAGCAGCTGAGTAAAATGTGCACAGTGATGCAGACAAACCTCAGTATAGTGGAACTTATGAAGGAAAAAGGGATTCAGTCTGGTTTTTTTTAGTATTCTGGTCACTAGAACATGCTGCAGTGCTCCAGGCTGGTGAAATGGTCATTGTCTCAGAAGGCCTGGAGTTGATGTTGAATGTGTACTTGGTGATTGTTGATAATCAAAGGAAAAAAACGTCTAGATATAACAGTGCGAGTGCCTGTTTAGGTAAACCCGCGGTCACCGGCATGCCTCTGTACAGTGCTCAGCCCGGCGCAGGCAATTAGTGCTGATGCACGGCACCTGGGCCCGCCGCTATATAAGCCTTAGGGTTTAGCCGCTCGGTGTGCAGACATGGGATCTGTGCAAGTATCAGAGACCACAGGGCACCGAGAGGTAATTTCGGTAATAACGTAGCTTCCCTGAAAGCCTTCAGCTAGTTGAACTGAACAAGTTATTTAGTGATGGGGTAGTTTCAGCTCCTCGTCAGTTGTTGTTATTATGAAGAACTGATTCCGGCTTGGCGAGGGTATTGTTCAAGCCCCCAAAAGCTTGCTTGTGATAAGCTGGGGCTTTTCCCTCTCCTTGCAGTATCTGTGGGTCTTCCCGACGTATTTATAGTCATTTTCCTGTGCTCTTCCCCATAACCGTGACATGGCTCATAGTGCAGTGCGAAACCTCTCCGGCTCGCACCCCGCTTCAGACATCTCTAAAATAAAAGTGTCTTTTGTTTATCACCCAATTCTACCGTCATCTCCAGACCCCCTGATTAAATCCTATTACTATCCTCAATCCATCTGGATAGTGGGCCAGGCTCGGTACTCCCCACTCCTATAGTACAGAGTCCTTCGATCCCCTTAGATTCACTAGATTCACTAGATCACACTAGATTCATTTCCATGCTGCTTGATATTACTCATCCTCTTCATGTTCTGATGCTGGATCCATTAACCTTCATGACTTATTAAACAGTGTCTGGACTAAACTTCAGACAACTCTCCAAGCTGTAAACCAACCATGAAGTACAGTGTCCTCTGAAATACTGCTTGGCATTGACTTCTCTGTTCTGCCTGTTTACTGTCTCCACCACATCTCTCAACATCTTCCAGTCTCTTATTTAGAGATAGTTATCTGTTCTGAGGTCTCATTTCCTGTGTCTCTGTGTTTCTGCCCTGTGAAATTTTACTGTTTATTATTCTGACATGAATAGACTGCTTTTAAGTCCAATACATTTCAGGGTAAAATGCACTCTTTATGTAGTGCTGATTCTCTTACCAAAAAAAAATGTGACTTTACAGTCATTATTAGTTTCTTTTTTTGTTGTTTTTACATTTTCTCTCAGTACACTGGTCTTGTTCAGTTCCCATGCACTTGTCAGCTTTCTCCCATATCATATGACATCTGACTAACCAGGTCAAATCCTAACCTGTGATTCTATGTGACATCAACCAACCACATCTTTTCTAACTGCTGCTCATGAAAGCACCACAGCACTATCTGTCCTCTTCCACATATATCTCCGGATGATAGGGACAGTGGTTTTGTCTTGTGCCACCATTTTTTAAATACCTTCATGTGCAACCAAAAGGTATAATGTTTCAATTCATAATATTAAAGCAGCAATTTCTACACAGGATAGCACTTGCAAAAGAAATTCATGAATGACAGTCAAAGCTTTAGATACTGATGCCTGTGACAGGATGTTTTAGGTTATTAGATGTATTGTTGTGAAAAAAGAATGTTAAGGACCCAGCTTCGATCTCTGTAATGAGATTCATGGACCACTCTTTAAAAAAATCCTGTATGGCTTTACCACAGGAAGCTCACTACAGACTTAAACACTGGACACAATGGCATTCTCACTCATCTCAAGCCTCAAGTGTTCCTCAGATCATTTAGGAACATATTGGAGTAGATGATAAGGAATGTCAAACAACTCTAAGATGGATATATTAGTAATCTGGACTCTCTCTCTCTCTCTCTCTCTCTCTCACTCACTCTCACTCCCTCTCTGTGCTGTTTTTCTCTCAGAGAAATAGATTTACAAAAATCTACAGAGATGAGCCACAAAAGTTTTGAAACCGGGAGTCTACCAATGTGATGGAAAGGCCACAATATGGGGACAAAACATACCATCTCACTGTTCAAGCTCAGTGGTGGTAGTGTCATGGCTTGGGCTTACATGGATGCTTATGAAACCAGACCACTAATCTTTATGGATTCAGAGGTCTATAGAAACACTGTACAATTCTGTTCTATCTTCTCATATTCATCTTTTGATCTTAAACCCTTGTTTCAGTGTACAGCAAAAACAGTAGCACTGACCTTGCTGTTCCAGTACTTTTGGAGATTAACTGATTTCATATACGTACTGCATGCATGTATTTTTGAAAGTGTTTTAAAGTGATAGTCTTTCATCGAGTTATTGCGCATAATGCATCTAAATCACAGTTATGAAATCTATCAGGAAGAATGCTCACTGCTGTCATAAACTCTCATGTACAGGGCTTTCTTCATAGCAGCATAAGTAATATTTAGTTTATTAACTATCTATGCAACTATTTACTCTGTAGCACAGACTAGTTTGACCCTTTTTTCTGGTTGAACCATGTTTTATAGAAACTTTAATGCTCATTTAAAATGTTTGATTACATTATATATATTGTGAAACATTTGAAATGCAGAATATTAAATCTATTTGTGCATTGCAAGGCCTGTTATTTATTAGCCATGATGCAGAACATAAATTTATTCAACTTCTGAATTTGTACAGTTACTCAGCTACTTCACTCCAGTTCATAATCTGTCTCAACTGGACACCCTGTGGACCTTTCTGTTTTGTGTAAGATAGAGGCCTGTCTTTCAAAATCATTGAACTATAATTTTTTTTACTTTTTATCAGATTTATTTTTAGGTTGTGGGATTGTTATTGTCCAGTTGTCCATTATGAGTATCCACTATCTAGCATGAGCTAAGGCGCAGTGCTGCTCTGAGTCAAACTGGGGTCCTTTTACGTCCGTATGATTTTCTGGGGCATGTTCATTAAACCCTTTCTCTTTACGAATGCAACATTTCTTTATAATCAAGCCATAATCATATTTAGCATTAATGTGTGAATCTATTTAACATCTCACACTAGAACCATGCATTTCCGTGAGTCGTCCATAATATAGGTTTTAGAAAATGTATTTAGATGAATGTGTCTCACAACGTTCTCTCAACCTTGCTCCCTGTTAGCACTATTAGCCCTATGAAATGTTTGGAATAGTCCATAAGTCTGTTGTTCAACAGGCAGATCATTTTCTATATATATCTATAATATGGGAAGAAGTAAAGTATATTTTCTCAATATTTTCTTTATTTTAATTTATTTTAATTACATTGATTTTATATGGCCATTCTATAGTAGAGCCCTGGGGCCAAATTATCGATTTAGAAGTAAATTAATGTCAATTAAGCAGTTAAAAGATTTATTTTTCAACATTTATATGCATGTTTTGTTATTCAATGTTGAAATAAGTATACTCTTAAGAGTTGTAAATATTAAATGGCACTGTAATCACCTGTTTACATGCCTACAGTGTTTGAAGAATGACCTGTGTGGTCTTCAGCTAGATTACAGAAATAGAGATAGAGAAAGCAGAGTCAGTGTTTTGACAGAATGAAACCGTTGAGTGCTAAGAGTATGAAGTTATTGACAGGAAATTGACACTGTAGTGGAAGCTATTAAATCACAGAAACTTGGGCTCCACTATTTTTCAGCTCTTTTGTCAGCACACTCATGGCCATGCTCTCTAATCTCACACAGCTGAGTTCACAGGAGTCCTCGGCTATATATCGCTCAGGCTTTGTGGACCGGAGCAGTGCTATTCATGTCACATCTGCATCATCTCTAGAGTCTCATGGAACTGTCTGTGGCTGTGCGATTTATGACTTCCAACTATGTCGTGCCTATTTAATTAAATCCGAGGCAATGGGTTGTGTAGTGTGCAGTTTTGAAACCCAGTCGACTGTGAGCTCCATTCCACACAAACCCAAGAGCGAGTAAATCAGCATCTGTCTAATGATGCTTTGACTTCCATTATGTATTTGCTCACTGCACACGACGCCTCTGAAGAACGTCACTGTGCAAAAACTCGCCATGTCACTTGCACTGTTTCACTGTGTCTAACCTGATGTTGTGAGAGCAAACATTTATCAGCCATTTCCTGTGTAAATGGATGGGCAAACACAAGAGCCCATAAGAGGCAGTAATTGCGTTGCGGTATCATGTTACATAAAGCGTCCGAGCGCTGCCGTGATGTCAGGGAGTGCTTCATCACCAATTGCTTTGTTACTATTCGCTTCTCATTTTTTCCACAAGGTCCTGGAGGGGAATGCACTTCTTCCTATCTGGCCTGTCAGGATTAAACATGCATGTTTGCCTGTGTGTCTTGCCTGTGTATGCCCAGTACTCGTTTACCTGCCATTGACTGAAGGCTTTGACATCATCAAAAGACCTTCAGTAAGTGCACTAAGCTTAGCAGATACAGTGCACTGAATCGAGGTCACAGTATAATGTACTGGAGCTACTCAAGTGGCTGAGCAATGGCGTCTATTCAGCTGAACCGTGTTGTCCTGTGACTGAGTGATGGTCATTTTATTCACCGCTCCAATCCACAGCCTTCAGCTTTCACAGCTCAATACTTGCTCTGATTGAGAAGGCCATGCGTCGCAGTTATTTGAGTGTTTGCTCTAAAAATGCATGTATTTTGCTCTTTGAAGACAAGATTAGTTTGTTCAGTAATGCATAATATGTGTGGTGGTGTGGGAAAATCCCTCCATTAGATTTCAGCTATCCGTTAGATGTCATGAAAAATTAAAAAGCCAAAGTTGATTTTTCTGGCTAATAATATACACTATATGGGCAAAAGTATCTGGATACCTGATCATCATACTAATATGTGCTTGTTGAACATCACATTTGGAAGTTGGTCTGCCTCGTTGTTGTGGTAACTGCCTCTGTTTTTTTAGGAAGGTTTTCCACTAGATCTTGGAGCGAGGCTGTGGGAATTTGTGCCGATTCAACCACAAGAGCATTAGTGAAGTCCGCTACTGTGCAGGACACTCAAGTTCTTCTACATCAACTTTGTAAAACTGGACATCAACATCAACTTTGTGCACATCAGTATATTAGCACATGACTAAACAAAATAAAGTAATAAGCATATGTTGTGTGAAAGCTTGCATCTGCATTTTTCAAGACAGCTTTTTTTCCACTGGGAATGCATCTGTTTGATTTCATACTTAACTTCATTATACCATGAATATAGCACCGTTAAACCTTAAGAATTTTGTCTGTACTTCTCTAAACACCTTGCCGCCTGATTAGAGATGATAATTGTATTTTCTTCACACCCGAAGTACTTCGACTAGGTGCAGGTTTGATAGTTTTAACGATCTGATAAAGCAGAAGCCAGTTTTGGGTTGATAAAGAGTTCATACACAGTTCTGACTTCCTTTTGAAACATTTGTTCAAAACATTTTTACATTTTCACATGGGAAAGTATTCAGAGACCTGTTACTCTTTGGCTTAAGCTGTTTTTCTAGGTTCACCCTTGAGATATTGCAAATCACCTTTTGTGTTTTCTTCACGCCTGTCTCCCTTTAATAACATATAACAAATAAGGTATTTTATAACATCTAGACTACTGCTTATTACTGACTAATGACTACGGAAATGCATACTTAAGAAGAAAAGAGCTTTTTTTCCTTGCTTATTTGTCAGATCTAATACCCTGTACAAAAAAAGCAAAAAATTAAAAAAATAAAAAACTATATATGTTGTAATATGTTCATATATGAATATGATGACAAGCATTGAAATGAACATCTAAATAGTGTCTAGTACACTGCTGCACAATTACTGCTATTAAATCAATCAATTAATCAATCTGTGCTGTGATCATAAGGAGGTCCTTGGGAACATATGACATATATATATATATATATATATATATATATATATATATATATATATATATATATATATATATATATATATATATATATATATGATGTGCATTATCTTTCCAGAAGATAAAAGGACACCAACTGGTATACAGTATATAAGGCTGTGATGGTCAGATGTCCACATACGTTATGCCATTTCCCTGAAACGACCTGGTTTTGGAGTTACTGGTTCTTTTAGTTTTACTCTAAATGATGGCTTTCTGTATATATTCTTACCCTTCAACATTTCTGGTCAACACTTTCAATTTTTCTGGTCTATATCTTGGTCCTCGAGCTCACTGATCTCTTAAATGGACTGCTTTGAGCATTTTTGTACTTTCCTTCAATATAAAAGGAATTGTTAGAAGAAAAACTAGGCTCTTTTCTTTCCATGTCCCTGCTTGTTAGAAAGCTGGGATCAGAGTGCAGGGTCAGAGTGCAGGGTCAGTCATGATACAGCAGCAGCTTGGCCATGCCAGGGGTTCAATACACAGCTCTCTGGTCAGTATCCATGAACCTTAACGACTGAGTCATGACTACACCCACTGATCTAACAAAGCAATCTGTTGTTTGTTCATCACTCCTGACTTCAGATATGTAATATTCTAATACTGTTGTAAATAATGTAAAAACAATAAGCACTGAAATGTTTTGCACATAAACTGTAAAACATTAGTAAAATAATCATCCAGAAATTAAAGAGGATGCAAAACATCTCATACAGTATAACGAGAGGTCAGTCCCAAAAATGACCATATACACGCACCCTTTATGCCAAAGTCAGCACAGATTTACTGTATTACCTTTTAAAACACCAGGGTCACTGATATCAATGTAAATGCACACAAAAATGTCTGTAAAAAAGTTTTACAGAAACAGAACTTTGACAGTTAAACCTTGTTGGCAACATTTTCATTTTTTCTTCACACCATAATGATAATAATTGGCGAATTATCTCAGCTTGTCACTCAGCTTGATTTGCATTTTTGCTGTTTATCCCGTGCTGATGAACAAAACATCTCGCTGAGTGCATACTTCAGTGAATAGCTGGGAGAAGAACAGCCTGCCTCTCGCTTACAGTTTAGTACAGGCCATTTTTATCATCAGTGCAAATACCAGGCACATTTTTCAGATCCTTTGCATTGCAGGTTCGGTGATATTGCTGAATCTACCTGAGTTTGCTCAGCCAAGAAGAGAAATGATGTTGCCACTGAAGGACAGCTCTGTGGCTAATTACACCTGAAGGCATTGCCCCTGCTGTGGACTCGGGTCACCTTCTTCCAAAATCAATTTACTCCCAAGTACCAAGATTTCACTAAACTCTTTTACACTCAGAACCAAAAATCTCAGCTACTGAGAATCTCAGGCACTCCTTTATCTTACTGTGTGTTTATAAAAGATTTGTACCTATTTATTCCTTTAAGTAATCAAAATGATAATAGAGAGGAATTTCCGAAATGTTGATTCTTTTTTAATTTCTTTTATATACTATTATATAAAATAATGATACTAACTATACTATAATTTTATACTGCAAAAATGGCATAATATCATTTTTATAACAGTCCATGGTTCTATATTTTTGTTTAGACAATGAAGAAATGATTTCCCAACATACCGTTTCGTAAAAGTCTTCCACTTGAGAGAGTCTTTACCATGAAAAAAATATTTTACTCTAGATTTTCGGTTTGATTTTAGATGACATTGTTTTATGTAGTATGTTTAGTATATTAGATGAAGCCTTCGTTGCATAAATAAATAGACAAAAGTTCCAGTTTAAATAAATGTTGTATATGTAGAATATTAGCATCACTGAAAAAACACCTTGTTCATGGGTAGCGTCTTGGTTTCACTGAATGGACAAGAGAGTGTGTAAGCCCCCCCCACCCCCCCACCCCCCCCCCCCCCACCCCCCCACCCCCCCCCACCCCCACCACCACCTCACCCCCAATGTGGAGGTAAAATGGTACTGGAATACACACCTTTAAGTGGTGCCTTCCACCAGTGTGCTTATCAGTAAAATGCACTTGCACTTCACATATTACAGAGTGCTAAGTCCTGAAGACGCTTTCTAATTTAACACCATGGCTCTTAAGACTGCGGCGTCTGACATGCACGGCAAACCGATGACAAGCGCACAAGCACACAACCCTTCATACCTCATGGATCTTATGGCATGTTTTAAGAGCATGTGAGTGAACTATCTATGAGGCGTCTCTCTCTGAAGATAAACATCCTGTCAGAGCAGATGGACGCATTATGCAATTCCATATGGAACGTCAAAGCATGCATGCTCAGAAAGACGGTGTAGAGACTCTCGCTAATGTAAGCACTGACAGCTAAAAGTCACTTTCATAATTAGAAATAATAGAAGGAATATTAATAATATAAATAATAAATGGGTGATTATTTGTGGACGAGAACGTTCTGTGCTGGCTCTGTATCACGGCTCTGTATGTGATGCACATAAACACAGCACAAATGAGTACGTGCATTAAACTGGAACGCAGAGCAGTAGTAATGGCTTCCACTGAGACTTAATTTAGTTTTGGAGAGATGAATATCTGATCGTTTCTGCTCTCGCTTCACTTCATAATTCTTCTGGTGTTTTTTTTCCCCCACAAATACTTTTCCTCTTCTACATGGGTTACTGTAATACTTCTGGAGGTTTTTATTGATTTTCTGGTGCCATGGAAGCAGATGGATGATATTTGTTACTATGGGAGAGCCGAAGGGTCCTGCGGTTATTCATTTCCTTTCTTGTCTGTCCTGAACAAATGGATCAAACTTTTCAAAAAGGCAGTGGAGGCCTCCATTTTGGCTGAGTTAGTACAACACTGACCTTCAGAGGACTGTAGGACGGATTATACACACCACCAGCAATTATTATACTTTTATTATTATTAGCATGTAAATAATTAAGTACACTTCAAATATCTGAGACTATTATTTATAATGTACTCAAAACTGAACAGTCATGCAGTTAGCATTATGTAATGGCTAATCACATATGAACTGTAGTGCAAATGAAACAGCAACTTGATCTCGGGGAATTAGTGTAAAATGCACACATGCCTGTGATTATGCTACAGAACATATCTGCTGATCATACAGTAAACCGTTTATTCAACAAGGAAGACAACAGCGGTGGAGCAGCAGGCATGCATTCTGTACAACATCCAACCACCAAGAGTTTTTTCACAACACACACACACACACACACACACACACACACACACACACACACACACACACACACACACACACACACACTTAGTAAGCAGACTAATGGCATGAGAAACCAGGCAAAATGCATTTTTATTGTGCAATGCTTGATTAATGCATGACATCTTCCTTTTAACATTTTAATTTTGACTCTCTGCTAATCACGACTTAACAGGCTAGCTTCTGGGTGACTATCAACCATACAACATGATGACAATATTGCTGTTAATATCATGTGCTTTTGGTTACACAGTGAGAACAACTTTCGAGGCAGTCCTGTGAATGGATCGGTTAGCTATTAAGAAATATTACGCTAGCTACAAGGCCGAATATATGTGGACACTCGACTGTCACACCCACATGTGGTTCGTCCCCAAACAGTTGCCACAGCAGGGAAAGCACATGATTATCTAGAATGTCTCCTTATACTGTAGCTTTAGATAAAAGGCACGAACATGCTCCTGCAAAACTTCAATTCAATCTAGACTTTTCTAAGATGTAGTATACATTTTATTGATATGAACATTGATTAATCATGGAGCTTAAGATGGCATCACATCTCAGTCTGCTGTACACAGTCAGTTAATGCAAAATGGACTGTTGATTAGGATTAAGTAATACTAAGGTATACAGAATACAAATATAAGGGAATGGAGCGCAGTAAACAGCAGGGTGTCCAGTCTTATCTGGAAAGGGCTGGTGTGGGTGCAGCTTATCATTCTAATCAAATAGACTCTTCTGCTTGGTTGGAATGAAATCCTGTACCTACAGCGGCGCTGATCCAGATAACACTGGACAGCTCTGCTTTAGACTATATGAGGAAACAATTTTCCAGTTGAGATTCTTCAAACTTTATAGTAACTGATGGCTTTTATAACTTTACTTGTCACTTGAAGGTGAGCATTTGAGATTTTTTGAAGTTGCAAAAAACACAACCTTGAGAAAGCAAGAAGAATAAAAAAGTAGAAGAGGTCTCCATAGTGCACCAGTCAGTCATGAGAAAAGCAAATTGTGTAACTGGATTCATTCTTTCACCACAGATTTCTAACAAAGCTGAGAATTTCCACCTCCTCAACTAATCTACAGACTCAGATAAGCAGCAAGCAGATCTCACTGTAAGCTGGGACCAGAATAACGTTTATTCAGACAGATTCACAACAGTCTGTCACATCCCCCAGTTTTTGGCTGCATTTAGCAGAAATAAAAGATGAAGGTGAAAACAAAGTGAAAGATGAATGTGGCTGCTGGTGGAAAGCCTCCTCCTCGAGTGTTGACAATCCTCATTTTCATCATGGTCTTATTCTTCCTGGGGAAAGAAGGTGTAATTACTTTTATGTTCACAAAAAAGCTTTGACTTTAATGAGATAATAAAGTAGAGCTAATTGGATTTTTATTCAAGAAATCAGCGGGAGGGCTTCTCAAAAGCCTAATGGCAAAGGCAAAAATTGAAAAGCCTCCAGTCATGCTCGTTTGTCATGAAGTTGAACTTCAGTGCTAAGCATAGCTCAATCGTATGGAAATGATTGTATTGTATGTGAAAAATATAGTGTAATGAACATAAGTTTTGGGGCTTAATTAAGATCAGATGGAAGATGGAAATATGGACAGCATTACACTTGTATACCAGATTAGCTATGAGGGATTAAACTGAAATAGTGTACATATGAGGCTTGTCAGTAGATAAACGCACTAACTGAATGTAAGTTTGCTTTGTTTGAACATAAATACTCAGTTCTACTGACCCAGAAAAACCTGCACCAAGTTATAACTTAACACTTGTCTCTACCGACTAGTGAGCGCAGCATCTGCCATAAATAGCTTGGAAATTCTGCTCAAAGTGCCTGTTAACAGACGATCAATGCATTTTCTTTTCTTTTATTGTGTATAATTTCTTTCTCAGGGAAGTATTTTGTGGTCTGTAATCACATGATGTGGCCACCTCCCAAAATACACCCTTTGTAATATCACATGACATATGCAATAACTACAAATAAGATTTTAATCCTAGTGCAAAATACTGTGGGAAAATGTCACAAGATACTTCAAATGTTTTACCTTTAATGCAATATACTTTATGTGGCAGTGTATTTAATCGCAGTTTGCAGCCTTACAGATTTTATAGTTAAATGATCATTCTTTGAAACTAATTGAACTGTGGACAAGATGCTGCAAAAGATAGTGATAAGAGAGAGTTGTGTGTGTGTGTGTGTGTGTGTGTGTGTGTGTGTGTGTGTGTGTGTGTGTGTGTGTGTGTGTGTGTGTGTGTGTGTGTGTGTGTGCCTAATGGCTGATGCCTCTAAGGGGGCAGACATTCAGGATTTGTTATGTTGTGAAGATAACGATCATTTGTAAGAAGAAAACACTCACAGCCACAGGGAACTGCACTGCTCTGAAGGGACAAATCTCACAGGATGCTGGTAGTCTGGAGAGTTGATCACACTGACACATCCCTGATGATGGTGAGACTCACACACTGAAGCAAACAGGCATGTTACTGCCCAATAATATCCACTGGTTTTGCTTTTACTGATCAGATGCATTGCTGCTTGATTCCCCTTCAGATTAAATAATCAAAAAGCTTTCAGTCATTTCATGCTCGTGTGTAACATGGTGTAAGTTTGGGTTTTTGCATTTGCTTAAAAGCCACATGAGGCTGTTGAGTTCATCCTGCAGAGTTTCTGGAGTTCTGAGTGCTAAAGGCAGCAGTTGCCACTAGTTAAAAGGTCATCTTCTGTTACAAGTACATTAATGGTGTTTGGGGAAGATCATGGTCATAGCAGTAATTGAGAAACTATATTTATCTGAAGGAAGATCTTAAAATGCTACCTTTGGTGTAATGGGTTGAAAAGAGCCTATTACAAGGAATTACTAAGATTTTTAGGGAGTAGCTTGGTGCTGCCAAGCTTCAGGCACACTAAATTACAGTCCACATGCTTAACCAAATAACGGTTTCTTCAGTTGTTTGGCCTTTGTGTGGTTTAGTGCTTAATATGGAGTAAATGCGCTTAATATGGAGTAAATGCGCTTTATTGAAGTATGATATCTTATCTGTGGATCCTTTTTTTTTGCTCATGGAATGCACTCTGACAAGCAGACCCTGTAAGCCGCTGGGTTCTCAACACTACTCAGAATCTGACATTTAAAATGAATAACATATTAATCTGTATGAACACCTTATCATCTCTGACACCATGGAAAAGCCACACAATGTGTCCACTCAGCTCGGCTGTCTGTCGCCATGCTGTATACATACACGACCTTTCCATTACGGAATGGCAGTGCACTGCTCAGGGTTCGTGTTCCAGATAGACGAGTGTGGATACACAGAGAGAGAACCTGTAATGAAAGATAATCCAGCAGCAGATGTGTACCACTTCCTCTCCCTCTCGTCACTGGGAGGCAAGGCAAGCAAACATAATGAGTCACGGTCGTGTCTCCAACACACTGCGGTGTGCCGCCCTGCTCCACCATCCACGTCACCATGGCAACCAGCCCTCTCCCCTGGCAGCTCTGGGAAGCATCATCAACACTGTTGCATGTACTCGGGATAGAGAGTGTAAAAGAAATAGAAGGCAGACAGAATGCTGGAGAGAAGGAGGCAAGTCAAATCATATCAAGCTGACAGAAAGTGATGACCAACTGATGGACAGGGATTTAAAATGCACAGGGATAGAGAATGGGTTGTTAACGAGTGCAATTATCATAATAATAATAATAATAATAATAATAATAATAATAATAAAAACAAATGTACAGTATTTTAACCAACAGACATCATAAGATAAAACAAGCAAGAACAGTCAAACTATTCTTTTTCTCAAAACAACTCATTTCTAATTTTTAAGAGACATGAATGATTGTACAGTAATAGACAGGTACAGGTCCTGTAACAGAACTGTATTGGGTCTGAGATGAAAGCTGCAGTAATTATTGCTGCATATAATTAAATAAGTGTTGTGATGCCACTACATATCATCATTTCAATCAGACTTTATATAATGACTGTATTTCAATACCCCTTTACCTCCTCCCCATTCCATCAGGGCTAGTTAACACCGAAACACTAGAGTTGGGCCCTCTGCTTAATTTTAGTAATCAGATGCCCATAAAAATTAATGAATAGATATTTACTTAATTGAGAGAATCAGGGAAGCTTTTATAAGATGCTGCAATTACGTTTTCTGTTGCCATTAAAATGCCCTCCTGTTGATGGCGGGGCAGGTGTCTGTGTCTGAGCACATCACTAACGCTTTACTGAATGGCAGATCATTATATGAGCCTGATGACCATCTCCAGGGAGGGCTCTGGCATTGATTACAGTTGACGTTTTGGAGCAGAATGTCATCACAGTACCTGCACACTGCATGTTTATAATAACCGGTCACCGAGATTCTCTCTGCAAAGCCGAGGTACAAACCTGCTTCCATAGGCATGAGAGATAAAGCTGACCAAATTGTAGTTCCAGTTTTAATGGATATTAGCAACAAGTGAAGAGATAACTGAATGAACTGGTCTTGTTGACCAATCAGATACCATTCCACTGTCTGTACAGAACTTCATCTATTAGCACTGTACTGCCTACATACAGTTCTGTCTGAAACATGTGGATGCTCTTTCATTACAGTTCCTCATTAGGAGTACAGAAGTAGAATGGTAGCTATGTGTGTAACTGTGATACTCTGAACCCCAGATAAGTGCTTGGATCTGGAGCTGGGGAGAAGGTTCAGGTACGTGGATAGACCCTCTACTGTCTCATACATCACTGGGTGACTTTGTCAAAAGATCTCACCATGCTTGTGTGCAGAAGAAGGTATCCAGGAGTTTCTTACTGCCACTGCTGGTTATCTGGTGTTCAATACAGAAAAACTCTTATTGCTTTGTATCTCATGTTTGTGCAACTTGTTAGAGAACAGAGCTGCACTTCCTCCTCCTCAAGTATCAATCACAGTAGCAGGAAGTACCAAATGTTGCAATTACCTCTCTGAAAATAACCTTGCCAACGTCAGCAGGTGAAAAGCATCGAGGATTTCCGTGTTGTCAGAGGTCTTTCCTGCTTATTGCCACATTTTTGAAGCAGTACGCCTGCTCACAGGAGGAGGGATAAAAATACTGCCTGCTGCACACGTTGCTGTGGCAATGAAAGAACGATGCGGGGCTGCCGGCGAAAGCAGGGGCATTGACAGCCTCTCATTGTGCACGCAGCGGTTGCCGTTGTTCTGACCCTTTCTATCTGACGTGAGCAGAGAACTGTAACAGGAGATATCCACGTAAACACAATCACACACACTCACAAAAACATGCACACTAGGCATATTGATGGCTCTATTTGCTAAATGGTCATAGTTTTATATGATAGTGGAGGGTTTTTCCTCTCTAGAGCAAGGCAGAAGATTTCTCAGGGGAAAATTACACTAGCTGGATAAATTTGTAATCCAGTTGAACAAAGTTCAAGAGAGCAAGAGTTCAAATGCAAGAGAGAGTTGAAGTTGAACAATGAATTTTCAGCACAGTAAAATGTTTAACATGACATTAACTGCTTTCTGGCATTTTTAAAATCAATCCACAATGGCTAAAGCATTTACGTTACATCGTTTTTTTTTTTGTACTAGATGGAACCCCCAGCTCCAGCAGGCATATATATATATATATATATGGGTGTATATATATATATATATATATATATATATATATATATATATATATGGGTGTATATGTGAGAAGGAGACTCCACAGTCTGTATTTCTCTGTTTGCACAAAAACACTGTTTAAACTTTAATAAGATTGCAGTGTAGAGCTGTTTTCCCATTTTTCTTTTTTTTGTGATTATATATGGATAGTGATGCTCTTTTATAAAAATTTACTTAATTCCGAGTTCACACTCTATTCCATTTTTCTAACTATAATCTCTTACCTATATAGATATTCACTACCAAACCTTATACTGCCTCAGCCTCTGTTTCCTAACATGCTGAAGGTTTGGTTCTGTTGCACATTATTAAAGTAATGCTTATTGGAATGACATGCTCCACTAACCTTCTGTTTGTATTTTATTATATTGTGTCTCGCTCTGCGTAACTTGTCTCTTTCATAAGTAATATGTACACCATTATGCTGTAACCTTATGGCCAATATAAAGCCAGAGAGAAAAGGAGAGCTGTAAGATGAGCCACCTCTCATCTTCACTCCAGATAAAAACAGACAAATGAAAAGGATATATTAGGAAGTGAATAACAAAGTTATGTGCCTCCCACAGAGAAAGAAAACGCTCTCTGATTTATCTGATGCAGACCCACAGTTTCATTTCATGAAAGGTTCGTATTCTGACTTTAATAATCTGATGGATTTATTGTTTTAAAAGATACAAAAACAATCCATTTTTGCCATTCATGCCAGATTATTTGCTATAAACTAATGACATGTTGGATTATTTCACATTATTTAAAATCAGGTGTAAAAGCACCAATAATGCTCATAATAAAAATACAACACAATGGTATGAAGAAGCGACACTGGGGCTGGTTTCTTTCTAGCCCAGACTGCAGACTGTCTCTAACAGTCATGGCACTGGTTGGACAGAGTGAATGCACTTTACAGCGCATCAGAAAATGCTCAGTGTGTAAAACATCACTGAATTATATGCAGTTTTACTCTCACTGATTCCTAAATGTTTGGACACATGTAGATTTAATTTTCATCCGGACTGATAGATTTCAGCTCGTGCCACTGATAGATCTGTAAGACTTTATCAGCTGTAACTGAAGACGCATGCGGAGCACAGCGCTGGGTTTAATGGACTGCTTGGCCATGCTTATTCTCTCTAGCATCCATTTTTCCAAAACATGCCTCCTGGAGGGAAACTAAAATAAAGTACGAATTATGCAAAAGGGCAGATGACAAAACCTTAAGTGTAAGATTTTTCTATTTACCGGGCTTGGATTAGGAGGAAACGTGGTATGCACCCAGTACCTCAATGCACACTTTTTTCTTATTATTGTTATTATGCTATTTATGAGACTGTGTGATATAACACATGGCTCAACCCTGAAAGTCTTGCGGTCAATCTATCGATCTATTCCCATCTAATATTACACTCAAAATATGTAGGATGTCAGTACATTCAGATATACTTTCATGTTTATCTAAATTAGCAGATGCTACAATCTAACAGTACCATGAGGATAAAAGGGGTTTGTGTAATTCTTTGTTTTATGTAAGATTATTTTATGTCAGTAAATAATATCACGACAAATATACAATCCTAAATTCTTGACATTACTCCTTGAAAAGGTGTGCCTTTTGCTGATCTGTATATTTTTCTGGAATTTTTGTTATATAAGATGTAGGGATTTGCTTGTAGTTTTTTCAAATCTTCCCCTTATCTCGCATTTATTTACTCATCTTAAAACATTATTCAGTAGCAACGATGAATTATTCAACTAAACTAACAGGAAGGATAAGAAATACGTATTTCAGACTCACTCTAGTAACAATGGTTAATAGTTTTTAATAGTTTCATTTTGAACAGACAGAGAATAAGTCAAATAAAACTGACTAGATAAATTACTTCTAAATTCTAGGGTGTGTGTGTGTGTACTGTAAGTGTATTCTAATATAACAAGCCTCTGAAGGTTGTGAGAGTGAGTCACTAAAGGCTGTTATTACAAAGGCACCTGTTCTTATAATCAGCATAAAATTAAACACTTACATTAATTTAACCAGTAAACACTTTTAGAGCTTTTAGTGAACAGTTTATAGGCTGATTTTCTTCAAATTAGGCATTCATCCCTCTCTCTCTCTCTCTCTGCCTCTCTCTCTCTCTCTCTCTCTCTCACTCTCACTCTCACTCTCACTCTCTCTCACTCACACACACACACACACAAACACACACACACACTTTTAGCCTGTCTTTCCAGTCCCTCTCGTCCTTTCTCTGTTATTGCTCCTCCTCCACTGCCAGAGACATGGTTGCTCCGTCTCCATGGTGATTGTTTGTCTCCCTCTGATCGTTGGCCCTGTAAGATACAGATCCTCTGTGGAGGAGTGGACATGCAGCCTTATCGCCATCACTGATCCAGCAATCCTGACCCTCTATCTCCACTACAGCCGTCCAACACAACTACAGCTACACAACTACCTAACAGAGTCCACATCCCCCCTCTCCTGCACACGGTCAATTATTCATGCTAACAAAGGGGTTCTGAGTGTAATGTCTGAGTTCAGACTTTTTAGGCTTTCAATACATTTACATTTACAGCATTTAACAGACATTCTTATCCAGAAGTGACACTGAAGCCTCTACTGAAAATAGACTAGTTTAGGAATGATCCTCAAACCTGTGTTTGAAATTATTTCAAGTCCAGAATAGAAAACATTGCCAAAGAAATCTAGCTAAACTACAGAATGTGTTGCAGGTGTTGTTACTGATACTGCTAAGGTTTAATACTAAGGCACCTGAGTGTCTGGTGTGGACAGAAATGGACAAATACCTTTATGGCATTTAGCAGACACCCTTATCCAGAGTAACTTACATTTTTATCTTATTTTATACAACTGAGGAATTGAGGGTTAAGGGCTTTGCTCACGGTCTGACGCAGTCGTCCAATGCTTAAACCCTAAACTACCACACGATTCTTCTGATGTTGTACAGGAGAAATTAGCATAAGCACGTCGGCTTAGCCATGCCAAAAGTTTGCTAAAAAGTGTTATGTGTTAAAAAAATTATTAACTTTTATTTCTTTACCTTCATGACCTGCAAAACAGATCAGACAATTAATTACAGAATAGACCAGCGGAACAAAATCAATAAACCAACAGTTTTCCAAATAATTACTTTAAATGTACAGTATATATAAGTCAAAATAGATAGTTTTCAATAAAAACAAAACAAAATTAAAATAATCAAGAGGCAGCAAGTGTGTAGCTTACTAATAAAGAGCTGCCTGTTAATGTAATTTTATCAGTAGCTGAGTTTATAGCTGAGATTTTTTTTTATTATTATTTAATTATTATCTGCTAAATCATTTTAATTTATAGATTCTGGATTAGGATTTTTATCGGGCCGGACCTGGCCCATGAGGTGAATGTGTGTCACTTAACTGAGAATGTGTTTAAACAGCTGATGCCTGCTGCAGTTATAAATGCTGAGATGTAGAATGTAGATAAACACTGGGCTGCTATGAATGATGCCCTTAATTAAAGTTTCAGCAAAACTTCTTTGTTTTTTTTGTTTTGTTTTTTTAGCCTAGTGCCTTAACCCAATTGTCTCTGTTACACAACATACACACTAATATTATATTCAGGACAAGTGACTTGCCCAAAGAAACACTTCTCAGTTCTGCATCATGTACAGTTTAGAGGTATATTTAGATTTCATTGCAGAGGCTTGAATCGAATGTGAAAGCCGTTTTTTGTGCAGCTCTTTGGTAACCGCGCCTCTGATCTCTAATGTATCCTCAAGGCAATTGCAATAACAAAGCATCCTTTCTAAATGTGCTTGACGCTCATTTCTGTTTTTCTGCCTCAATGGGTTCTCCCAAGAACAAATAAACAGACCTAAAATAAACTAAACCTTCATTTGAGATGAGAAGGACTGATGTGGTGAAAATTTAAACAAGTGGGATTGATGCAAGCCTGACATAAAGCACACTAACACACACAAACACACACACTGACGCACACTAACACACACAAACAAACACACTGATGCACACTAACACACACTAACACACACACTGACGCACACTAACACACACAAACAAACACACTGATGCACACTAACACACACTAACACACACACTGACGCACACTAACACACACTAACACACACAAACACACACACTGACACACACACTGACACACACTAACACGAGGACAGACAGACTCTGCATGGGCCTGGCCTTTGAATTATTCAAATCAGATTAAACACAGAGCGAGTGGGTGAAATGATGGAGAGCCTGTTGTTATTGTTTTGACACTGAAGTGGCCAGACAAGCATTTACAGACAGATTTAGTGCTTTGAGACACTTGAGATTTGGCCTGTGGATACACTGGAGAGTAATGGAGCGCCTAATTAGCACACTCTGATATGGATTTGGTTGCCATTCATGTGATTTAACGTGCTGGACTAAACTGGAGAATTTCTGTGTACGCATCACTGAAAGTGATGCAACAACACAGCAGACATGTCTGTGTCACGTCACCGCGATGAGTCTTTGACAAGTTTTTATGTCCTTGGCTCTTATTAGGGCAATTCATTTAATACTTTTGACTTTTCTAATCTACAGAACATTATTGTTTTCTCTTTTCTAGAAAATACCTCTGAACTGTAATCAGTCACACAAAGAAACCATTAATGTAAGTTCAACAAAAAGATCAATAGAGACTTAATTACTCTGAGTTATAGAGGAACAATGGGCTGTTTTGTTCCTCCTTCAGAGGTGTCAACATCACTAACAACAAAATCTCTGCAGTCAGAGAGCAAAAAACTGAATTTTACCACAAAACTCTGTGGAATGTATGGGATGGCTTAATGCTAACATAAACAAAATAAAATTGTAATATATTGGTTGATATCTGATATTTATCTAGAAATGCAGGTCTTGATTTTACAATATATGAAAATTATTATTTAACTATGTTCAAGCTAACAGATTCACATAGCATTCCTACTCACTGACAATCACGGCATAATGCGCTTGCTTTCCACCCTGGGAGAAAATATTTCTCTTATAGATTAATCATTCATTTCCATGCCATTGAGTTCTCATACGAACTACAGACTTTTTGACCAAAGTAGAACAAGGTGATGTTTTCAGAGAGGGAAGGAAAGGACCATAAATATCTATGGTATTTTTATGGTGTTAATATGACCATAAATGTCATTTATCTGATACAGCTAGAAACCCAGATATGGCACATTTAATACACAATGAATAATCCCACCACAGCATGCTTCATAGCACAAACCTTGATAATAAATTCATTGCTAATTATTTTATCATTTATTAATTTTGTTGATTAGTTGTTCCAAGTGTTCTCCTACATAAAGCATGAAGCAAAAAGTTTCTCACTCCGAGTCCTTTCCCATTCAGTAAATAAACCTTTTTTGCTGTGTGAATTTGATCCACATTTGCACTGAAAATTTGTTTTGGCAATGTAAGAAACTCTGGAAGCGTAATATCCCTGATTGAGCGATCCTTAGTAATCACCGTGGATTGAGTTGTTGTCCTAGCTTATCCGGATTTATCTAGGTGTGTCCGGTTTTTTACTTTATCAGGTATCCTATTATATGTCCAGCCATGACAAGCTGTCTGTTTGTTTGTGATATGTAGGCCTGTTTGACTCCAGTGTATGTCAGGTTGATTTTATTTCGATTTTTTTTAAAAGAATCATAAAGAGGCTTTGAGACGAGCAAGCTGAGTGAGCTCTGACAGGTGCTCCATTCTGCCGTGTAAAGCCACTTCACTCCACAATAACGAGCTACATAGGCTGATTAGTCATATCTAATAGCACAGCAACACCTCCCCCAATGCTGACCTCTCATCAGCGTGGTCACACTGTCTATTAGCTGTTTGAATCAGAAAGTACAAAAGCTTCTAGCAGTCACTGGAATGAACATTTCACATGTGCTGTCGCCTTGCAGGACTGGTGGCAAAGGGCATACTGAAGTCTGATCTGAGCTGAGCTGCTTAAACATGTTGTATTTTTAGAATAGAAATAAAAAAAGAATAAAATTATGGGAAAGATATAGGCATGCACCGGATTACCATCATTCAAATATATATATATATATATATTATACATTATATAGGGCTCTGAACAACACAAGAAATTTACACAAAACATCTCACTCAGTGGTGTTCACTTTCACATCATTTCAAGCCAGATCTTCAAATAATTGAAATGAATCTAATTAAGTTTGCCCCAGGATATGGAAATCCATTCATGTATAATATTTATAATATGAAAGATACTATAAATATTGCTGAAACATTTCAGTTTTATTTTTTTTTAAATAAATGTGTACAGTGTGTGAGTCATGTGAATCATGTTATATAACAGGTCTTTAATACTCGAGGTATAGGATTCTTGTCTCCTTTCATCTGAAGGCTGAATAAATATTATTCTGTTGAAGGAGCAGGCTTGTGAGTGTATCATCTGATCCCATTAACTTCATTCAGGTGGTGCATTCTGGCAGGTCTTTTGTAAAGTTCCTGCTGAGAAAGAGACTCACCATCAGTGAAGCATCTTTTCTCGGTGTGTACAAAATTTTTAGATAACTATATTTTCAGTCAGTCTACTAATGCATCAACAAGACTTAACACACAGTGTATTTTTGGAATTGAAAGTCAAAATACAAAATGAATCCCTGGTTCACAACAGCTCTTTTTTTTCCCATTTCTACACTGAAGAATTTCACACAGACCTACACTTCATATGTTCAGTAATTTCATGCATATGTATAATTAAACTTAATTAAGAAGTCCAGATTCATGTTCAAATGCAGAACTCTCTTTATTTTCTGATTTATTTACAGTAATATATAAACTTGTAGGCACACATGATGATGTTTTACAGGCAGTTCATCAAAACATTACATCATTTCATATAATTTTACAATTCCAACATAGCAAACAAACAGGATCATTTAACTTCATCTGTGATTCTGTGTTCGTTCTTGCCTAAATAACGCCTACAATCAGCTTTAACTGGCACGCTGGAGCCTGTAACTAAATTTCTGGATAGAGGATATAACTTATCTACTGCGACTCTATTAATCTATTGTCAATCTTTTCCATTTTGTTACAACCATACTAGCGACATTCCTGTGACAATAAATCATTTAAATAAATAGTGCACTGTATCTGTCATACTGTACTGATGTAAAAAAGACAGCCGAAGCAGCAATATAAGCTAGCCGTAAAAGCCAGATCCTACCATAATAATTACAAGACCCATCATGCTAAAACTATATACATATGTTATTCCGTTCATAAACATTAAAGAGAGGCTAATTGACTCTAGGCCTATAGAAAACATACTCGGCTGGTCGTTAAGTATAGTGTATGGTTTTGTTAGTTCGTTTTGCGCAGTCATTATCTGAAGCTCTTTCCTGCTGCTGCTGCTGGAATCATGCAATCCTGCTGTAAAGCTTTATATATAGTTTATAAAATCTTACCAGTTTCATCGGACCAATCCACTCCGTCACCACACGCTCCAGTCACAAAGGCCACTTTCTGATTTCATAAAATACACTAACAATTTCATAAATGGACTGACCTTTAAATCCACATCCAGTAACAAACTCTATATGAATACTGGCACGCGAGGTTATCCCTCTAAATGAGGCATCTGGGATAAAGAACATCTGCCGTTATTTTTTTAGTAAATTACCATCACGAAAAGCAAAGTTGGGATTAAATAGTGATCTGTTTGCCTTCGGTGAGTGAGTCCTCTGTGATCAAGCTTTTACTATAATCTGTAAACATCTGGAAATCAGCATCCTCAAATCTTAAATAAAGGCACTGGCTCAATCTCATCGATCTTATTGATCAAAGAATATGACATCTCAGACAGAACAGTCATACTTTAATATCTGTCACTGTTAAGAGATATCTTAGGATACATGTTATTTATCATTTGTTGAGAAAATTATCATCTAACATCATTTGGTAAAATTTAAAGGTGGGACTTTCCTACTGCAATTGTCTTCAGAGCTTTTTGAAGAAATTTACGAAGGTTAAACTGTGTTAAACAATATTAAAATAATGAATAAATATTAGGCATATTACTATAAATGTACGGAATATAAAGGATCATCGTCCTCCCTGTTTACAGAAAATCCTTTAAATTACTTCTTACCTTGTCATTAGAGGCCAACACAAAGCCAAAAAAACATACACTATACTATTTAAACTGTGACGGCTGTGTAAGAGACATGAAACTAGCAGCTTCTTTGTTTTTCCATGTTTCATTTTTCATATGGTTAATTCAATATACCTTTAAAATACATATTGCTTTGCAGAGCATCCATGTTGGGGCAGATTATTTAAACTGATGTCTGAAATTCCACCTTTGCCCACACTTTCCTCATCTTATTCTCCTTTTCCACAGAAACCAGTACTACTGGATCCTTACAGTTTGCAGTTACACCTGAACTGTGCAGTATGAGCGCATGAGAGTGGTGCTGAAGCATTAAACACTGCTGTTGTGTTCTGACATCTGGTGCCAACTTGCAAGATTGTGAGACTGAATCCTGTTAGTGACAAGCTCAGGAAATAATGTCTGTTCGAGCAGCACAGGGTGAAAGTGGCTTAACTTCTGAATGATTCTCCAAGGTTCTTTTTTTGTGACTGTCAGTAAACCCCAACAATCCCTCCACTCAACAAATCACTTGTCCCATGACAGACACATTATGGGTATACGTGCATATCTTTCTTTGTGAAGTGGGAAAGGTGTTAGCGACTGCTACATTGTGAAAGCTTGACTCCATGCTTTTCTTCTGACTAAATCCAGACACGTCCTCCGTTCATCTCTCACATGACAACACACTTCCCCTTCAGCTTCTCAGCACGTTTCTGTTGCTTGTTCTTTTTGCCATCGATCTGGAGGCTGACAGTCCTGCGCTTCTCCAGGTTCAGCAGCTCCTGGAAGAGCTCTTTTACGTTGTGGTTGGTTTTGGCTGATGTCTCCATGAAGGCGCACTTCCACCTCTTGGACATGGCCTCGCCGTCTCCGGTCTCTACCTCGCGGCCGCTGGTCTCGTCGATTTTGTTGCCCACCAGCATTATAGGAATGTTCTCCACATCACCTTTGATCTGGCAGATCTGTTCGAAGATGGGCTTTAGCTCCTCCAGAGACTGCTTGCTGGTTACAGAGTAGACCAGGACGAAGGCGTGACCCTTGGAGATGGACAGGCGTTGCATGGCAGGGAACTGGTGACTGCCTGTGGTGTCTGTGATCTGAAGGGTGCAGATGCTCTTGTCACAGCTGATTACCTGCCTGTAAGTGTCCTCAATGGTAGGGATGTAGCTCTCACGGAAAGTTCCCTTCACAAAACGCAGGACCAGGGAACTCTTTCCGACCCCACCGGCCCCGAACACCACCACACGGTAATCGTTGCTCTGCTCTGGCATTGTTCTTTCTGAAATCTTAAAAGTAGATGCCACAAAAATATGAAATGAGTTCCTGCTAAGCAAATTAAGCATTTAAAGGATCATGATTCTTGGACAAGCTTCATTATTATCTTTATCAAGATCTTTTATTACCACAAGTGATTTGTTAAACAGGAAATTCAGCACATTTGAAGCGGGTTTCCTACACTGATTTACACTGGACCATGCTTACACACGTGTCCACCATCCGGCAAAATCACATCCTCTATGCCAGGCTGCTGTTGGACTGAGGGGGAAACACAGGCTTTATATCGCCATGCGTCAAACTGACCGCAGAACCGTACAGACCGGATGCACATCACTCCCCACAATTATTTTTTGCTTACAACGAACATCCTAGTTTTGGGTGTTTTCTCCCCACATCATTGCTGTTTAGCTTTTCGCTTTTAGTCATAAAATATTTTATATATATATAATATATATATATATATATATATATATATATATATATATATATATATATATAAAACCCGAAAGCATTTATGCGAAGAAAGCGTGTTTATTCATCAGAAAGTGCAAACGCAGCTCATTTCTCCCGGTCGCCTTATCGCTTGATGATAAGAGCAGCACGGAGACAACAAGCGCTTTGTACACACTGATAAATAGCACATTAACATCATTAACATTCATACTGCATTTATACTGCACATTTTAGCGCTTTGACTGGACACGGCCTGGGTTTTTTCTCGCACTGTACAATGCCGTTAAAGCGGTGATCCAAACGCGCTGCGGATGCAGACAGGACGCAGAGAAAGATGCAGGACGGATAAAAACCGGAGCCAAGACAGCGAACAGCAGAATATCTCGTAAGTATCTCTACCTATTTCTATTGCACTTTTATTCACTTAAAAAAAAAAAACATTTAAGAAGTCGATTACACAGGGTGTCGCCGGGAGTCATTGTGTGTGCACGGGGGGAAATGTGACCATGTAAAACACTCACCGGAAACACAGACGAAGAAAAGTTTATGCTCCTGTTATCATGTTGGATCGTGTTGTAGAGACGGTCAATTCTCAGCTGTCCTCCTGGCCGCTGTGAAGCTGCACTGACACTAGAAGTCCATTGGAGAGCTGAGGCACGCTTTTATAGGCGCGGCTGAGCTTGGCCTCGCTCCCGGTGACGTCAGATGGAATCTCACCGCATCATAACCCCGCCCACTTTTCTCAGCAACAAGAAACCCCCCAGCGCGTGGGCTGCACTGAGAGTCCATCACCTGACCACAGGATGCAGAGTCCTGTGAAGATAGCCTGCATGCATTAAGGAAATGCAGTGTTATCATCAGAGTTCATTTAAAAATCTTCTGATGGGGAAATCCCGTGAGGTCATTAAAAATAATATTCAAAAGTAAATAATGTGTAGCCCGTATTCATCCACCTGACAGGTGACAGAGGACCATTAAACTGATTCCATGCATTATTCATGCACACAGTCCTGATAAACACCATAAACACGCAGCAGTTATATTCACTGACCACCTTCTCTATAGGTGTCCTTTATTGGTGTAAAATTACTGCAGTCCATCTGTTGCACAATTTGGTCAGTACCTTTAAGGGTACATCTTTTAGTGTTCATTATTTAATGTTAAGGAACCTTTAATGAGCTTTTACAGATTCTTTCAATGGTACACTACATGCATCTTTTTGAGTAAAAATACACACAAAAGGTACAAAAGATTTACCCTTCAGGATTTCGACAAGAGAGTACTGAAAGTCCACCACTAGCCATTTCTGTGTGGTGAATTACGTCCAGCAATAACAGTAATACCACTGACATGGCAGTGGCCTATTATAGTTACAGTACAGTTACATGTTTTTTCCTCTGTATTTCTACTTCTGTATATAGTGCATTATTTCATTTTCTGTTTTTTTATATTAGTGTTGTATTCCATCTCTACTGTGTAATTCCTCTGTATGTCTGCACTCTCACGTATGTTCACATTATGCCCGTACTTTCTTCTACACTGGAGCTCCTGCTGCTAAGTGCAATTCCTTGTGTGTGTAAACTTACTTGGTAATAAAACTCTTTCTGACTTCTGAATAGAATAGAGTTGTAGAAAAGTGTAGGGGTGGAAGAAAAAAAATGGTGATTGGTTGATGTAAGTATGGTACTGATATCAGTGTATCAGTGATTGGTTCTAATAATGACACAGGCACTAAATTACTAAAAAGTCGACGCAGCAGTGCCACTGAGAAAGATCCTGCTCTCAGAGTACACTAATACATGTGCAGCATGCTGTACGCCTCGGTGCTGCTCACTACCTTCTCGCCCTCAGTGCTGCACTAATAATTCACTTTTGGACACATTAGAGAGTTTCTAATGAATTGGGTGCAGCAGCTTGTGTGGCTATTTATGATTGGGCCGAAAAATTATGGAAATATTAAGATCTGATCGGTTTGTTTTAGCTTGCAAATGACTGGAATGATTGGTGAAAGAATGCTGTTTTTGCAGAGTTTTATGACGCCTGAGATAGGCACAGGCTCCCCGTGACCCGAGTGTAGATCGGATAAGCGGTACACAATGAATGAATAATCTTCACAACGACATCTTTGTTGACAATTAGCAAGGGCTAAATTGACAGATAGTGCAGTGTTCATTTCGGCCCATCAGGAAGAGATAATAGCACTGGGGATTTTACCGTCCAGTTTTAATAATCCCTGGAATTTTTTTTTTCCTGGAAATTTTCTAATGCTTCCTGGACGTTGCTTGTTCTTCCATGCAGTCTTGTGATTTAAATGATTGTTGACATTCACAAAAAAGATGAATTGTGATGTGTACTTTGAGATGGACAGTAAAGACACCCTTTCAGGAACACTGCAATAAAATGATTTATACCTATAGATTCCTCTATGGCTGTTTGTAATACACTATAACTAGTAAATATTGAATATTACTCTGCCCTATTGTTACGGCCGGTGGTGTCCGGCTGGATATAACAGACCCAACGCGAAGCTTAACGTGAAAATGGGGTTTTATTTAACATAAAGCACGAGAAAAAACCATCAGAGACAAAACCATCAAACAGAAAACCGCGACACTCATCGGCCAACACACAAACGAGGACTAGCAACTAAAGGAGACAAAGACAGGACTATAAATAGGGAACATAATCATAGAAACATTAGGTGCAGGTGAAACATTAATTAAGATACAAAAGGACAGGGCAGGGCTTAACTAACACATGGCCGAGGTAAACAAAAAGACATAACATGACAACCCCTACTGAGAGCCCCCTAGTGGTCCAACCTCAGCCCTGCTACCCGTAACACCTATATCACTCAACAATTCCTCTACAGTGGCCTTCGATATACTTTGCTCAGCTGCTGCATTACAGTTTGGTTTAAAAGTATTATACCAACAATCTCAATAACTACCCACTTATATCCCAAAAACATTTCTGTACCTCGGTTATTGATTGTTCATATTTATTTGTTTAAGGGTTCAGTACTAACATTAAGATTACTAAATAACCTTATTATATATATATGCGTGTGTGTGTGTGTGTGTGTGTGTGTGTGTGTGTGTGTGTGTGTATGTGTATGTGTGTGTGTGTGTATTAATGTGCTGTGTATTGTAATTACCTTAGTGTTTATTTATTTAGTCATTTTTGCCATGACCAATAAGGTGTTGAACATGACCTAGAAGTCATCATCATCATCATCATCATCATCATCATCATCAAGCGATGCACTGGATGTACCCAAGCATGGGGAAAAACACAAAACTCTGCATTGCATCTGTTATATACTGAGGGATTTCTAATAATTGTAATATATAATGATTATGTATTTGTAATAATTATGATTATAATTACTGCAATTTCTGATTGTATACAGCCAGTATGTATATGCTCACAATGTGCTCTACAGAATGTTTGCTATAATTTATCTTAGATTATAGAATTAAATTAACTGACACCAATACAGCAGTAATATGATCATTGTAGTTAACAGTAAACAATGTGATTCTCTTCTCATAAACTTTAGTTAGGTTTCTGAAATGACCAACAAATGTTTGATGATCTGAATGATGAAGCTGCGACATATCTAACAGTCATGAAGTTAGAGAGCGAATATAAAGATGATGTTAAATATCATTTTAAAACAGAATTCAGAAGGATTTATTTTTAGTCACATTTTAGTCACCTGAAGCTATTCTGCCCTCTATTGGTGGTTCTAAAGGTATCTAAATCCCCCAGAGTGTGTGACAAGCTACGGTCTGTGCGCCTGGGGTAAAGTCACTTCCGGGGCCTCTCGGTCAACTTTCAGCTCTCTATATATAGTCTTGGTTTTGACGACCGGTACCTTTGGATCCTCTGATCACTCATCAGTCTGCGTGTGCTTCAGTCTGAACTGTTTCAACCACAAAGCATTGTAATGAAAGAATCTGAGCTGCTACACACGAAACAATAGCTGAAGAGAGTATGTCAAATGTCAGACAGTTGCAACATGATCTCAGGAGACTTGCAATTCACAAGGAACCATCTTACTGTCTTACTGAAAATAGGTCAGGTGTTCTAGACCTTTATACTGTGTATACACTTTATATGTACATGATTTGAGGAAGTGGGATGTTAAAGAATTCCCATTTTGGATCAACTTTCACTTTTTTTTTTCTTTTTTTTTGTATGAAATACAAGCTAACACAACAAACTAGTATTTTTTTTTTAAATGATTGAATTACATACAACAGGTTGAATATGAACCTTTTTTTTTTTTTTTTAACAGAGAGAGAATAAAATGGCTGGATTCACAGAAAATAGGATACACTTCATGCCTTCCTGTTAGTATTAATAGGCAATGTAGTGATAATGATAATTGCACTAAGAACTATTATAGTAATGGTAAAAATAGTAGTAATAGTATCAGTAGTAATATTAACAGTAATAATATTAGTATAGTGTTTGTAATAGTAGTGGCAGTAGTAATAGTTGGTTGTAATGTTACAACTAGTCGTAAGAGTAGGAGTAGTAAAAGCAGCAGCAGTAATAAATATAAAGATAGTAGTAAATGTAGTTAGTAAAAGTAATGGTCATAGTAAAAGTAGTAGAACAAGTTGTTGTAGTACTAACAGTAGTAGAAGTGTGTGTCCTTCTTTAAATTCACATATTCTATAAATTCTCATTAAAACCAGAAAGCTCTGCTGGAATAATTATGAGATGGGAAATGATTTTCAGAGGGTTTTCAGTGACGGGAAAGAGAAGTAAACATTAAGCAGGTGTGGTGCAGGAAAGCATCCTTCCAAAACCAGGCCACCACCATTAAACCTCATGACAGGCTTCAGCTCACTGAGTCACATCACAACGAACAGATGTTCATCACACACCACTGGCCCATGACCACAGAACCATCGCGCCAAATGCACCTTCTTTCCAACTTATTCATTTCAAATTCACTAATACATTAACACCACCCCATAATAATATATTCCATAATAATTCAATATTTATTCATCACAGGCCTGAATGATGTTAGATGCTAGGCACAGACAATGTCTACTATACTTTTGGTGACTTTATTGTTAATTCCTAAATGAGATTAGAGCTAAATAAACATAACTCCATTGTATTTAATTTACATTATTGACAATACAAAGATCAGATTGAAGCTCTTGGCCTGGATCTCCATGATTTTATTTCATTGTGCTCCTGCTACCTGAGCGGCTGACAGGTGTACAGGTGTTCCTTATAAAGTAGGCAGTGAGTAAATAATAATAATAATAACAATAATAATAAAATAATAATAATAATAACAATAATAATAAAATAATAATAATAATAACAATAATAATAAAATAATAATAATAATAATAATGTAATAATTTGAAAGGCAATGTAAACATACTTGTAAATCTATTAGATTTAATCTAAAATATTTGTTTAAATGACGCTAATCGTGTTGACTTTCACGGTTTATGTGACAAAAAGTTTAATATTCTATAAAACATTCATGCATGACACGAGACCATTTGTTTTTCAAATATATCCTCTTTTGACTAAAAAGCAAAGAAGATATTAAAAAAAAAAGCTTTGGCCTGACACCAGGAAGTGCTTTAAATTTGCTTTTTAAGCACGTCACGTTAAAAGGCAATTTATTACATTATTTAAGTAAATATTTTATTTATTAATGAACTATAAACTATCTTCAAGGACTTTGAGTGCAGACATTTTATATATATCATAGGAAAGTAAAGAATTGTGAAATCATGACATGCTTACATTTTTAGATCATTGTGTTGTATTTGTTCTTCCCAATTCTGTGATATTTATTATTATAATTGTAGGGAATTAAATTTTTTTAATCATATTTAAAACTCTGTAAAAGTCCACAGAATGATCAAAGCTCATACACACATGATTAAAATACCACAGGTGAGATGCACACATTAGATAAAAACTTGTTTACTGGCTTGTCTTGAAAACAGTATAAAAAAAAATTAGAGAGTTGGTCCAGTACTAAATAGGACTTCATAAACAAATCATTTGGAAATATATTGAAAGGTATTTCTTAGGACATAGGTCATTAAAGACCAGAAAGTGGACCAGAGGACAATTGAGACTTTTTTTTTGATTATTTGAATGTTTCACAGTCAAAGTTCCGTAAAAATGGCAAACACATAACCACACAAATATATAAAGCAGTAAACATACATAAATTCTGTGCCAACATTCAGAAATGAGAAAAAAAAATTAAATATGTACGCTTGTTCATTAAAATCCCAGAAAATCATAGGGGTTTGCAATGACTATGGAGGCGAGACTTACAGACTGCTTACACTTCAGCCCTGTCCATGAGTGTCTTCTTAAGTGTCTTCATTTTAGATAAAAGGGGAAGTCAGGGTTAGAAAAAAACACCAAAGGAAGTAGCTACAAGTAAGTTAAAATGAGGAAGCTCACTAAAACTACCACTTAAATAGCACTGCTTTTAAGTTCTGTGACAACTTTTATGTAATTAGTTTCACAGACTGAATTTCTAGCGATAAGTTTTAGATAATAGTCACCTGACTCGTTGGGTTTCAAGATTCTTTCTTTCTTGAGCCAGTGGTCTAAATATTTCTGCATCGTTTGAACTATCCATAGACTTTTTGGCCATACCACATCCTGTCGAGCTAAAGAGTGCTTCAACATGGTTGCCTCAGCGCAGTCACACAGCCTCGTGTAGAAGAGAGTTAAAGACTCCGTGTATAAGGTAAAGATCTTTTTCAGCACATCTTTATTTCCTAACAAATATAGAATTGTTTATTATGTGAAAATCTAGAAAAAAGAGGTGTGATTTAATTCAGAAATCTACGGCAGCAGGTCTAGATAATTGTGGATCTCTTGAATGAAACTGGTGTTTTATTGAGCTTAAACATTTGTATTTATGTGATTTAGGTTTAATTCTTTTATTGATTGGTGTTAAGATTTTTATAGATAGCTCTCCAGTTATAATCTTATTATTAATTATGTTATTATTGAGCAGTTTTTTAAAGACACACTAGTTAGTGATGTATATTAGGCTGGAATTCTGCTGAGAGATAATAATTGAAACGTCTACACTCTCGGGATCTGTAAACCAAATATAATTCTATTCTATAAAATTATGTTGTGAATTAGACAGTCTTTATTTTTCACATCTTGAAGCAGGTGTGTGTGTGTGTGTGTGTGTGTGTGTGTGTGTGTGTGTTGTGGGTTAACATATCTGATTATTCATTAATTACTTTGAAGTAAACTTTAAAAGGTTGCATTCTACCTCACTGAATATTTGGATCTATTATGAAATATTTTAATAATATAAAAAATTTTATTTATAAAACTGATATTTTGTTGAATGACATTTAAGCAAAATTGTTGAGTAGAATAATGTATATTAATAATGTATCGTTCTGGTCTAAAACTGGAATCTTCAGTTTTCTTCAGTTTTAATTATGACTCTCTTCAGTCTAAGTATGCAGGTGTATGTCATTGGAAAAAAGACATAACTCATTACATGTCTAATAATATGTACAATGTCATTTTTATCATGAATTTCATGAACTTCCTCCGTAACACTCCAAAATAACCTTTTCAGCAGCATTTTTCCCATTAAGGCCAAATTAATATTCACTTCCCTTTGTCAAAATCCATACCACTGTGGATTAAATATTAATTCTGATAAATCTGATTATTGATTTATCCAAAGCCAAACTCAAGTAGGTTAGAGACATGTGTATGAGCTATTACTGATTTATTTTGTATTTATTCTGTACTTGGGTTTTTCATTTGAGCAACTGGATATAGATGTCTTTTTTTCATAAATAGTGAGGAATATCAGCACACAGGGTGCCGGGTACAGCGCTATTTTAATGCAGCGGTGGAGATAAGTGCAGATAAATGCAGCAGGTCGTGTTATCAGATGTCTTCAGCGTTATGTCTTTTTCTTCATTCAGATCACATCGATAAGCTTTGGATCGGTGAAGCAATGTTGTTTATCAGAGTTCCTTCGTGACTTCTTTAAAAACAAAAAATCTGTAATGTTTTGCGCTCTTTTACGCTTTTTGTGTGCTTCTTCCTGCTTGGCGTGAGATGACACTCACTGAGCAATGCCATTTAGGGCCACTTAAGCTAAACTGCATTTTATGGAACTTTTTGTGGTTGTGGCTGCACGTCAGGAGGACTTCACTGCTACCTGCACTCGTCTTCCTCACTTTCATGTTTAAACGGTGCGATGAGATTTTCAGAGCTGGGCTGTTCATGTGAATTGTGACTAAAAAGGACAACAAGATACAAACCTTTGTGCTGATTTTTTACATTTTGGCTGCATTTTGCATGTATGATGGTGTAATTAGTGTTAAAGAGTATATATTTTTTAATTGTAATAAGTGCGGCTGTAACAGTTTATATCACAGTGCCTAATTCTCATAGATAATTAAAGAATAATACATGACAGGACATTATTTTAATAGAATTAACACCATGGTGGTGTGATATCAACATGGTGGTGGCAGCATGACATGAAGATGGAGATAAAAGCTGATTAAATGTTTTATTTCTTTTTTCACACAGCGACATTTCAGTAATTACAATTTTCAGTGTATCAAACGATAACACCTCATACATTTCATCTATTAATAGTTTGAAGTTGTGGAACGTCCGAGAAACAAGTCAGTTCCTGTTATATGGTGTTATAACAGCTATAAACAGTTGTTTCCTCACCAGCTTCTCCTTTCTCTCTCTCTCTCTCTCTCTCTCAAAAAAAAAAAGCAGCTTGTCATGTTACTGAGAAAACAGAAAGTCCTCCAGAAAACTGACGTTACACAGCACTGACATTGGAGACTCATTACAGAAAGCTTTACCATATAAATTATGTCTTTGTTTAATAACACATTTTAAATATAGTTATTATTAAGCTTAAATAAAAGTATAAAAAATTAAAATATGAATAAAAAAAAAAATTCCTGTGAATTCATTGTTACTATAAAAGCAATCATTTATTAGAGAGCATTAATATAAACCTGCCATTAGAATTGGAGTCTGTCAGATCATAACGACAGAAAACACTTCAACACTTTCTGACCAATCAAACTAAAGTATTAAATAGCACTGTGGTCAAATTTAAATACAAGACCCTGGTGAGGTGACACTAACGCCTTAACATGTCAGCTTTAACATTCTCAATTATTATCTATGAATTATTCAGTAACTTCAGTGTGAAGTGTGTAGTGAAGTCTGGAATGTGGTCGTAATCATGAGTTTTGGGAATGTGTTCATTTCACAGACTTTGACTGTACGAGCAAGACAATTTAATGTGAAAAAAGTTTTTCAATAACTTGTTCAATAACAATATTTTAATGTAATCTGTCAATGCAGCTGACTGTGCTGAATTTGTGCATTATTGAGTTTACGTGCTGTTTATGATATTTAAACTAAAATCGTTATCACAAATATAACAACATATATCACATATACAACACAGTAAACTCTAACAAATACAGATAGTGATAAAGTGTAATAAAAAAAACAGAACAGCACAACTATAAGGAATAAGAAAACCCAAGCCAACCCCTGTTACTCTACAAAAAACAAACTAAACTAAACAATGATGATTACAGATTTTTGTTGGCTTTGTAATGGCTAGTAATCACACCTGACTGCTAGGTACTTTTGATCATTTTATAATAAGATTTTAGACGCGTCTTAGTCTTTACATTCACTCAGTGGATTTAATGTGTCTCAGTGATGTCTGTATGAAGTCCTGATACATAGCTTTAATAATTATCAACATAAACCTGACTAATATTCTCTAATGATACAATTATTCAGTTTATTCCTCTACTAAAAGTTCAAATCAGTTCAGGTACGAATGTACTGATTTTTCTATTAAAGCATCCCTGTGCTTCTGGCTGTAATTCAGATCACAGGTTTATATCAATGCTCATGATTTTATGGGTTATTGGTTCTACAGAAAACAACTCAGATGCAGTATATATAGAGCTACGTTTAATAATAAACTGTATTCCCATGTATATCCCATGCTGCTTCATAAATTGTATAGCTTTCTGTAAGAAGACATTTATATAAGATTTTTAGAAAGAGTCTCCCATTTCAGTGCTTTGTAAACAGAGATAAAGCTGTTCAATTAAAAGCTGCTCAGGAAAGTCTAAGGACAGATTTGAGAACATGAGGGAATGTGTGTTTGTAGCTGCTATAATATTTGTAATAACAGTAACTTGCTTCACAGATGTTTAACAGTTAATGTAACATTGCTGTGTTATAAGAGAAATAAATAACTTCTGATATGTTGGTGATGAAAAGTAGAATAAATGGCAGGGTTGAATTTCAGTGATTCTGCTTTGCATCAGGTCAGGATTTCCAGCGCCTTATCATCGATTATTTTCCTGTAAGAGCATGCCTGCAAGTGTTTTATTACTTTAATGGAAAATATGAGACCAATTCTCAATAGTATTTCATTTATTTCACCTGAATAATTAGCAGTTTTGTTTGATAAAGTGTATTTGAGCAGCAGGAAAAGCAACAGAATATCCACAGTTCGAGTAAATATTAACATTTTGTATAAGTACTTTTATATTGTACTGAATAAATATTGCTTCAAAACTAAACTCCAGAATTAAAACCCAGTTATTGGTCACTGGTTAGGTCATTTATAATGATGCAGTTTTGCAGATCAAAAAAGACCACTGAATATAATAAAATAAATAACCAGAAGAAACACAGGTTTTTTTCTCAGAAAGTAACAGCTTGGCCAAACAGAGGAGAATATTTCGAAGTGAAATATATATTATTATGTTTTTGGTTCATCAAGGTGCACTCAAATCTTAACCCTAGATCATATAATATCCCACGTTTAATAAAAGCGGCCCAAATCCTCTTTCTCTAAAGCATTTTTTATTGTACTGCCTTGAACGCCACTAGACTAAATAAACTTTTTCTTCAGAAAGCTAATTAATGAACGTCTTTAAAGATGTTTCATCAGGAATAATTTTAAGTTATTTATAATATTGACATGAAGAATCTTATATAATGTTTGTTACTAATTTTGTTTTTGCATGTTATGCAATACTATGGGGGCACGGTGGCTTGGTGGTTAGCATGTTTGCCTCACACCTCCAGGGTTGGGGGTTTAATTCCCACTTCTGCCGTGTGTGTGGAGTTTGCATGTTCTCCCCGTGCCTTGGGGGTTTCCTCCCCCAGTCCAAAGACATGCATTGTAGGTTGATTGGCATCTCTAAATTGTGTGTGTGTGTGCCCTGCCATGGGTTGGCACTCCGTCCAGGGTGTATCCTGCCTTGATGCCCAATGACGCCTGAGATAGGCACAGGCTCCCCGTGACCCGAGAATAGATCGGATAAGCGGTACACAATGAATGAATGAATGTTAATACTATTTTTTACTGTATAATACATTGATCTTGCCATAAAAATAGCCATAGATGCTGGCATGGCCATAAAAACAAACAAATAAATGAATAAAACTGTACCAATTCTTGTACAGGTAACGAGTGAGTAGGACTAATTTGAGCAGTCAGAGGTGAGTGAGCAGTCATGGCAGACCTGGTGCAAGGCTTGCCATATTTCTATGGCAACATCACTAGAGAAGAAGCTGAGGACTATCTGAGGCAAGCAGGCATGAGCAACGGCCTCTACCTGCTCCGTCAGAGCCGCAACTACTTGGGCGGTTTTGCACTGTCTGTGGCCCACAGCCATCAGTGCTACCACTACACCATCGAGAGGGAGATGAACGACACATACGCCATAGCAGGTGGAAAATCCCACCGCAGTCCAGTGGATGTGGTCGAGTACCACGCGCAGGAGTCTGACGGCCTGGTGTGTCTCCTGAAAAAGCCCTGCAATCGGCCCCGGGGCGTCGAACCCAAGGTGGGGGCTTTCGAAGATCTGAAGGAGAAGCTCATCAGGCAGTACGTGCAGCAGACGTGGAAACTGAAGGTTAGTGCTAGCGTTTCTCTGATGTGTAGAAAACTGACCTGAAATAAGACTCATAAGTTTCAGTCTAATACATCTTAGTCTAATTCAACATGGATGGAAGTAAACCTGTACACTGAAATTTTGTTCAAATTTGATGAAAAGTTTTGACTAATCCAAGGGTAACCTTATATCGTAGACGATCCCTGCTTTTAATAATAATGAACGTCTCTGTAAATATACAGGAATGTGAATGACTAGTAAAAGCACTGCATCACTGTAACTATGCTCTTAATTCACTCTCTTAACATAACATATGAAGTGATAATACCTTATTAACCACTGCTTTTAAGTCTGTACAGAGCTCTACACTGTAGAAATAAATCCATTTCAATTCATTTTTCTGAATAAATTCTAGAAAAACATTTCATGATTTTACAGTGACAAATACTTTACTCTTTTACAGTACAATTACTGTACAGTTTACTGTAATTATTCCACAGTGCAGCTTTACTAAAAATGCCTGAAAGCTTTTAACGGAAACAAAAAATAAAACAAACAAAACAAGGTGTATGACGGTGTATGGATGTGTATGATGGTGTATGATGGTGTATGGATGTGTATGATGGTGTATGGATGTGTATGACGGTGTATGACGGTGTATGGCGCTGTATGGATGTGTATGACGGTGTATGGATGAGTATGATGGTGTATGATGGTGTATGATGGTGTATGATGGTGTATGACAGTGTATGGATGTGTATGATGGTTCATGACGGTGTATGACGGTGTATGGATGTGTATGACGGTGTATGATGGTGTATGACAGTGTATGGATGTGTATGACGGTGAATGGATGTGTATGATGGTGTATGACGGTGTATGACAGTGTATGGATGTGTATGATGGTGTATGGCGCTGTATGGATGTGTATGATGGTGTATGATGGTGTATGACGGTGTATGATGGTGTATGGATGTGTATGACGGTGTATGTTGGTGTATGATGGTGTATGACAGTGTATGATGGTGTATGGATGTGTATGATGGTGTATGTTGGTGTATGACGGTGTATGGATGTGTATGACGGTGTATGATGGTGTATGACGGTGTATGGATGTGTATGATGGTGTATGACGGTGTATGGCGCTGTATGGATGTGTATGACGGTGTATGATGGTGTATGACGGTGTATGGATGTGTATGACGGTGTATGATGGTGTATGACAGTGTATGGATGTGTATGACGGTGTATGAATGTGTATGACGGTGTATGATGGTGTATGATGGTGTATGATGGTGTATGACGGTGTATGGATGTGTATGACAGTGTATGATAGTGTATAATGGTGTATGACGGCGTATGGATGTGTATGACGGTGTATGACGGTGTATGGATGTGTATGATGGTGTATGACAGTGTATGACGGTTTATGACGGTGTATGGATGTGTATGACAGTGTATGGATGTGTATGACGGTGTATGGATGTGTATGACAGTGTATGGATGTGTATGACGGTGTATGATGGTGTATGGATGTGTATGACGGTGTATGATGGTGTATGACCGTGTATGGATGTGTATGACTGTGTATGACGATGTATGATGGTGTATGACGGTGTATGGATGTGTATGACGGTGTATGACGGTGTATGGATGTGTATGACGGTGTATGGATGTGTATGACGGTGTATGATGGTGTATGACTGTGTATGACGGTGTATGACGGTGTATGATGGTGTATGACGGTGTATGGATGTGTATGACGGTGTATGACGGTGTATGATGGATGTATGGATGTGTATGACGGTGTATGACGGTGTATGGATGTGTATGACGGTGTATGACGGTGTATGGATGTGTATGACGTGTATGACGGTGTATGGATGTGTATGACGATGTATGGATGTGTATGACGGTGTATGGATGTGTATGACGGTGTATGGATGTGTATGACGGTGTATGATGGTGTATGATGGTGTATGACGGTGTATGGATGTGTATGGATGTGTATGACGGTGTATGACGGTGTATGATGGTGTATGACGGTGTATGGATGTGTATGATGGTGTATGACGGTGTATGGCGCTGTATGGATGTGTATGACGGTGTATGATGGTGTATGACGGTGTATGGATGTGTATGACGGTGTATGATGGTGTATGATGGTGTATGACAGTGTATGGATGTGTATGACGGTGTATGGATGTGTATAACGGTGTATGACGGCGTATGGATGTGTATGACGGTGTATGACGGTGTATGGATGTGTATGACAGTGTATGATGGTGTATAACGGTGTATGACGGCGTATGGATGTGTATGATGGTGTATGACAGTGTATGACGGTTTATGACGGTGTATGGATGTGTATGATGGTGTATGACAGTGTATGACGTGTATGACGGTGTATGGATGTGTATGACAGTGTATGGATGTGTATGACGGTGTATGATGGTGTATGGATGTGTATGACGGTGTATGATGGTGTATGACCGTGTATGGATGTGTATGACTGTGTATGACGGTGTATGATGGTGTATGACGGTGTATGGATGTGTATGACGGTGTATGACGGTGTATGGATGTGTATGATGGTGTATAACTGAGTGTTAGTGTATGACGGTGTTGATGTGTATGACGTGTATGACGGTGTATGACGGTGTATGGATGTGTATGACGTGTATGACGGTGTATGGATGTGTATGACGGTGTATGGATGTGTATGACGGTGTATGATGGTGTATGACTGTGTATGGATGTGTATGACGGTGTATGATGGTGTATGACGGTGTATGGATGTGTATGACGGTGTATGATGGGTGTATGGATGTGTATGACGGTGTATGATGGTGTATGGATGTGTATGACGTGTATGACGGTGTATGGATGTGTATGACGGTGTATGGATGTGTATGACAGTGTATGGATGTGTATGACGGTGTATGATGGTGTATGGATGTGTATGACGGTGTATGATGGTGTATGACCGTGTATGGATGTGTATGACTATGTATGACGGTGTATGATGGTGTATGACGGTGTATGGATGTGTATGACGGTGTATGACGGTGTATGGATGTGTATGATGGTGTATAACGGTGTATGATGGGTGTATGGATGTGTATGACGGTGTATGACGGTGTATGGATGTGTATGACGGTGTATGGATGTGTATGACGTGTATGACGGTGTATGGATGTGTATGACGGTGTATGGATGTGTATGACGGTGTATGATGGTGTATGACTGTGTTATGGATGTGTATGACGGTGTATGACGGTGTATGACGGTGTATGGATGTGTATGACGGTGTATGACGGTGTATGGATGTGTATGACGGTGTATGACGGTGTATGGATGTGTATGACGGTGTATGACGGTATATGATGGTGTATGACGGTGTATGGATGTGTATGACGGTGTATGGATGTGTATGACGGTGTATGACGGTATATGATGGTGTATGACGGTGTATGGATGTGTATGACGGTGTATGACGGTGTATGATGGATGTGGATTTTATCTGAGTATTTTCTCAAACCATTAAAGAATTCAAATTTTAAATAAAAACATGAAGATTCGTCACACACAAAACAACATAATGCCATCATGATCTGAGCCCTCGGGTTTCTCACCATGAACTTGTATGCTCGCTGAAGACAGGAAGAACAAAGGGGCAGGATTTTCATAAACTCTCCACCAATCACAATGCCCTCTCACTTCCAGTGGGTGTTAGCTTCAGTTTTTAGTATTTAAATATATTAATGTCACTAACAAGACATACATTCAGAGACCTAACAGTATAGTGATTTTCATTTAATGTCACCATTTATTTATTCATTATCTTCACACACAGGAAAACAGAGAAGCTTATTAAACTGGTGTTACTGGTGTATGTTTGATGCTGATCCCAGTGGTGTGTGATTGTAAATGTTTCACTTGTGTTTTATTTTCAACATTTCATTTACTTAACAATGTTTAACAACATTTCATCTACTTAGCTATTTCCTTCTCTAATGTGTTGTGGGGTTTTTTTCTAACTTAAAGTGCATCACATATTAAGCATGTTTTAAATAAATTTTGTCAAATACAAATAAATGATCAGATTAAACAAAATAAAAAACAACACTCTGTAGTGTTAAGCTCCTTAGAGATTTTCTTTTACTGACTTCCTGAAAATCTCCTCGTCTTCACTCTGTCACGCTGACCTTACATTACAGAAGTGAACGTCTTTCACTATCACACAAGAGTTATTGTTTTAGTGGGTTTAGACTTCGATTGCACTTTTTAATTCTTTTCTTTCATAAAACTAGCAGTTTGCTGTAAATCACCAGATCTGTTCATGTTTCTGTGCTGCTTCTCAACATCCATCTCACTGAACTAAATCTGACCAAGATCAGACAAACAGGACAAAATTAACAATTAAAATTTTTTAAATTATTTATTTCTCTTAATAAACAATCCAAAATCATTCATAAGCAACCACAAGATGCCAGTAACCAGTAGGTTTGTCTTGGTTTTCTAAGAACAAGCCTGGTCATATTTTTAGTGGTTTATTTCCACTTTTTGAGAAGGCTAAGTGGAACTCACAAACTGGAAGTGTTAACTGAAAGAATTTTTGTCTGTGTAATGATTATAAAGATGGAACAAACAATTTCATGTTTGCTTAGAACGTATTAAAAAGAAGAAATGAAACAAATTAACTAAAACAAAACTAACCCTAACCCTATGCACCAAATATTTTAAGAAATTTTATTTTAATAATACGTGCTCAAAATTTTTTTGTTTTTGCTTTATCTTTTATTTTTTGTCAATATCATAATGTATTGTATTTTTTATCAGGGTCACTCATTGGAGCAGGCTATCATCAGTCAGAGGCCTCAGTTGGAGAAGCTGATTGCCACTACGGCACACGAGAAAATGCCCTGGTTTCATGGGATCATTTCACGGGAAGACTCTGAGCCACGTTTACTCAATAACCGTCCCACCAATGGCAAGTTTCTGTAAGTACAGAAAACAGATCTATCTCTCACAAGGAGGGAGATAAAAAAAGACTAAAACTTTGAGATTTTTTATCCACTATGATAATTTTTTAGTAATTATCCCTAATATGTAATTATTAATATTATATGTTGTAAGACCAGTCCTTATTTTTAAAAGGAGTTCAAAATAATTAAATAATAAATAATTGGGTGTAGGATAGCAAATGTAAATTGCCAGAGATATTCAGTACAATCTGAAGGTTACCTTCTCTTTCAAATTTATTCTATCTATCTATCTATCTATCTATCTATCTATCTATCTATATATATATATATATATATATATATATATATATATATATATATATATATTATTAATTAATGCATTTATTTATTTACTTTTAATTGATTTTTTTACTGCATAGTAAGTAATTGTTATTTCTAGAGGCAATAATTATATATATTTTTTCAGGTTCTTCATATTGGTACTAATAGTTTTACCTTCTCACTGTGAGCTTTATATGATTCATTAATTAAATTCTTCTTAAATTATAAATTGTACATGAAATACTTAAAAAGTTAAATTACTAGCATTTCAGCTAATTTATACATAAGAAATGAACTATTTTAGTTTTTCTCTGAGCGTAGATAGATTATTTTTCAGTCCAACTGGAGAACATTTCCGTTTCAGGGTGGATTCTCCATGCGAGTCTTTTTATGGCTATATGCTTACACGTCATACAACACCCACAGACAAAAAGGCTGAGGTGGTGAAAGAGAGACAGAAAGAGAGAGAGAAGCAGAAACAGGCACACACTGTGGTTTCCGCTCTCACACTGTTGTACAGGACTTCCTGAAATGACCAAAGAACTAGTGGGAGGTGGAGTCATAAGACATTTGAGAAAGAGAGAGAGCGTGTATGTGTGTGTGAGTGTGTGTGTGAGTGTGTGTGTAAGAGAGAGAAAGTAAGAGAGAGAGAATTCTGGCCACCAAAATACATAAGTAATTGTAATTGCATTAAGAATTACGTGTGCATGCACACACTAAAGCTCTCCTGAGCAAATGCCTTTGTGGCCACTTAGTTTCCTCCCATGTTGAAGATATGAAATATAATATAATTATTTTAAAGTTTAATTCCACCACAAGCCAACAGAATAGTTTCAGTGCACCTTGGCACAGATACTAGTCTCTGAAACTCTACTGACCGGAGGGATGACCACCATTCTTCCAAAAGTTGTTTTGTAAATTGGTGTTTTGAGAGTGGTGGTGTGGAATCATGTCTGAAATCATGCACTGGTGTTCAGAGCTGGTAACTGTGAAGGTTGTAGCATATACCAGCAAAATGGCCACAGAATTAAACAGAGCCACTCTTTTTCCTTTAATTGGTCACCCATCTGTAAATTTCAACATAACAGTAGAAGCATTTCTTCCTTTTGAGAATAATAGTTCTTATTCTGTGATGTTTAATTATAGTGCCCTTTTATATGAATATATATGAAACTTCTTTTCCTCTGTCAGTCTCTCGGTTGTCTAAAGCTGAAAATAATTGCGTAAACTGAAACTTACCCAGTGTCACTTAGTGGCATGCACTAGAGTAGTGGCCTGCTTCATTATTCTGTCCTATATTCTTGTTTTTTCTCAACTCGACAGAATTCGTCAGCGAGATAACAATGGCTCCTACGCACTCTGTCTGCTCCACAATGGCCATGTCATGCACTATCGCATTGACAGGGACAAAGCTGGCAAACTCTCCATTCCTGATGGGAAAAAGTTTGACACACTTTGGCAGGTACTGAACGTATATAGGAATTCAATCATTTTAGAGTTTAATATTCTGATTGGTGAGAATACACTCAATATTTCTGCATTACAAAATTTGGATTTGTGTCCCTCACATTGACTAATTTATTGAAATTAATTTCTATGAGCCACTAATATAGAATATTTCATTGAAACTCCAGGTGGTTGTGGATTTTTTACACTCAAACCATTTGAATAATTTCTATTTCTACTCATAGCTGGTGGAGCATTATTCATACAAACCTGATGGCCTGCTCCGGGTGCTGACCGATCCGTGTCCACGACCTGAAGGTAGCCATCTGTAATCTCAAGGCTGGTGCATGGAGGAGTTAATTTTTTGATTGTGCAGATAGATGGATAGATGGTTGAATAGTTGGATGGATGGATGGATGGATGGTGTACAAATGACTGGCTGTATGGATAGATGGATGGATGGATGGATGAATGGTTGGATGGTTATATGAGGGGATGGATAATGTATAGATGTCTGTATATGTGGAGGGAGGAATGATGTATGCATGATTGGTTGTATGGGTGGATGATGTATAAATGCCTAGGGTTAGGAGTGATTTATAGGTGTGTATAGAGGGATGGACGATGGATAATTGAAAAAATTATGCATAGATGGTTGGTTGTATGGATGGACGGATGGATGGATGGATGGATTGGATAAGGTGTTGATGTAGATAAGGTGTTTAAGATGAATAATTAGATACAATTTCAGTTATTTATTAATGTTTATGTTTTTTGTGCTCAGGGCCACCTGCACTTCCTGGAAACCATCCAGATGTGAGTATTCTTCTACCATCATTATCACATGCAGAGTATGGAGTGCAAATTTAAAAGAAGAAAGTACAATAATTACCCTGTAATAACTTTGACCAGTCATAATTATATTGTACCACAGAAAACAAGATTTAAGTAATTAATTAAAACAAACTGAGAAAGGATATGAAAGAATAATATTATTTAAGCACAAGCTGCTATAAACTTTGCTGTATATCACATTATTTACACAACGCTCCCTGGTAGAACCTGATGCTTCAGGAGACACGATGCACTTTAAGATGAATGAATGAATGAGTGAAATGTCACTAATTTCTTTTTCATTCATATTTAGGCTTTCAGTACACCTCGGATCCTTCTGGATAACTAATTGCATGAATGCGTTCTTTCTTATTATGCCATTAATATTATTCCTAATGCTAGTGCATGGGTCACATTGACTAAGTATTCAGTACAATAACTTTATCCTCTTCAAAATTGTGGTTTTCTAGCTGGGTGGCACAAGTGGAATTCTCTCCAGATTCAGATCTGCTTCCTTCCCCAAACCTGGTCTCAAAAAGGTGCACAGATATACCATCCCCTCCTGTCTGCCCCGGTGGTACAACGTCTGCATGGCTGTCATCCACCACTATGTGTGGATTTTCCCTGCTAATCCGTCTTTGGTTGCCTACACCCATCTCATCTGCACTCTCTTATCTCTTCCAACACTCACCTGCACTTCATCTCCACAACAACGAGTCCATCATTCACCATCCCTTTACTGACCGGTGCCCGTGTCAGGTTCAAAGCTAAAAATCTCTTGGCCTTGACAGCATGTTCAATATCAGCTATGAAAATATTTCTCTAACACATGTTCCTTTAGTATATGCTCACAAAATAGCGATTAATTCCATTATTTCTTCAGTTTTATACACTGATATTCAATATGCAATGCAAAATAAGTGGAACTTCATACTCCAGTCAATACCAGTCAAATGTTTTGGACACACCTAGTAGTAATAGGGTGTACATTGCTGTTAAAGTTCAACATGTGAAATAACAAAAGTAAAATTATACAGTGTCTAAGAATGTGTGAAAGTAGATATTGCTACTGCTGTTATTTTATGTGCAAACACTCTGTCTTTTACCGATCCTAGTTCTAATGAGAAATGGGTGTAGCTACATATATACAGCTTCTACAGCTAACTAGTTGTAAAGAAAATGAAGAAATGCACTGCACTAATCGGGGTGCAGATCGATTGTATGATTTACATGTTATGTGCTAGATTTTTTACTAGCTTTGTTTGGAGATTATACACAAGCTAGCGGAACAGTAGCACACTCACTAGAAGCACTGAAGATCTTTGCTACTTCCTTCCTAGATTTTTTTTTTTCGCGTCTCTATATATGTTTAATAGGTTTTTCTTCCATTTTTCTTTGTCAAAATAAGTAAATGGAGGTAGTAAGTAAAGCTGTTATTGGGGAATTGAAGATATTTCGGATCACACAGAGGAAACCAATCATACCTACCTACTAATCTGCATAGAATTCGGCTGCTGCTAAATAACAGAACAGTGTCACACACATACATAGATGATGCGTGATCGTCTATCACTTTGTCACCTGCTAGTGTGAATGTTGATGTAATCAGGTGTGTCCAAATGTTTGACTTGTGTTGAGTTTCAGTGAACAAAAAAAAAACCCTACCATCAAGTATATGCCACTGAACAGAAGGTCTGTATCTTGGTTTATATAAGTGATACTGCCACCTAGTGCTCACTGGGAAATCATGCTGACAAAGGGCCAAAATGACAAGATTAAAAAACAAAACCGACCTGTTGCTGTCCTTTATAGACCTCATTACAATCTAGCATAATCAGCTCAGATGATTTCCTGTCTCATATTCAGCTTTTTCTCATTAGTTTCAATTAATCACCGATCTTCATACACTCTTAGAAAAAAAGGTTGAATCTAGAATCCTAGGGGATCCTTTGGTTTGTCTATGTTGAACGATAAAGTGTTTTCTAATGAGAACCATTAACTATTCACACACCATTTTTTTCTAAGAGTGTATCTCCTATCTCTTCTTTATGTGTGATGAGTTTATCGTGTGGCTTTTTTTTACTTATTTACAGACTCAGATTCTCTTCTCTTTCATGGTCTTCCAACAGAAATCTATAAATTCACTAAAGTCATGTTTTATGCAAAAAAGGCCATGAAGGAGACTGGGAAACAGTGTGTGGTGTGATTTGCTTGTGTGCCATTTCATGGACACAGTGTGCCATTACAGTTTTTCTCACCTGCTTACAAATAACTCAGGAAACAGTGCTCTGCTCTGAAAGACATTTCTTGAAATTCTACACACATTCAGCAAATTAAAATGCTGGCTCCAAAATCCAGGGGATTCAAAGTGAAATATTTATATCACAATTGCACAGACTTACAGAGAGAACTGCTTAGAAATATAACCCCTTTTTAAAAAAACAAAAAACAAAATTGCAACTGGCCACTAAATGAATGAATGAACCAACCATCCAACTGAAAAACTCAATAATTCAAGACACCAAATAAAGAAATAATATAAGTTCATTTATGAAGATAATAAGTCTGCAGAATGTGTCATTTCATTTCTATTCAGCCAGAGAATTTTGTTCTCAATCATTGAAAAAACTTCTGCTTCTTTCATATTCAGACCTATTGTAATATGAATTTTCCTTTGGGACTGCTTCCACATTCTATAATCAAGAGTATTGCTCCGATCAAAAGCTCTCTGGCTGAACCCTCGGCTGGAAGTAACCATGTCATGTATTATTCTGTGGCATTCCTGCACATAAATTCCTCTTACATGTATTGTACTTTCGCAGAAACGTGTTTCTTTCTGCCTTTGTATTTTACTGTCTATAGAAATTAACATTTTGACTTCATTTTTCTCATTTCATAGACAGCGTTAAAGAGGTGTAAAGAAAAGATCTTAGATGTTTGCCCTAGTAAGGTCAGTGTCCTTTCACTGATTTCCAATTGCATGCATTTTTTTGTCATAGTTCTCACGAATTATAGCATGAGACTTGTTTGTGAGGTTTTTGAAATGCTTGAAGGTGGAGCAGAATAAAAAAGTTTGTAAGGAGAAGACTTCTATGAGTTGGGAAAGAAAAATGAAGCTTTTGGGAAATTTGTGCCAATGTCATCACGTAAGCATTCAGGAAAGACTGTAATTAGCCAACGTGTGTCCGCGTATCTAATTAGATCACAGGTTTCCAACGCTGGTCCAGGAGTAACCTGCACATTTTCTAACACACCTCATTCTACTAATCAGCTAATTAATCAACCCTCAGAGCAGGGAACACATGAAAATGTGCAGGGGAAGGTGTACTTCAGGTCCAGAGATGGGAACGTGTGAATTAGATATCTTTACCAATCTAATCCGTTTATTATCTTGTATACCTACAGCTTACAACATACCTTCGCAAAAGTCACGAGACGGATAATCATTATGCTCCGAGGGCAACAGTGCCTACCACAGGTCAGTTGACGTCCCTAATCAGCCCATGATATTCATATATGTCACAAGGTCAATACACATGTTTTATAGCTATACTGCTGCTGACAGGAAATGGCTGAGTTTCCCTTCTGTTTCTTTTACTCGTTGTACATGCAAACACAGAGGATTTACCCATGAGCACTGAGGTGTATGAGAGTCCATATGCTGACCCTGATGAACTACGCTCAACCACAGTGGACCGGAAAAACTTGATCCTGGAGGATGGAGAGCTTGGCTCAGGCAATTTTGGCACAGTTCTTAGAGGCACCTACCAGATGAGGAAGTGAGTTGTTCAGGGCAGAATCTTTAACTCATTGTTCTGCAGTTTATTATTTTCCCTTCTCTTAGATAAGACTGTTCGCTGATTAGCTGAATCAAATTGATCAGGATTAGAGTCCATGTGCAGGCTACATGGATACTGATTTTTGGATTCTGAACATCTGTGAAGGTGGAAATCATACAACGTCTTTAAACTGAGGGTTTCATCATATGTATGAATGAGTAAGAATTACAGTCTGGTGTAGTGAGCTCATCTTGTGAGAATCAGCTTTTTTACTATTTAAATTTAGGTTTATAGACAAAAAGCATAATGGGTTTTCATCTCAAACTGCTCTGCAGTGGTCACTAGAGGCATAAGCAAGTACACTCTGCCCACACAAATGAAGAAAAAAAATGCTAGCTACAGAACATATACAAAACCAAGGATTTGACCCCAGAAATCAGATAAAACAGTTAAAAACAGTAAGTTAAAAAAAAATAATAATTAAAAAAGAAAGAGGTAATATAATGTGATGTGCAATATGTTATATATGTTAATATGTAGGAATACTACAGGATGTGCAACCTGCAGAATAAAAAATGTGATATATTTAGTTGAGTTACATGTAGTAACAGTAGTTACATGTAGAGACAGTAGTTACATGTAGTAACAGTGTTGAGTTACAGTAACAGTAGTTACATGTAGTAACAGTAGTTACATGTAGAGACAGTAGTTATATGTAGTAACAGTGTTGAGTTACAGTAACAGTAGTTATATGTAGAGACAGTAGTTATATGTAGTAACAGTGTTGAGTTACAGTAACAGTAGTTACATGTAGTAACAGTAGTTACATGTAGAGACAGTAGTTATATGTAGTAACAGTGTTGAGTTACAGTAACAGTAGTTATATGTAGAGACAGTAGTTATATGTAGTAACAGTGTTGAGTTACAGTAACAGTAGTTATATGTAGAGACAGTAGTTATATGTAGTAACAGTGTTGAGTTACAGTAACAGTAGTTACATGTAGAGACAGTAGTTATATGTAGTAACAGTGTTGAGTTACAGTAACAGTAGTTACATGTAGAGACAGTAGTTACATGTAGAGACAGTAGTTACATGTAGAGACAGTAGTTACATGTAGTAACAGTGTTGAGTTACAGTAACAGTAGTTACATGTAGAGACAGTAGTTACATGTAGTTACAGTAACAGTAGTTACATGTAGAGACAGTAGTTACATGTAGTAACAGTGTTGAGTTACAGTAACAGTAGTTACATGTAGAGACAGTAGTTACATGTAGAGACAGTAGTTACATGTAGTAACAGTGTTGAGTTACAGTAACAGTAGTTACATTGGGGAGAAGGAAAAGGTTAGTTTAAAATGTTAAGAGGACAGTAGTTACATGTAGAGACAGTAGTTATATGTAGTAACAGTGTTGAGTTACAGTAACAGTAGTTACATGTAGAGACAGTAGTTACATGTAGAGACAGTAGTTATATGTAGTAACAGTGTTGAGTTACAGTAACAGTAGTTACATGTAGAGACAGTAGTTATATGTAGTAACAGTGTTGAGTTTAAAAGTAACAGTAAAATTTACATGTAGAGACAGTAGTTAAAATGTTAGAAAAACAAATTAAGTTAGTAAAGTAGTAACAGTGTTGAGTTACAGTAACAGTAGTTACATGTAGAGACAGTAGTTACATGTAGAGACAGTAGTTACATGTAGAGACAGTAGTTACATGTAGTAACAGTGTTGAGTTACAGTAACAGTAGTTACATGTAGAGACAGTAGTTACATGTAGTTACAGTAACAGTAGTTACATGTAGAGACAGTAGTTACATGTAGTAACAGTGTTGAGTTACAGTAACAGTAGTTACATGTAGAGACAGTAGTTACATGTAGAGACAGTAGTTACATGTAGTAACAGTGTTGAGTTACAGTAACAGTAGTTACATGTAGAGACAGTAGTTACATGTAGAGACAGTAGTTACATGTAGAGACAGTAGTTATATGTAGTAACAGTGTTGAGTTACAGTAACAGTAGTTACATGTAGAGACAGTAGTTACATGTAGAGACAGTAGTTATATGTAGTAACAGTGTTGAGTTACAGTAACAGTAGTTACATGTAGAGACAGTAGTTATATGTAGTAACAGTGTTGAGTTACAGTAACAGTAGTTACATGTAGAGACAGTAGTTACATGTAGAGACAGTAGTTATATGTAGTAACAGTGTTGAGTTACAGTAACAGTAGTTACATGTAGAGACAGTAGTTACATGTAGAGACAGTAGTTATATGTAGAGACAGTAGTTATATGTAGTAACAGTGTTGAGTTACAGTAACAGTAGTTACATGTAGAGACAGTAGTTACATGTAGTAACAGTGTTGAGTTACAGTAGTACATGTAGTTACAGTGTAGTTACAGTAACAGTAGTTACATGTAGAGACAGTAGTTATATGTAGTAACAGTGTTGAGTTACAGTAACAGTAGTTACATGTAGAGACAGTAGTTATATGTAGTAACAGTGTTGAGTTACAGTAACAGTAGTTACATGTAGAGACAGTAGTTATATGTAGTAACAGTGTTGAGTTACAGTAACAGTAGTTACATGTAGAGACAGTAGTTACATGTAGTAGACAGTAGTTATATGTAGTAACAGTGTTGAGTTACAGTAACAGTAGTTACATGTAGAGACAGTAGTTACATGTAGAGACAGTAGTTATATGTAGAGACAGTAGTTATATGTAGTAACAGTGTTGAGTTACAGTAACAGTAGTTACATGTAGAGACAGTAGTTATATGTAGTAACAGTGTTGAGTTACAGTAACAGGTAGTTACATGTAGAGACAGTAGTTACATGTAGAACAGGTTAGTTACAGTAAACAGTAGTTACATGTAGAGACAGTAGTTATATGTAGTAACAGTGTTGAGTTACAGTAACAGTAGTTACATGTAGAGACAGTAGTTACATGTAGTAACAGTGTTGAGTTACAGTAACAGTAGTTACATGTAGAGACAGTAGTTACATGAAGTAACTATATTCAGATGGTAACACGTACATGTTGGAACTACTGATGACTTGGTGGTGAACACATTTGCTGTGTTAAAGCTCAGTTATATTAGTTTGTTAAAATACAGATATAAAACTCTAAAGTGTAAATGAAACTTTCTCAGAAATCTGTCACTCAGCATGAAGTGCTTCACTTTGACATGTGGCCCACTGGATTTAATGGTGTGCGTGTTTGTGTGTGTGTGTGTGTGTGTCCTGCAGAACACAAAAACAGGTAGCAGTAAAGATCCTGAAGAACGATGATAACAATGCTGCAGTAAGAGACGAAATGCTTCGCGAGGCTGAAGTCATGCAGCAGCTGGACAACCCCTACATAGTGCGTATGATCGGCATCTGTGACGCCGAGAACCTCATGTTAGTCATGGAGCTGGCTGAACTCGGACCTCTGAACAAATATCTGCAAAAGAACAGGTATGATAATATTAATCTTTTAATATCACAGAGCCTTCACCTCAAAATATGTCTGTTATAAGTTATTCAGTCCTGCAGGTTATACTAAAATGCTGTGCAATGGCACATTGGACATTATTCTTTAATCAGCTCATTAATCTTCAAGACATTTCACCACTCATCTGATTGCATTGAGGAATTAAAACACAACCCAGGTCTCTAAGATTTAGTATTAAGACGCAAAAATAAAACGTTTTCACCCTCTTGGTTTCTTAGGGAAAGAAATAAACCATATTAATTTACAGGTGTTTGTCTTTCACACAGATTGCAACAGAGCCTGAATATTACAGAACACCTACCACAAGTCAGCTTCATTATCAAAGGTTACTTGCATGCGTCCTGATAAGGTGTCTAGTTACTTACAAAAGTGTTTACTTTATTTTATGTAGGGCGAGTCTTACGTATGGCAAAGTTCAAACACACTCAATTTTTTCCCCTCTTACATTGTGAAAAGCTAATCTCTTCTTCTGATAGCTACTATTAGCATGAAAATCCAATTATTTAGGTAAAAGGAAATAACCTGTGGGGAAAACTAGAAAACAGACCTAAAATAATCCAAAACAAAAGGCTGTGGTCCTGCATAGACCTTGGTGCAAATTGGAATAAAATCTCTGAGAATGTTTTAAGTGAAACCCATTCACACATTTAGTTATCATGTTTATCCTGAATTTAATGAATAAATGAAAGAATGGCAGGATGGGACAATGTGGTGTGACTTCTGCTCCTTGTTTTTCACACAGACTCGCTATTAAAAACGTCACTGAGCTCGTGCATCAGGTCTCTATGGGGATGAAGTACCTGGAGGAGCATAACTTTGTTCACAGAGACCTGGCAGCCCGCAACGTGCTATTAGTCACACAGCACTATGCAAAAATCAGTGACTTTGGCCTGTCCAAAGCCCTCACCAGTGAGCATGATTATTATGAGGTATGCTTCACCTCCAAAAGACTTTTCCCAGAGCTGAAGTGAAGATGAAGTATGTGCAATCTAACCCTAGGTGACAGAATATATTTTGGATTTCAGTGGATTTATTCACCAGGCACTTTAATCAAAGTGATGCGAGAGAATGCAAAGTGTCCATGAATAAATTAAACATAGCTGAGATGTTCGGAAACCATAACTCTCTTGCAGACCTTCAGTTTCAACACATTCAGTGAAGTGTCAGAGTCGGGAATTGATGTAAGGGGCAGATGAATAACATTTTGGGTGGACAGTTACTGCACAGTGAAATCCTTTCACATATCCCATCCTTGGAGATTTGGGGTCAGAGAGCAGGCTTAGCCATGATGCAGCACCCCTGGAGCAGGGGGGTTTAAGGGCCTTGCTCAAGGGCCCAACGGTGGCAGCTTGGCAGTGCTGGGGCTCGAACCCCAATCTTCTGATCAACAACCCAGAGCCTTAACCACTTGAGTGACCACTGCCCCAGTCTACTGCCAGTCAATCCTGCTGGATTAATATCATTATCTCACAAATGACAGTTCACAAGGATCCCCCTGCAGTTTATTCATAAAGCCCTATGATAAAAAGTTTTGTAGTAATAAAAGTAATATTAAAGTTATACTAATATTATTACATACATATTTACTAATAACTGTCACCTCAATATTCTTATAGTAAGAGTGGAGCTAGCTAGCTTTTAAACACAAATATAAAGTATATAATAGAGGATATAATAGAGTTACGTATCATTACATCAAGAACAAGCTGCAGTTACAACAGACCTGACTATATGCTGTACTGGAGCTGAGCAGAAAGCCTGTAATCTTCTAATGGAGCTGTATGCAGATGACAGGAAGTGGAAACTTATATTTGGTACAGATATTTAAATTGCATGAAGGGGGTCTAATGTTTATAAACCAGATAAACCAGGTATTAACTGGTCCTGTCTATTCCCTCTTGTTTAGTCTAAAGGTCATGGGAAGTGGCCTGTGAAGTGGTATGCACCTGAATGCATGAACTTCTTCAAGTTCTCCTGTAAGAGTGACGTGTGGAGCTTCGGGGTGCTGATGTGGGAGGCTTATTCATATGGACAGAAGCCATACAAGGTATGTGAAAGTTTGTATTAAACTTCATGGTCACTGTCAGTGTGAGTTTACAGTCTCATAAAAGTAATATATATACACAAGATACACACTTTTTCTGTGTGAATGAAATATATAAACTGTCCACTTCAAAAGCTGTATGTAGCACGTCTGCAAATCTCACACCAGGTCTTTGCAATATAAAAAAATATGCCACAGTGTTGACACAGACTAGATGACATTTAGGTGGTCAACTGATTTCTGACCAAAATGTCACAAAGAACCTTAAAATACACTTGAATCAGTCCTGAGTCTGAATATGATCTGTACTCTATAGGGGATGAAGGGAAATGAGGTTATCCAGATGATTGAGAGCGGTGAGAGGATGGCCGCTCCAGCCAACTGTCCATCTGAGATGTACAACCTCATGTTGAAATGCTGGACATACAAGTGAGTGACTTCCTGTATTCTTATGTCTAGTTTGCATTGATCGAAAGTTATTTCTTGAGAGTATGATCCTGGTGTAACAGGCATATATCATTCTGTTAAGAGTTTTAAGAATTTTTCTGCATCCTGAAAAAAGATTAATGGGCATGAAGAAATAGGGCCATGATTTCAGTACGGAGATTAAATCAGGAGTCTCCAAATAAATTCCTCAAAACAGATCTATTATATAAACACACTAATTGCTATCACATATTTTGGAGAATGATTAGGATCATAGCAATCATAAGCATCCTAGCAATAGAAAGTAACTTTTTTCCCTTCTCAGATAATATTATTAAATAAAGAATTATATAATTAATTAAATATTCAATATTCAGTCCATTTATTGCAACAGATTTATTCTAAATAATCCAAATGAAAGTAATGTTTTCCCTTCTTAGATTATATTATTAAATAAATAATTAGATAAATTATTAAATACTCCTGTGATTATTCAGCCCATTTCCAGATGCTATTAAACATAAAAATGAATGCTTAAAATTAGACAAATTACTATTTAATTAATCCAACAGAAATAAGATGATTTCATGGGTTTCAAGAAGTAACAATGTGTAGAAATATGTTTAATAATCATACAGTCATTGTCATTTTACTGAAATGTTAGAAATGGAAATACTACATAAAAGTAATTCTTCACCAAGATGCTAGTTTTTACACATTTCTGAGTTTGGGTTGTGATTGACTCCAGCGTCATTAAACATCACCCTCTGGCTAGTCTCGCTGTATTTGCTGTACTAACCAGTGCCTCCTGGCTGTTTGAACCTCTGATTTAAACAAGAAGCTCACATTATCTATCACATCAGTTCACAATAACACAATCATGTAATTTCTGTCTTATTTCTTCAGGCCGGACGAGAGGCCAGGTTTTTTTGTAGTGGAGCCCAGGCTGAGAGACTACTACTATGACATTTCTCAGTGACCAGCTGGAAGAAAAGTGAATGAAGATTCTTTCCCCAGGAGCTGTTTGTACATGGTTTTCAGGACTGGCCACAGTGATTTATTTTACATTATTTATCTTCAACCTTATTATTCTAATCTTTTTCTTCTTCTTCTTCTTCTTTTCTTTTTTGCAAGCCAAAGTTCTGATCAATGAGATCAATGACCTGTCTTGGTCATTTTTCTACACGTCTACAGACCTGACAATCTGCAATAAGCCGAGCAGCAAATTCAGTTCTCACTTCACCGTTGCATTTTTTAAAAATCACATAACTCTTTTCTATATTATTCTATTTTATTTAAACATTACCCTGTGTTACTAGTTTCATTAGAAGCATTTTAGTAGAAAAAGAACCTTTTTAGGAACATTGGCATGACCTTTCACTGTTATTCTATATGATAGTAAGTGTGCTTGGGCTCTGGTGCAACGTCTAAGCTCCCAAACAGGTTAATGCACCGAGCTAACGAAGGATTTTGGTTCTACTCGTTGTCGCCCATCCCTCCAACCATCAAACCTCATCCCACTCACCGTTTGTGGCACGTCTGCTAAACTACTGTAAAGATGACATGCATAAGGAATAATATAAGCATGCTATAAGAGTTGAGAATGCGATGCCATGACACAGTGTCCTCTATTTTGCCAGAGTGAGGGAGTCAGATAGCCGGCCCAGCCCAGATAATACGAACTGAGAGCTATGAGAGTTCCAGTTGTTATAGTAGGACGCTATTGTTCATTGATGAAAAGGCAAAACCAGAGAAGAGGCAATATTTGTAATGAATTAAACACAACAGGGATTCTTGTTATAGTAAAATAATCAGTGACAGTGTGATGATGATTGTTTTTCTATAACAGCATGTCTCCAAGTGCTTTTATTCAAACAATGCCAACAATTACATTTTTCATCTCAGTATGTGATGCAGTGCTGCAGTGAACCTCCCAAAATGGCAGAACATCCACAAATGCAGTGAGAAACAGCTCTGAAGTCTGATAACTTGGATTTATAAAAACACATGGGATTTTAAATTGGGTTAGATCTGTATGGAACAGCAAGTGGACATCTTGCTAAAATAAGCCACAAGACAAGGTCTGTCAGACTACACGAGGATGAAGAAATCTCGTTTTCATGAGCTGAATATATCCTTCTCTTCCTTTGTTTTCAGGCTGCCTTCATATTAGATATATTCTTTCTTAATTATTACTAATTATACCTTTCTCTCGAATAGAATGACAGCAGTTTAAAGTGCCCCTGACACTGAGCTCGGTGGCATGATGGTGCAGGGGGTAGCTTCTCTTCCTCACACCTCCAAGTTCTCAGGTTCGGTACTGAACTCAGGTGACTGTGTGGAATTTCTGTGCATGGTCCTGTGTTTGTGTGGGTTTTTCTCTGGCTTCTCCAGTTTCCTTCACATGCCAGTAAGTGGACTGGCTCAGACAAACTGCCCCCTAGTGTGAATGAGTTTGTGTGTTCCTCTCTTACACCCAGTGATCTGGGGATAGTTTAGAGATTCTTCACAACTCTGTGTGTGTGTGTGTGTGTGTGTGTGGTGTGTGTGTGTGTGTGTGGTGTGTGTGAGTGAGTGAGTGAGTGAGTGAGTGAGTGAGTGAGTGAGTGAGTGTGTGTGTGTGTGTGTGTGTGTGTGTGTGTGTGTGAGTGAGTGAGTGAGTGAGTGAGTGAGTGTGTGTGTGTGTGTGTGTGAGTGAGTGTGTGTGTGAGTGAGTGTGTGTGTGTGTGTGTGTGTGTGTGTGTGTGTGTGTGTGTGTGTGTGTGAGTGAGTGAGTGAGTCTGTGTGTGTGTGAGTGAGTGTGTGAGTGAGTGTGTGTGAGTGTGTGTGTGAGTGAGTGTGTGAGTGAGTGTGTGTGTGTGTGAATGCTATTGAATTATATCATATATCAAACTGTCACCAATGAGGATAATGAGTGGAGAACTACAGCAAGCTTCTGTATATAAAGCTTTGACTCGGAGCACACTGATAGTCACACGTATCACACTATATCTATTTCATTTTCACTCGTGATGAATGCATGGATTTTTGCTATGATTATTTTGATATCACTTAATAATCAATTAAACATGGATGATTTTTCAATACACTGGGATTTTTATACAAATAAAAACAGAAGTTTAAAGCTATCACTCTTCCAGCATCCTGATATCACTGAGAGTTCATTATAATTTTATTCATCTTCTTCTTACTTCCTCCTCCTCCTGCTGTAAACCCTGGTGTACTTTTACATTGTAGTTCTTATATTTTATTCTATTTTGGTTTAGTGTGTTTAAAAATTAAGAACAAAATTGTTTTCCTTATTCTCTTTAATCTTATTTTGTTGTTTCTCTTCTTTTATTTTGTCTTGTTTTATCAGGTTTTATTGCGTAAGTTCTATCACTTTTTTGTTGAGTTATTAATTCTATCATAGAGCCCTTTGGCGTTTGGTGTTTAAGTGTCGACTTCTTCCAGGTTTTTATTGTCCACTGGTCTTCATGCATTTCTTCATCTTTAACAGACTTCAGATGGAATATATGAAGCATTTAATTGGTCTATTCTCAAGCAGTTCTGTAAAGAAATAATAAATAAATCAAGTATTTTAAAACTCTGTTTCTTCTTCTTCTTCTTCTTCTGCTTATTATTATTATTATTATTATTATTATTATTATTATTATTATTAGACTGTATCCTTATATGATTTTATTCATGTTCATGAAGACTTAAACATGAAGGCTCTTAACATTCTAACGTTATTTTAAGATGGTTTAAGAGGGATTTAATGTGAATAATGTCCATCTGGATATAATGATACTCTGGTACCAGCACAAGAGGTTACTTCTATCTCCAAGCTTTCAGTGCTTTTGTCCTTGGAACACTTAATTGTCCTTCATGCCACTAGATGGCACTATTCACCCATCTGACTGGCCTGAACCTGTACACGGTGTGCAGTGTGAAAATAATACCGTGCTCTGATGATATCAGTGTTCAGATACCAGATTTCATTAACTTCACATATTCACTTATAACTAGAAAAGTCTCTGCTAAGAATACAGAGATTGCTTAACATTCTGAACTGTATATATATATATATATATATATATATATATATATATATATATATATATATATATATATATATCTACAGTCACATTTAGTACACAACATCAGTACTTTTGTTTTTTCCAAATTTAAAGCACATAAAGTTAAATTTATTTAAGCATTTATACAGCCTTCAATTTTATTATATGTCCAAAGGGAGAATAATAGGAGGGTCTAAAACTGACCCTTGAGGTACACCATATTGCAATTAAAACTTTTAATTAAAAACCATGAAGATCCCTTTGTGCTAACAAATGGTTTATGCTAACAGGCTATCAAACAGGATACCAGGCAGGCCTTGGGCCTCAGACAATCTGAGCAACACAGTCATTTTTATTGCAAAAATATTAACAGGAATGCTATAAATGAAATCTAGACAAACGTCATCATGAGAATGTCACTGCACTGAGATGCCAAGGTATTTTATTTAAGGAAGTAAATGTCAACAAACAGTAATAAAACCAGAGATAATTACAGAATTCTGAGCAGATAAAGAAGACTCATGAACACCGTTGTTAGGCTGAGAATTACGGTTACAATTGCTAAAAGTTTCTGGCTGAATTGTTTGTAATTGACATGAGAAAGTTGTTCAATAACCTTTATATAAATTTACTTAAAATGTTATCTGTTAACTTTTACATAATAAATGTTTTAACACATAAAACACGTTCCTAGTTTAGGAGTAATGACTCATTTAACACCCCAATTGTACCCAGAGAGAGAAATCTGTGTGTGTGTGTGTGTGTGTGTGTGTGTGTGTGTGTGTGTGTGTGTGTGTGTGCGTGCATACCCTTGTATACTGCCTAACTTTCCATGTGTGCGTGTGCGCACATATTTTCACTTCTTTAGAAAGGTAAGTATACAAGGGTATACACACACACACACACACACGCACACACACACGCACACACATGCACACACACACACACACACGCACACACACACACACACACACACACACACACACTTCAGTGGAAAGCATGCTGACTAGGCTTGAGCACTACAGGACAGAACCACAGAGAATACAGGCTTCCGGCCTCACACATGCTCTAACCTCTTCCATCTCCAATCTCACTCAAGCACACATGCATGTGTTTTTAATATCATAATAGTCGTGTATCGGATTTGAGCGGAAAGCCCCACACATGCAAAGAGCCAGTGCGGTCTCGGAGTCTATTGCCTCGTGTTTCCGGGGTTGGTTGGAGCAGGAAAGTAGCACTTGGTCACAAGAAATAACCGAATGAAGATCGGTTAGATAGGTAACATTTAATCATGCCTTGGTCAGGTGCAATTGATTGTTACATAACATCTCTGTGAATGAGATGGGAAAGGTGAGTGTGTTTGTACCTTACATCATGATGAACAACTCTGATATGCAATAAACCATAGAATCCATATAACTGGATTAGAGCTTGCAGGCACTTAGTTGCCCTTTGATGGTTGTTGACCTTTGTGGCCTAATATAAGAAGGGCTGATGTACAAACATGGCTAACTGATCATAAACATATCATAAATCATTTATTATTCCCAAGATTATTTAGTCAGCATCTTTTTTGAACATGTGCCTACACATATTGATAAGCATGTTTATAAAAGGCCCTGATTTATTCAGAGGCTCATCCAGTTCATTGGGTTTATTCATGATCTTCACCTAATTTAAAATGCTCCCCACTCACACACGCCTGGGTCTAAGACCTGAAGCAGACCTGGAATGAGTCCTTGCAGTGTTTGCCGTATGTTTCTTTTTGAGCAAAAGAAACTAATTTATTACAGAGTAGATGTAGAGAGAGAGAGAGAGAGAGAGAGAGAGAGAGAGAGAGAGAGAGAGAGAGTGAGAGAGAGAGAGCAATTTAAGAGAAGGTAAAAATAATTCTTTTTTGCACATCTGCTCTTGCTGGAAGTTTCTCATGAGACTAAACGGAAGAAATGGCCTTGCACAGGAGAAGAGGCTTTCTTTTATGCAACCCCCATCACACACACACACACACACACACACACACACACACACACACACACCTCCTCCCTCCTGTGGTGGGATCCCCTCGGCCCTGCATCTGGGACATCTGCCGGATGCAGGTCACCCACAGAGAGCTGTGCGTTGCCTGAGGTCTGAAAGCCACAGCCGAAGCTGAACTAGGGCCCTTGGTCAGGCTAGGCTGCCTGGAGGAATCTGATAGCAGCCTTCGGAAGGTGTTGGGCAGGCAGATGCCGGTGCCTTGCACACGCTGCCGGTAAACCAGTGTGTATTTCTGTTGAGGCTGGGCCTTGTGGTGACCAGGAGGGGGGGGTCACCTGCTCGGCATTCGGCCTGAGAGGATTTCACTTCTCTAGGGGCAAACAGTGAGGATGAGCTCTTTGCATGACAGGTGCCTCAACCGTCACCCTCACACTCAGTTTCAGAAGGGTTCACAGCAATTCAATGTCAAACACACTAAACTTTTTTAACGTTTTGCACATTAGGCCTAAACATCTGTAGCAGGTGACTTTATAGGCAAAAAAACATTCAGTGTTTCTCATTATTAAACTTACACACAGATCTCTGTTGAAATTAACATAAAAAAACATATTTAAACGTTAATAGCTGATAGATTTTTGTAATATTAAAAGGGAGACATCAAGAACATAATTATCATTCAACTAAAAATTTACCAAAATTAAAATGTGTAATAATGGCAGGAGGAATTAGCCACTATGCCAATTAGCAGTAGCACTGAGGCGCTAAAATATGTGGTTCAATGATTAATTTATTATGTAGTCGCTGCAGCTGCCAGGCTAAACCACCGGATATCCAATGGAAGTCTATAGAGTCTTTCCTTGGCCCGATGTGGTTGGCCTGCGGTGGAGCCACGCGACACTCACACTGAGAGCGACTGCAAGTACTGCTTAAATCTGGAGGCTATAAGAGGAAAGGACTGAATTCTAAATGCATTAAGATAGTTTGAATGAAAACCTCCACGCTAAACCACATTAAATATGTTTAAAGTGAAATATTTATGATGTGGTTTGTGAATCTGGCAGTAATTTGTTGGTTTGTTCTGTATTTTCATTATTCCCATGCGAAGTTAACAGTTGTGTACCACAGTGATGTCACTCGGGGACATAACTAGTTATCTGTAAGAAGACTGTGGTGTTAGAGTGAAGTTTGAAGAAGCTTTGGGCGCTGATCGGTTTGAGCAGAGTGTACAGATGAGGAGGTGTGAGAGCTGGACAGTGCTGCTGCATCACTCTTATGAAGCGAAGGCTAATTCCTACAGGTGTCACGATCAGCGAGGTGTCGAACGGCATTGTGGGTAATGTAAGAAACCATTAACCGCAGTTAAACTAGACCAACTAGTCAATGATAGAAATTTAAACTAAAAATTATTTCCAGTAAAAATTCTGGCAGCCATTGCGTCTTAATTATAAAGATTTGTATTCAGGTTGTTCAGGGCAGATTTTATATTTCAAATTCAAAAGTAAATCCTCCATTAATATAGCTGTGCCAAGTACACTAATCAAGCGGCAGTCTCAGAGAGATTAGAGTTAACACATGACCTACATGCCGTGAGCCCTTGATTTCATTCTTTTGACTAATACAACATACAATACGCCTATTCAAGCATTTCACATAAGAACACAGTTACCTTCTTTAGAGTCTTTTTTTCAGGTAGTACGTCTAACCCTGAACCCAAACCTCTCTCTCACTCTACGCCTGCACACTGACTACAGTGATTATTTGCTGAATATGAAATATTCTTCACTTTTTCACCTGATTCACACGGCGAAAAACCTTGAAGCGATCTGTGAGAAAATGTTTGATGTATTGTCAGTTTCCCAGGCCGGACCCGTCACTTCTTCAGTGTAGGTCACAATAGTCTTCACATGTTTTGTTCATGAAACAAAGGATGAACATGAATGATCACTGAGTTCAGCCAAGGTAATCCTTTCTGAAACAAAGCACAAATATTCATTTATATCACAAGGGGGCACTCATGTGTTTAAGAACAGATAAATACTTTTTTAATCTCTCTCTAAATAATTCCTTTCCTCCAGTCATACAGGATTTCTTTCTCTGGTTCTTTACTAAAACATAAAAAAAAGATTATTTCTGATTATTCTGCAAATCCAGCACCATACCTCTACACATCAATCTCAGAGGATGACCAGAACCGTCCAGTAATAAAAAGTGTTCAGTATTTCTCTAAACACTGGTGGATGTTATGTTTAATTGTTCGCATTTGATTATAATATATGAAAAATGAGCACATCGACAGGGATCAGATCACTTGAAAACTAAATGATTACTAACAATACTTTAAAAACATCTACCTACAGATCTTACGACCTCAAAATTCTATAAATATCAATTGAAGTAAAAATTTTTACATACGAAAATTAAATAGTGGCCCAGAAGTCAAATCCAGACAAACTAGCAAGATTAGCATACTGATGCATAATGTAAACACAGAGAAATGAAAATGTTTCTTTTTTGTATGTAAAAAGACATGCATTGTAATGTAATTCCTGGCCTCTGTTGATTTGCAACTCTGACATTTTGCTTCAGTTGAAAGTTCAAGTCTGACATTTGCTTCGGGTTCGACTCTGATTCATGAACTTGTCTGATCCGATAGAAAAACTGCTGCGAATGTAGCAGCTCTAAGATGGAGGAAAATCTCATAGTAGCAGAGGCTGGAGATAATGTGTTATATAACCTAATACTGTTACTCTTATCAGTTAGAGATTGGAATAGTGGGCTAAACATACTTTAGATACTTTATTATACTCTATTCCTTTATGTGTGTTTTACTACTTATGGTTTATGAGTTCATTAACTACAGCTGCACCAAATAAGGCATGTATTCCTAACTACATGGTTATGTAGTGAACCTGCTTCCTTCTGTACTCGTTCTCAATGTACAACAGAACTGCTTGCACTAAGATAGGTGCAATTTTCAAACAAGTCACACAATTTGCATTCCCCTCATTCCCTTCCCAAATTCTTCCTTTACAGACAAGTGACAAAATAAAGGAAAACCAAGCGGCTTGTTTGTTGTACAGTGTGTTTGTTTAGTGCCATTTGTCATTCATGACGGTCTCTTCTAGGATGGCAATGCTTCCATCCACAGGGCATTAGGGCTCACTGAATGCTTTGCTGACTATGTAAATGAGGTCAATTATATGCTTTGCCCTTCACACTCACCAGATCACAACCCTGGGATCAACGCTGGATGAACTCTAGGAGCAATGTTGACATAGCACTCTATACCATTAACATGATTTTACCAACTGATGAAATATCTTTTGGAAAACCGGTTTAAATCGTTTCAGTTAAAATCCAGAGATTTATAGAATCTATGTCAGGAAGTGAGGAAGCTGTTCTGTCGTCTAATGATGGTGAAACAACTTACTAAATACTTTATGTTGTTTTTTCCTTTAGAAAACATGTCACAAAAAACAAAAGAACACCTATCTGCATGTCTCAAAGTTTACATGTTTCATCGTATTCTTCCAATGAATCTTCTGTGTACTTAGCTGTTTACACAGGCCCTTACATGGTCAATATACTGTACTGCTGCTCTGTACTCTGTAGCATATTAGACAGGAAATGATTGTGGACACAGCCAGGCCCTCATGGATGATTCACCAGTGCACTTTGCAGATAGCTCTATCTTGCTACATCCTGTCCCCTAATGTTTTATTGCATTACTATAATAGTTATGCAACATAAAGTTAACTAAACAAACAACTCACAAGGGAGGAGCTGAGACATCAAACAAAATAGACTACACAGCCATGCATATTAAGCTTTATCTCAGAGGCAACGGTGCAGTTTGCGTTGAAATTTGCATTATGCAAGTGGGAGTAAAGGAGCAAGCAAAAACAAAATAGTGACCCACTGAGTGGACAACTGAACATTACTTTTTTTAAATGACTGTCGTTTCAATCCAGAAAGACTTGGCAAATTGTCCTAAAGATGTTAGATCCTGCATTCAAGCAATAAAAAACTTTAAAGGTAAACAAAAAAGTTGACATTATACTGAATTGAAGCGCAGCTCAGCAACGCAGGAAAGGTGACTGTCTCAGGTTTAAGACATTTAAATGGAGATCTTTCACTGATGCTTTTATCCAAAGTGAAAAATGAGAGACTACTAACTACTAAATGGACACTACTAACTAAATGTGACATAAGTATTTCAGAATGTTGTGACCACCATGAGACCAACATCACAGATCCATGAGGGAGAAGATTTTGGTTTGTCCCCACAGTGACGGTTTGACCAGATACAATTCATTCATGTACTAATATGAACAGGTTCAGGTTGGAACACAGGCCCATAGGAGCTGACAAATTTGTACATGTTACTCTAAATTCAGTGTAGTAAAATAAAACCCATTCAGCTGATGGAAGTCTAGATGTACCACCCAATTTTTAATAAGCTGTAATGGCTTAATAGTGTATGATCATAGGCCAGCCATTACAGAGAGGCAATAATCGTGAAATGGTGAATGCCTGGAGTTATTTCACTTATTATACATGACAGGTGCAGGTCAATGTTCCTGATATTATACTACTCAGACCCGCAAGAGGCCGTAAAGTAGCTCGGGCAGGCAACGCTGTCATTGGTTGTGACCCCAAGGTAACAGTGCTTGATGAGAATAATGACAATCCATGTTAAACAGTAATGTGGTGTTGGAGTTACAGGTGGCGAACCCTCATCCATGCTTAATATGAGCAAGAGGACCAGCAAGCATCAGTGCATGTATACAAGCATGCTTGAAATGGGTGTAAGCAAATAAGGTAAGCTGAAATGTGTGCTGAAACTGCAATGTCCTAAAAAGTGAAGGACAGAGAGAGCCGAATATTATAGTATAGCAGTGATGAGAGAAGCTGTGAACGTGGCTGACTGTTCCCAACAAAATACTGCACAGTAAGACGGGCCAAGTACAAATCTTTGAGGATTATTTTTTGTTGACTGATGTAGCTTGGACAATTTTGCCAATTCATGATATCCTGCAAGATTATCCTGAGAGTTAGGATATAAACCTTTTAAGTACAGTCCTGTGAGTCAAAGATTGGACATAGTGTCCAGGATTATCTGGTGGCTACTGAAAGCAGGAGATGAATCCAGGGGTAAAAAGAAAGATAATTTCAGAGAGTTTCCATGGGGTGTTCACAACAGTCAGAAGGACGATCTTGGTGGAAGCGCCACACATGAGGCTGGGTTTGGATCTAGTAGGCCATTCTGTAAGAAAAAGATTTTCATATAAAAGGACATGGACTAGTCTGTAGTATTGAGAGACTGTTGGCATCTTTTATGGCTGCTTGAAAATGGTGTAGAATTTGCTATACATGAACGATTACTGAGGATGTGGATGACTGACAACATGACTGTAAGGGAGATGACCAGCAAGAACTAAAGATATGACCAAGAGATATGTGGAGGCCTCACTGGCTAAACCTTCACTGTCAATAAGAGGGAAAGTGAAGGACAAAACGTGCCGGGGATGTGGTAACTCAGTGGTTAAGGTGTTGGACTAGTGATCAGAAGGTTGTAAGTTCAAAACCCAAGGTCCTGAACAAGGCCTTTAAACCTCGATTGCTCAGTTGTATAAAATAAGATCAATTATAAGTCGCTCTGGATAAGAGAGTCTGCTAAATGCCAGAAATGTAAGGTAATGTTTGGACGGTAGATGTGGTGAAGATCATCTGCCAGTGACTAGCACCTTAACTTTAAAGAAAATATCCTTGGCAGCAGTGAAGGAGGTCAAGCAAGCACAATAACTCTAAGTTAATAAGTCGACAGTCACAGTAGAATTTATGAGGACAGAGTAATCAAGACAAGTTGTTTATACAATGGGAAGGTATTTTTGTCTTCGTTCTTCAGGAAAGGGATGGGCTATGGAAATCAGGCAGGATACGATTGTTAGAGAGAGAAAGTGAAGGTTTTTCTGAGAACCTGAAGATCAACTGAAGGATAAAGGTGAGGAATGTCGTGTAGTTCTGTGTATAAATACAGTGTATTTGATTTGTAGGTTTCTAGAGTACAGATGTATTTTAGGCTGAATGTTCAGCATTCTGCATACTGTTGAACATGGATGGTCTAGTCCTAACCTCAAAAGAGCTTCCTGTCTGTCCTGCTGGATGAATATTAACAACCATGTGCATTTTAATAGGATCGGAAATAAGATTTCTGTGGAATTCAAATGAAGTCCTCTTGCTTAAGATCTATGTTACTGTAAGCCGTATGTACATGACTAGACACGACCAGTTCCAGAGTCCAACAAAGACAGATGTGACATCCTACGCTGCAATTTGCTGAGGATTTGCATAAACAGGTTAACTCACCTGTGCAGGTGCTGATGTTGGCTGGATGTCTGTGTGCTATACGAGGTCATGCACCATATGTCTTTCTTATAGCAGCAAAGAACACAAATGTTCTGTCACAAAAACATCCAGACTCACAATTCAATTCTAAAAACTTGGCTTTAAGGGCTAAGACCAAAAGTTTTGGGACACATGACCATGAACATATGTGGTTCTTCTCCAAACTGTTGCAACAAATTTAGAAGCACACAAGCCTACTAATGCAATTTTATACATAACCATCTAAATTTGACAAATTATCATATGTGACCACATCAGTAACCCTGAAAAAGGTATACAATTATGATGCGCAACATATTTTACCCTGTGATTTTGTCATTGAATGACAAATTTAGCAATTCAGCAACACAGAACACTCACGGTTCTGTTGTTTACTGGTGCACCACAAGGAAGTTCTTAAATTCCCAGAGTTAAAGTTCACCCAGACAAAGTCATTTCAAAGTGAAAGGTACATTGTCTTTCACGGCCCATGTGCAATCTCACTCATTCATTTGCTTTTCTGCCGGGTGACTTTTATTTGCATTTGAGTTGACCTTTACCTAAAAAAGAGAAAAGTTCACGTTTCAGGCGTCTCCTTTTCACCTTAGCAAGGAATCAGTGAATGCTTCAGAAATGCAACGAACTGCAGAAGACTCTGAATGATTAGATCATTATTACTGTGTTAGAGTCTGCAGGTGAACTTACACAAAACCCTTCCTCTAGCACTTCTTACCCTGTGTTCAGACTATTGGGACAAAGTGATAGAAGAGCATTCGTTTTCAGGATACGTGAGGAGTGTACAGCAGTGGAGACGGTGAGGCAGGTGACATTTAAAGTTAAAGAGATTTTCTGAATTCTATGCAAATTAGTTATGAGACAGTAAAGCAACTAATCCAAACAACTGTCTCTACTGATTATTCGGAGCAGTACCACGGTGTGTGCGGTCTATTGTTTCTTCAGTTCTCCGCTCACAGCTTTAGGTCCAACCTGCAATTAATTACAGTTTTTTGAATATAATTTAATTTCACATGACCAGACAACCATTTTTAGAGTTCAGCAAAGACAGATGTGACATCCTCTGTTGCAATTTGCTAAAGCTTTGCATAAACAGGTTAACTCAGCTGTGTAGGTGATGATGCAGGCTGGATGTCTGTATATTTAGAATAATCAAATGTTCTTAATTCAACATCGTTGGATCCTTGGTTGAAATGGTGATGATTATAATCGCTTTCCTAAAGGCCCTGCATGTGTTCTGAACATTTGAATCTGACATTTATGTCATTACATACAACTTTAATTTGATGAGATTCAATTACAAGACTTCATAAATTCAATCTTATATTTATATTTTTAGCTTGTGAAGGCATATTGCTCATTCAGTAGCTTATAAATGATCGTTACACAGCCTCAAGTGACAAGTGGTAGGAAAATTAGTTCATTGATGGATTTAAACCTTACTTGACATTTCCAGATGTGGCATTTTCTTTACAGTAAAGATGTTTTTTTGTACAAGAGCAACAGCAACAACAAAGCGTTTTTCCTGACAGCCTTCTATTTACTTCGCTGTAGAAAATTCTCTAGCTCGGTAACAAGATATAAATCACATCAAGCTTGTCAGCTCATTTTTTGCTCTGATTCATTTGTGCAAAGATTCTGTCTGTACAGGCCAAACATGAACGCCAAGTCCAGAGCTGTTTCTGTTAACGCAGAAAGATGAGATGACATTCACCTAGCAGCAAAACTCTAAAAATAGTAAATAGCAATGAAATGTTTACATTTGGCAACTCAACTGAGAGCAAAATAAAAATAAAAATAAATAAAAATGATGTGGAAAAAAGCAGGTTCATTATTACTTTAAACTGAATCAATAACTGAATATGAACTGATGGATTTAATGAGTGGGTGTTTTCCATGATGCTACAAGCCATGAGACTTGTAGGTGAAATAATGGAAGCTAAATAATTACCAGGATTAAAGAAAATGAAATGAAAGCATGTCAGTGCATGACATAATGTGTATGCTTGTGTATGTGATGAATTTTAATTTGAATGTGAATCAGCTTCATTTACCGAACAACAAACTCTTCCCTCTGTGAAGCTCTGCTCGAACGTGATGCTGTTACAACTGACATGAATAAGCGTGATTAGTTTTTATGACTAATATTTATTAATTACGTTTAACTTTTATTAACACCTACCTGTGAGCGGCGACGTCTCTCGTCTGTGAACAAAAACAGGACGATTTGTTTGCTGCAGGTTCTGGACGTCCGGATTAACTCTCGTCACATGGTGCCTTAAAGTGGAGACAGAAATAAACTAAACGTTATGTGAAAATAGATTATCCTACAATATACTCATCATTTCAAGCATTTCTTTCTATTTTATTTCACCATCTGATCTGCTATTGATATGGGATTTCATTTCATTTGTTAATGGTGAAGTCAATCAACCCAAAAACCATTTGGAAAAGTAAAATGCAAATTTGTGTGTTTTAAATCTACTTAGATATAAAAATATCTTGTTGAATCTGTTATGTGATTATGTGACTTTTCATAGATCACAAAATTACTATGATAGCAAAAATATATCATAATAAATAGCTTTTTCATATACTGAAAGAAACATTTGTTATATGCAGCCTTTTTTTTTTAATTCACAAATATTTCTGATTATATTTAATTTCATATTTTTATAAATATTTTTTATATTTTTTTTGAGAAAGGTTTGCCACATTTCCTCATGCTGTCTTTGATTTTTTGGGGTTTAAAAAAGACAATACCTGAGCACATAATCCATTTCATAAATACACAAGGTGTTGAATATGTGATGATAATGATGCTCTTGCATCTTCATTAGATTAGGCCTTTATATCATACATTACACTGCAGGTATACACTGCTGTCTGTCTGTCTGTCTGTATGTATGTCTGCCTGTCTGTCTGTCTGTCTATATGTCTATCTATCTATCTATCTAGTTTTTTTATGGCACCAGTACATCAAAGTTCTGGTTTTAAAAGAAATCTTCTCCAAATTCAGCCTTAACATATTCTAATATTGTATGAACACTGTGAATTAATTATATTCACTACATACTAAGATATTATCTTTGTGTTTTTAATAAAATAAAAACAATAAGAAGGTTTAGGGAATGTTTTTAGAAAACAGCTTCCACATTAATGCCCAATCATTTCTAAAATTCAGTACGAAAAGTTTAAAGTCAAACAAAACAAAACCAAACTAACAAAAAAGAAGAAAACAAAACACTAGTAAAAGTTAAAAAATCTTGCAGTAACAACATAACACAGAATATAAAGAAAATGAAGAGCAACATCAGTCTCTAAAATTATATGAACACAGTACACTAAAGACTGTTTTGTTGTTGTTGTTGTTGTTGTTGTTGTTGTTGTTGTTTCATGCACTTTTTACTGGTATTTTTTTGTATCACAATTCAACATAAACTAACTTGTGTTAATTCTATAAAACACTGTCAGGCATTTAACACTCAGTAACAACTTTTAATAACAATTACATTTTAATAAGAAGATACAACATAAACATAAATATAATTATCAGCTGCTACTCTGACAATTTACCTGCTATCCAATACATCTTTATTCTACAGAGAATTTAATTCATTTGCATATGTAATATTATTGTAATAGCGGACTGTATAATAATTAGACTAATTCAGATAGGAAAAGGAAGAACATGACCGCATGACATGGCTTTTTTTTATGCTTTAATACAAGACTCCAGCTTTGTGATGAAAGACAGAACCTGATACAGAAAAATATATTACATTTTACAAAATATATCATTGGGGGCACGGTGACTTAGTGGTTAGCATGTTTGCCTCATACCTCCAGGGTTGGGGGTTCGATTCCCACCTCCGCCATGTGTGTGTGGAGTTTGTATGTTCTCCCCGTGCCTCGGGGGTTTCCTCCCCCAGTCCAAAGACATGCATTGTAGGTTGATTGGTATCTCTAAATTGATCTGATTTTCGGCATTGTACATCTACACCGTTCCTGATGGCTGAATTTGGTCTTTCCAAGATCGCAGTGTTGCAGTGGCACCACCTAGGTTCATTCATTGTCTACCGCTTATCTTATCTATTCTCGGAGTGGCACACACACACACACTCTCATTCACTCATGCAATCACACACTCCAGACAATTTAGAGATGCCAATCAACCTACAACGCATGTCTTTGGACCGGGGGAGAAAACCGGAGTACCCGAGGCACGGGGAGAACATGCAAACGCCACACACATGGCGGAGGTGTGAGGCAAACGTGCTAACCACTAAGCCACCGTGTGTACTGCTTCAGCCTGAGGGAAAGGGATACAAAACACACACACACTCACTAACACTCACTAACACTCACTCACTTATACACACACACACACACACACACACACACACACACACACACACACACACACACACACACAGAGGTCACTCTGCAGCTTGTTTGTCTGTTATCCAATATTATTTCAATAAAGCTTTGTGACTTATGTGAAGTTTTATGGAAAATGTATTCCTAATAGATTTAACAGCTGACACAAACAGAAGGAAAACCCTACCCTAGTTGGCCTGGATATTAAACTTTATTTCTAAGTTTTGTTGATTTATTTTGTAATGAATTTCTGAGGGTTTTTTTTAATTGTCTATTTTCACCCTGGTTAATGATTTTCTATATCAAACACAACAGCATTCAATTACCTGCTGATCGTGCTGCTAAAGTGGTGCTAGTTTGAAAGCTTGTACATTGTGTCAAAAATATTACTTAATATTCATTTCTTGTTTATAAAACTGTGGTTATAAAAGCAGCATCACACTTGCGATTGTGTATTTATACTGAATATCACACGGGTGTGAGTAATCTACAGCTAAATTACAGCCATGCCAGTGTTCAGTATATCTGCACTCGTACGCTGTTGTTTATTAAACGTGAACAGATTGAATGTTTTTAGCATGTAGCTGCTGTGTTACTGTTACAGACACGCCAGGCTCTGCTCTCACTCAGCCACATCGCACTCCCTCACCGGAGTTCTAACGAGACACACCTGAACATCATGATTATCACCACCACCACTATAAATAGCACCACGTCACTTCCCACATTGTCCGTTATCGTTAACACAGACCTCACGTTGTGTTGATGCTCTGGACTGTCTCGCTAACCTGCCTTTGTATGTTCATAGAGATCTCTACCTGCCTTTCCACGCGCAGCTCCACGGCACGCTCCGTATACCGGCCGGTTTCCCCGTTCACGCCACGACCACGCTTTGCTGCAAATCTTCGTTTGTCCTGCACGCTTTCCACTCCTTCCTTACTAAATAAACACCTCAACGAGAACCGCTGCCTCAGTCCTCGTTCATAACAGTTACACAGAACATACATTTTCACAGCATTCTCCATGGTCCACGTGGCACTTACTGTGAACACGGCCCCAACACCTACGGGGAAAATATTACTCTCCTTAAATCTTTCCACAACATTGTTTATAAAGAGAATCGTGTTGGAAGCACATCATGCTGAACACAACTTAAATGATTGTTCTAGCCTTTACCAGGTGACTCACTGTTTGCTCGGCTTGACGTCAGTTTTTCTGAGAAAATGGATGTAAGAACCTTTGATTATTAATATGCAAACTGAATGTGACATTTGAATGCAACAATGGGGCTATGACTATGGACTGGCTTCATGACAGAAAAAAAACAGATAAACTCATCTTAAATCATGTTCATATAAAAAAAACAAAAAAACATAGCACGTGATGTGTGCATGTAGGGTTAGTGACCATCATACGAAAGCTCTGCGTATATCTGCAGTGTTTAATGAGATGAAGTTAATAATAGATGTCGTTAGAGACTGGAGCATGGGTGTGTAAATAAGAGAAGATTTCTGCTTCCTGGTCTCGTGTCGGTGTTAAGAGTCAGAAGATGCTGGAATGACTGTGAAGACAAGTCAATTATATTGACTTTTGTGATGAAGGAGGGAAATGATTCATCTTGTTAAGCTTTAGCGTTAGACAAACAGCTGAAATGTCATGGCTCAGGTTAGATCATAACTGGACTTGTGGGTAGATCAATGGTTCTCTTCATGTGATAGAAATAAATGATGTAAGGAACAGCTGTTTATCTTTCTGCCAAACTACATAAACTACACATATCTGCAGATCCACTGATAAGAATTTGCTGATTGTAGTTAGGATCTTGAACAGGAATTTTAATTAATAAAGGGACTCTGATAGATCTGAAATAGAACATTAAGTAAATAAAAGAATCCCTACTGGGTATCAAAATAAGTTCATTTAATACAATTAGAATTAACTGAATTTTAATGTTTATAATCAATATGTGATCTTTTAATTGCATTTTCTCAGGAATGTTTTCCCTTATTTACAGTTTTATTGGACTATTTCCCCTTTTCTAGTGGGATTTTTCCCTTGCTTCATCTCTACTTAAGAAGAGTGATGCAGCAGTGCTTTAGTTCTGTCCAGCTCTCTCACCTCCTCATCTGTGCACTCTGCTGAGCATCAACGCCATCTCGCTCATCATCTTGTAGATTTTCAGCTAGTTGTGTTGGTTCTGTGCCGTAACCCAGCACGACTGTGTTGTATAGCTGCACTGGATTTCTCATTAATGTGACACTGAACATTGAAGGACAATGTTGAGTAAGAAAACACGCTCTTGAATTCTGATTATTAGAAGCTAACAGCAAAACATTTCTGTTTCTAAACCAGTATGTAACTGTGTAATACACTATGTGGACATTGTATAATGAATTCCAGAGCAGATATCTGCCAAATAATGAAGGTTTCAGTTACACAGATCTGCTGTATATTTCGCTCCTGGATGCTGAAACAGATTCCAGAAAGCTCCACAGCGATCATATAGAGCATCATGAGGAAGGATGTGCTGCTGTAGACAAATAACCAGCAAGGTTGTGTGTGAAGCAGCCTTCAGAGTAATCCCAAAGTTGATTATTTCCCCATATCAGCACAACCCAAAATGATTTCTCTTATAGCACAGCAGTTTGCTAATGATTCCTTAATTAAAGAATGACATCATTTCAGCATTTTTTTTTTTAGATATTTGTAGCTACATGTAATGTTGCGGAACTTCCATCAAAGTTACTTCTTGTTTTTAATTATATTATGCAGCTTGTCTTTCCCTCACCAGTCTTGCCTTTTTTTCTCTCTCTTGGTGCATGACAAAACACACACGCACACACGCGCACACACACACACACACACACACACACACACACACACACACACGCACGCACACACGCACACACACACACACACACACGCACACACACACACGCAGCATGTCATAGAGAAATCAGAAATCATGAATGTCTTCCTTTCTGACTGATACGAAATGCTGACACTGGAGACTCATTCCAAAAAATGTTAAATTAACGTCTTCACCGTATGAATGAAGAATTGTTTTCTTTTCTTAATTAACAAACAGATTTTTTTTAATGCACTGCTAAGTGGCTTAAGATAGCTTTGGACTGTAACTACCAGAGTTTTGCAGTCAAGTCTCCATCACTAAATAGCAGATAACAAAATGGACTTCATGTTAATACTAGAAAGGATTTTGACCATATAGTTCAGTTATATAAGGGAAATTATTTATAATCGCACTATCCGGTGTCACACAGTTGTTGATGAGGTTCCCTTTTCACTCAGGTTCCTCTGGAGATTCCTTTCTAATATCGTCTCAGGGAGTTTTCATTGCCGCTGTAGCCTCAGGCTTACTCATTAAAGACAGATTAAAATGTATATCTAAAATATATTTTTCTGTTTATCTGTGAAAGTTCTGTAAAGCTATAAAGCTCAGGCAGTGGCAGTTTGTTGGTCTGCATATTGAGAGTGACTAGGTAACAGATTCCAAATGCAAATGCAGAGCTGAAATCAAATGCTGTAAGTGATATAATGAGGGAATAAAACACACCTGGAAACACACCTTTTGGTCTCCTGAGAAGAGGAACCACAAATAAAAGGTGCTGTAATTTCTAAACTCTTCATCTGATTGGAATGTAAATACCTTCAAATGAAAGCTATATGTCCAAATATTTCTGTATATCTAACACACACTGGAATAATACACATATAAATACAGTACAGATGAAAATATTTCACGAACTGAACAGTAATGTTAGTCATTAAAAAGAAATATTTAAAATGTTAGTCTAGTTAAAGTATCATGTAGGGTCAAAAATGAAGGGCTTCAGCTGGCAAAAAATTTGGGAACCCCTGATCTATGTGCTCTGTGTACAGCGTCGTTTAAGAAAAGTTAGCCTTAATGTGTGTGTGTGTGTGTGTGTGTGTGTGTGTGTGTGTGTGTATGTGTGTGTGTGTGGGGTACATTAATAATCCTCCCAAGGAAGCGTCTCCATGCCACAGAACACTGTGACTCATCGCTGCGCTGCTGTCAAGTGAAAACACTGAGCTTAATAAACCTGCTTTTGGAAGTGTTCTCATTAAAGTACTTACCATAGCAACAAGTGAACATGGCGGATTGTCAGGTATGCGAGGTGGCCTGGATCATCTTCACTTGTTGCTATGGTGACACTTGAAATTGCATGAATCTGCTAAAGTATCCTAGGTGTGTCCACTGCATTGCAACTCACTTTTGTATTGTTTTTTTTTTCTTTCATATGCCTTCTCAAATAAACTACTGAATTTGAAGGATTTTATTTCTAAAACTAAATTTTCTTAATGAACTTATGTGAAGATGTACTGTTTGACTTGAAAATGATTTTTCCCTTCCTGCTGCAGAATGAATTTTATACTCGGATTAGAGGTAAACATTTTGCATACAATAGGCACCAGCACTTTGCGAGTCAAATGGGGGAAGTGGAGTTTTTTTGTTTTGCTTTATTTATCCAAACACACACACACACACACACACACACACACACACACACACACACAAAAACAGTGTGAGCTCCATGAAGATTTGGTTTGCTAAATTTGGAGTGGACAACTTGAGTGACATCATTGACATCAGCCCAACTGATTGAGACGAATTATAACACTACTCTCATGGCTGAATGGACAAATCCCCACAGCCATGTTCCAAATTCTTGTGGAATCTATTCTGAGGAGTGTGGAAATAATTCGAATAAATATGGAATTGTTTGGCTATACACCGATTAGGCATAACATTATGACCACCTGCCTAATCTTGTGTCGATCCTCCTTTTGCTGCCAAAACAGCCCTGACCCGTCCTGCACTGTGTATTCTGACACCTTTCTATCAGAACCAGCATTAACGTCTTCAGCAATTTGAGCGACAGTAGCTCGTCTGTTGGATCGGACCACACGGGCCAGCCTTCGCTCCCCAGTGCATCAATGAGCCTCGGCCGCCCATGACCCTGTCTCCGGTTCACCACTGTTCCTTCCTTGGACCACTTTTGATAGATACTGACCACTGCAGACCGGGAACACCCCACAAGAGCTGCAGTTTTGGAGATGTTCTGATCCAGTGGTCTAGCCATCACAATTTGGTCCTTCATCAAACTCGCTCAAATCCTTACGCTTGTCCATTTTTCCTGCTTCTAACACATCAACTTTGAGGACAAAATGTTCACTTGCTGCCTAATATATCCCACCCACTAACAGGTGCCATGATGAGGAGATCAGCAGTCTCATTCACTTCACCTCTCACTGCTCACAGTGTCATGGCTGATCGGTGTATATCATCTTACTGAAACTGTATTTAGTTCTGTTTTATTTAAAGTGTAATATGATGCTGCTTTGTTGTACTATTTATATGGCCAGAGTAGTCATTTGGTTTAATATATGATTTTAGAAAGTCGGGGTTTTTTTTTTTATTACACTGGTTTAATTGGACTTTATGTTTATTTTTGAGGTGGTTTTGTCACTTACACCTGGCAACCTTAAGTATTTTGCAATCTGCCACACACACACATCAGAGGGTGAGCCGGGCCATGGAAATGCGTAAGCCGTGTAGCTGTGTAGCCGTGTAGCCGTGTAGCGGTGTATATCAGTCAATGATCAAAGTAAACAAGTTTATTACTTTCAGGAAGCAAGGAGAGAAAGTGGCATGTTTGGGGTTTTTTGCCCACAGTGCTGTTTTATAGTCACTAATTAGAATTTTCTCAACAGTCATTGAGTTGTGGTCGCTCTGTCCACTGCCAAGTCTCTCATCGTTTGTTGAATGGCACAATGTTTTCTAAAGGTCCGGTCGGTTTTGTTGCCTTTTTCCTTTGCTTTTGTATTTGTGACACACCGTCCCTCGATCAAGCTAGCATTACTGTGACACCCCGTTTCCTCTGCCGTCGATCGGGAGCACTCAGCTTTGTGAGGGATGAGAGGATATATTAGAGGATTTGTAGCACAGCTGTCATTTAGAATTGGCCGGCGACAAATAATGCCGTTTTGCGTCATTCTGCCTAGTTAGTGCGCACTCCCACTCCTCACTCGTGTACGCGGTTGCCGAGCAACTCATCTTCACCTAAATCCTTACACGTGAAGGTAAACCAACATGGACTGACCAAAGCATCTTGTACGGCATCATTATTTTTAGCTCATCAGGTTCACTACGTATGTTTTCATGGGTGTGAGGATTTGCCGTGTGACATATTATACAGTCCGTATGTGTTTTTCTGAAGATAACATGGCTGTTTTTTTATTGGTTAAAACAAAAAAGAAGAAATCACTTCTGGTAAAATAGCTCTCCAATACACATTCTTTCTTTACACTTTGGCCTTTCCATCATTTTGGTAGAGGTTAATCTTGGATACAGAACTTTTGTGGATCATCTGGTTATTGTTTCTGCTTTCAAAGTCTTCTTATAACTGTGGATTATTATAACACTTTCAGCCCCTGCCCTGTGGAGGCAATTGATGAGGTCACTGACTGTTGTTTTGGGTTTTCTTTACAGTTCTCACAATGCTTGTGACTGCTTTTGTTTTCTTTAGCCTCTTTATCTGTTCAATGTCTGGTTGTTAGCATACCAGTGGTCTCTTTCATTTTCGGGAAATTCCAGATTGTTGTACTGTCTATTCTCAGTGCTTGTGCAATGGCTCTGGATACTTTCCTCTCGTTTTAAAGCTTTAAAATCGCTTGCTTTTCTCCCACAGACTGCTCTCTGGAATTCATATCAGTTTATCACTTTTTAACCACAAATACATTCTTCACAGGTGAAACCCAGGGACACACCAAGACCAGACATTCAGAGTTGGTAATTATTTAATTGATTAATCTAACAGAACACACCTGAGCACTTGTCAGTCATGTGTTCCATTATTTTTGATCACTTGAAAAATGGGTGGGTCCAAACGAAAGATTAAAGCTGAAATGATCGGTTGTCTTATAGTCTTTTTTGATCTTCAAACCAATGAGGCCATTCCAATACTTTTGGAGTATTGGTTACTATTAATATTGTAAATTCTAAAAGCAGTGATTGCAGTATGATTCATCTTCAGTTGGCGTTTTATCCTGCTCATGGTGGAGGCGGATCCGGAGCCGTTCCTAGGAACGCTGGGTGTGACACGGGAATACACCCTGGATGAGACACCAGTCACAGCACCCACACACACACACACAATTCATACTTAAGGGTAATTTTGTGTGGTCGGTCCGAGAGAATACAGAATCTCATCAGACAGTAGCCATTACACATGTGCCGATGACTCAAAGGTCATTATATCAGATTTAAAAAAGTGATTATAATATATTACATAAATCTCACAGTCTTATATTATGATTACTGCCTAGGGTTAGGTTATAATTTTATACACACAGGTATGGAAGGCAATGGTGTGTCCAGATGGAGCGAGGAGAATGGAAGGAAACCACAATGCACAGTAAATTTTTTAGCTCAAGTGATTAAGGCTCTGGGTTATTGACTGGAAGATCAGGGTTCAAGCCCCATCACTGCCAAGCTGCCACTGTTGGGCCCTTGAGCAAGGCCCTCACCCCACCCTGCTCCAGGGGCACTACATCATGGCTAACCGTGCATTCTGACCCCAACTCCAAGGGATGAAGAAAGAATTTCACTGTGCAGTAATGTATATGTGACGAATAAAGACAACTTAACTAAATGATAATGTTGCATTTTGTAGAATATGTGATACCTGTTTTCTGATGCAATATAAATGGACAAACGATTAATTTACACTAAAGAGGGTTTAGTCAAAATACCTAAAACACCACAATGATGCTGGATATTATTTTGTCAGGCTATGGTGGCAGTTTATGTCACCGGTTGCAGCTACAGTATCCTCCCATGTGGCTCACCCTGTGGATGAAACAGACTACTGACCACGTGTCTTTAATTGCAACAGACTAGTTAGTATGCAAGTATGTAGTTTTTGCACAAAGCCAAGGACCTATGCTAATGTATGCTGACTCTATAGGTCAGGAGATTTCATACTGTCATGCGTCAGCCTCGGCTAGGTTAGAAAGAACCATTAAGGTCAGCATGTTGCAATGCTGACACAGACAGAAGAGCAGACACTATCAGATATCCGAGCTAACTGCGAGCATTGTGACCATTCCTCGGTTTCTCTGAACCGCATGCTGTACCGTGACCTCTGCCCAAAAAATGGCACCCACGTGTGTACAGTAAACATCATGGTTGTGTTTGAATGACGAACACACACACACAAAATCTCTTCACAATCTCGCTACAAAATAAATCACGAGATTAAGTAGTGATGGTAAAAAAAAATATTTTTTTAGTAACAAAGCCATAGTGCTTTTAATACTGCTGGTCAAATCCACGGCTAAATCATCTACTGTGCCACAAAAACAAGCTCAGGAAACACAGAAACACTTTAAAAACACAAAATCCACCAAGAAATGTTACCTCTACTTCACCCAACCCCATTCACACGTGTGCACACACACACACACACACACACACACACACACACACACACACACCCCCCAAACTTCCAGTTAAAAGCTTTTCTTAAAAATCACATGCTTCCAGTTTCTCAACAGTGGAAAGATTCAGCCTTCCCCACATCTCCTGGTACTCACACACACACACACACACACACACACACAGAGACACGCTCCTGCAGGAGCTGACGGCACATGTTTCTAAGTGACTGTTTTGAAAGCTTCTATTTTTAGGCATAGGGTGAGGCTAGCAATAGAGCACATGTGAAAGAGAAAGACAGAGAGAGATGTGGTTGTGGGGGACAGGATTATCAGACTAACACTGAGGAATGTGATCATGCATTAACTCCCCATCCCTTCACATCTCCTGTGCTCACCGTGACGTTATAATAATAAAGCGACACGTTTTCCATCTTTAATTCCAGTCATAAACGGCAACAGCTTATTCATATACATACTCCTCAAATGCATCTGATATACAGATCTTTATTTGGCCATATTCAGAATGTACAACTGCTTAGGAGAAGAAGAAAAAAACAAATAGAGTAGATATGGTTTTATAGAAATGTTTTTTAGGCAGAGAAAGTCCTGAAAGATCAGCCTATAGGTTGGAGCTATTCCTGTCCTGGCAATAATTAATTTCCAGCATGTCATGGTATTGGTCTCCCCTAAAGTGTATGACAAAATAATTCCAAACATTGCAGGTCATAATATAACACCGGCTCCACCACAAACACTGGAAACAAGAACGCAGTGTCCATATCGGTGGAACACCCGGAGTTTTGAGTTGCCGTTCGCTTGTGAGTCTGGAATGCATTTAAAGCCGCAGGAACAGATGAGGAGCACATTAAAGTTATAAGCATATGACACAAAGTTGTGCTGTCTGATGCAGCTGGGGGTCGGTTACACCATAAAAGGTCTGTTGATGGCTGGAGGGATTGAGAAGTCATGTAAAACACACACACACACACACACACACACACACACAGTTTTACCATTCTTATAAGGACCTTCCACTGACTTCCTCTAACCTTAACCTCAGTAACCAATAAATAAATAAATAAAATTCCTCAAAGGACCAACCAAATGCCTGAGCCACGTCAAAACTGTAATTGAATTTCTTCTTATTCTTTGCTGCATCTTAAGTTTCTCCCCATTTTACTGCCACTTTCCTCCCACTCACGGTCTCCAAACACACACCAGTTACCACCAGAGATGGTGAAAGCTAAAATCAGGTTCCTCCTAGACACGTAAATCCAACCAACCACATCTGTTCTAAATGCTGCTCACACTACGTCACAGAGCAGCATGACCCAGCTGGAGGAAAGTGAAATCTGTCCTCTTCCTCATATATCAGCTCACAGGTGCCCACCATTGGCTAGCCTCACTGTGATTGACAGGGAAATTTGGTCCCCACAGAGATATAACCATATAAAGATGTGCATTCCTGTATTTGTGGGATACTTCTGTTTATGTATCTTCCTGTACATCTACTATTTACTATTTAAAAAGCTGGATTTTATAAAGAGGAATGTAGAGAAGCCAAATGTCCCAAAAATAATAAACACATAGACATTTTGTAACCCCCCCCCCACCCCCCCCACCCCCACCCCCCCTGATTTATTCAGTTTATACAGCCATAATGGGAATTCAAATGGTATCTCTGGAAAATGGGTTGTCTGTTAAAATGCAAATCCAACCTATGCTGTGCCTTAGGAATAAGTTGGAGATAAAGTCCACTGAATGGAGTGTGTGAGCACAAACTGATGACAAAACAAGATCAAATGCATGAAGAGTAATAAAACTAGCAAGCCACCAATCCGTGTCCGAATAATGCGTATGTGTAGTCTAGTAAGAAGGCAGCTGAAAGAAAACTGACACAGACATGTTTAATGCCACAAAGTCATGCTGTGTTGTGGCGAAGAGACACTTGATTGTGAAAGCGTAATGAGAAACGCACTCATGTGAAGACAAAGAAGTGAATAAATAAATTCTAAAGCCCTGGAAGAGGGGTGGTATTAATAGGCCTCTCTATTCCAGGAAGGAATGTGAAGTATTGGGTCAGCGCGTTGGAGGAGGTGCTGGAGTTGGAGTCCAAAGGCCTAACCGCACACACACACACACACACACACACACACACACAGTCACCACCTCTGTGTGGGGCATCTGTGAGATTTGTTTCATGTGCTAACACGATTGTTTTAACAGTCCAAACAACAGAGCTGGCCAGGGGTTTCTTACTCAACACAGCAGGGAGACTAAACAGAGCTCAAGTATGCATGTATGCATATGTGTGTGTGTGTATGTGTGTGTGTGTGTGTGTGTGTCTGAAGCAAGTCTGTGGTGTAATACAGCGCTGAAGAGTTGACCCTTTTTGGCACAGCCTTGTACAAATACAGAACACTAAAGCATTTGTCAGTCTTTCTTAGGAAAGTAAGAGGAAAGGGCAGGAGGAAGTTCTTTAAGATGTCAGTATCTTACTGAGATACTGACGTTGTTCATCTGGACATCAGTAACAAGGTCATTACTTTTCTGCTTATTGTTATTAAATGAGTCAGAGAAACATACATTGCTGTGCCTTTGGCTATTCTTGACGTCCACTGTGTTTGTCTTTAAACAGTGTATTCGCATGACACGTGGTCTAATTTCTCACGTGCACAGCAGTCAGCATTTTGTTTTTTTGTGTGTTTTTTAAACAAAGCCTTGAATGAGGTGCAGACATCAGCAAATAAATATACTATGGGTATAAATATATTATCTGCTGAAATAGGGCATGGCTGAAAACACTGCTTTATATTTGCAGTTTGCTTTAATAAATAATAGGTCATGGGTCTGTGCAGCATGGCTCTGTGAAATACAGGGATTTTTATTCACAATGGGAACTGAATACACGTTACCTTCATCATGCACGTGAACCAGATATTAAATGTTTATGAGAACCAGGTCAGCACATTTGAGTCCCACATAGCGTAGTTACCTTGAGAGAAAAAGTAGGGCACCCAAACAGGCCAAGTATGACACACACACACACACACACACACACACACACACACACAAGAAAAACACACTTGGCTGTGTAGAATGTTTTGCTGTTTCGGCAGCATTCAGGCAGACAGTGCTGATCCAAAACCATTTCAAACTAGCGTCCCAGCTAGCCAAAGCTGTACCCTACACCCACACAGTACAGAGGGTTTTTGGACACCGTGGCCAGATAAGCGCTACAAACCACAACAAAAGAATTGATCGCAGGCCGCAGACACAAAGTCAGCGTTTTCTCTCTTCAGAGCTCGCAGCCAAGCATTACAGCGAGTAAATCACTCTGGTACTTTTGAAACCCACTTAACGCCCATTTCGGGAGGTGTGAATGATACGAGGCCTGTTATCATTCCTCCCGAGCAGCATTGCAGAGACTATTTGCCGCATTCCAGAGGTTTCTTCAGGTGTGGTGCAGCAGACCACTTCAAGGGAGAATAATCCGTCTGACTGTAAGTCAGTTACACCTCCGAGCTGACGAGTGAGGACACGCTATGTGTAAAAAGTCAGGAAGAGGAATCAGTAGAAGAGCCGGCATGTGGGCTTGGAATGGAAGTTATATAAAACAAGGGATGTGGAGAAAATTCCTAAAACAAAGTCTTATACCATTCCAGAGGGGCATCAGGGGCAGTCGTAGCCTGGCGTGAAAGAAGAAACATACAATAACCACATTGTGACCACTGTAAACTTCTCAAATTGGGGCTAAACTAAAGCTCCATGAAGTTACAATCACTTTCACAGATGTACTCCACCGTACACGACAGTGCAGAAGAAAGCAGTGAATAAACTAATAATGGAACTTTATATGATACACCACAACAGCATATGGTGTTACTCACTATACCACAATGTCTGCAGGCTGTCCCAGAGGCCTGATAAGACCATGAGTAATCAGTCAACCTGGTACAATTTGCCAGTTATTCCTTTTTTCCTGTTATTGAGGTTTATTAGATAAGCATTACATCACTGGTTTAATCATTCCCAGAATGCTGCGGAGGCAGAAGTCCATCCCCCTATGACCCCCAGGGCAGCGTTCCTGTTGGCTGACACAGCAGCTCTTGCACCAGATTGGGCTTTTCTCTTCCCCCCCCCCATCTCTGTCCTCGATCAACCGACAAGTGCAAGGCTATGTTTCTTGGTGGCCTACAAACTAATCCTTTTCTTTAATGTCTACTGCATAACTCTGTTTTTTTTCTTCGAGAGGTGAACAGAGCCCCGAAACCAAATAAGACATGCATTTGTGGAATGTGGTATTAATGTTTAACTGCTCAGCCACTTCCTGTGGCAGGCTGGCTGGCTGAAATAGATTGCAGATTTGCCGAAGCTTTTTGAAAGTGGAATGCTGTGCTTTAGGTGTGGTTTTCTTACTGTGTGTGGGAAGGACTTTCCAAAGAGAAGGGACAATTTAATGACTCAAGAACCATACTGTTCACTTTATTCGCTCCAGACTTGGACTGAATGATGCAATAGGTCTAGTCAAAAAATAGCAAAAGACTTCAGCTTACTGACTGTCATGTAAAGCCCATTTCACACTGTTGAGCAGACTTTTAAGATGATTACTTGCCACACTGTAAAATAATCCCTAAAAAATGTCCGGAGTATCTAGCAGAGTGTGCAGTAAAATGTTCTCAGCATCAGACTATATTCTGCTTACATTATCGATCAGTGTGAGCCGTAATCATGAAGATTGCAGGAATGGGAAAAAATCAACTAACACCTTGTGATTTATACTGAAGAAACATACAGGATTTCATCCTTTTTGAGAATGTTTTATTGCATTTGTTCTCCCTACAAAAAAAAATCACTTCAAGTCAGATACTATGGATTAATAACAGTGTCAGATATACAACATATGCTTATAATACATTACATATGCTTTAGGGAAAAGCGCGCAGGCTTGTTTAATGCACTGCATCTGTTGCATTTAAGCAGCTATACAGCAACTATATTTATCTGTTTTGTCACTGGCCTGATTTTTGAAACACTTGATTGAACATTTAAAGACTCTTCGAAAGACACAGACAATTTCACAACATAAAACTAAAGGCGGCGAAAAGAGTAACCATTAATGAACGAAAGAAGGACAGAAAGACACACCATGCAGTTCCATTCATATGTGAGGGACATGTTGTGGACAGACACTCCTTCTCTCCCTTCATCAACTTCAAGTCCTTGTGAGTGAGATCACTGGTCTTTTTCTGACAGAGGGCCAAGAGCTGGTCAGGCAGGCACGGGGCAGCAGGCTAGTGCTTTCTCTACGACTTCTGTCAGTAGCAGTGAAAGGAAATCCGGAAGGCAGCGGACCGGCTTTGCTCCCAACTTACTCGCCCTTAAAGCGAGGGGGTCTCTTCTCTTTAAACGCTGCCAGGCCTTCGAGTCTGTCCTTTGTTGGGATGACCTAAAGGATGGTACGTCAATGTAGAAAAAGTCAGGGTTTCCTAAACCCAAAAAATACCAAATGCCAAAAAATAAAAAAAGACAATCCACCGTGATCAAAATGAGAATATTTACAAAGTAGGCCTATAAAAAATGTGACTGTAATGATAATTTTAATATAATGTATTATGTGCATGAAATACGTCATGAATATATATATAGCTTTTTAAGTTCTGTCCTCAATAAATAGTAAAAAGTATTACTGCATAATATTTTAATAGTCAGACTATGACTGAGGGTTGTGTTGTTTTTTTTACCGCAACAACAGCTGTGTTTTTTAGTGATCTAAATTTATAACTATTCTTTACTGCAGTGAAATGAAACTGTGCTATTCAGACCCATGACTTTTGACTTTCTGTATATTCACAGCATGTGGTTTTGAATCGAGGGCATACCCGAGCGTAGCATGCCTCCTCAATCGCTAATCCTGTCGTTAAATCCACCTGAGGGACGAAAGACAAACAAACGAGGAGTGTCAATAATCTGAAGCCGAATAACCAGTAATACATGCGGCAATGCAACACAGTGGAAGAATATGAAAAAGATAGACAGTGCTAGGTTTGTCACTGTTGTTTATAACAGCAAGCGTCTGCTTGTCAGCACACATGGAGAGTTTGTATAAGAACATACTTTAGTGTTTTTACATAAAACAGTAAGTCACCACAGAAACAGGAGCAGTTACTGTCAGTGACAAGGCTGACTTTCGCTTCCTGTAATGAGCGCTGATATTTCTCCCCAAAAAACAACTTTAAAATAAATGTCATGAACATTTCCTGTTCATATCCAATGCAGGCTTTATAGTAAAGTCTACCAGGTGACAATAGGGATGGACAGGAGACTGACCTTTATAGGTTACCTTGGCATTTTACTGAAATATCCCAGAAATATCTCCACAGCCCCAAACTACACCAGACAAATAACCTCACAGTTAAGGACAGCTTCTTCCACAGAGCCAGATCAACGCTAAAGACCACTCTACCGTAATGCTGATAGATGAAAATGTGTGGAGTAATTACGGCTAGTGGCTCTGATCATACTTCCAGCTGCAATCCTTTTATTATTGCACGATTCAAATACACCGTATTAGTCTCCTGTGCTTAGTAACAGTCACAGGCAAAACTAACTCTCGGAGTTTTTTAACCTAAGAACGGCTTCAGGACAGAAGATTACTTCCAGCGAGAGGCTGGTGATGGGATGCCTGTTTGTAGCTGCTAGAATGAGAAGGATAACTGGAAATTGTGTCTCAGACGTTTGTCTGTTCTATCCTGGGGAACAAAGTGGACGCAGGAGGCGACGGACGACAACGCTGCACAAGAAATTTTTTTTTTACATGTTTCACTTTACATTCTCACACAGACACACACACACACACACACACACACAACCACTTTATTTATTTATGACGTTAATTATATATAATTATTTTATACACACCACAGCTGCGCATCTCACATATTTAACACACATTTTATACCTGTAATATATAATGTACAGTTAATCTGTACAGAGATTTAAGTCTGTAAATAATGTGGAGCGTTATAAATATGTTATTAATATTTTCTTATTTGTTCTTCCCCATGAGGATTAATAAAGTACTCACTTCTCTACCATCCCATTATGAATAAAAAAAAGTGTTGGCATATGACTGTAGTGTAAGAGAAATATAACTCTCACTGTTGATTTTTTCCTATAACAGCATGTCCTAAAGTTGTTTATGCCATATTAAATACACTAAATCTGTTCCCAAGCAGGTCTTGCTCCATGCACATGTATGTGTACAGAATATGGAAACACAATTACATTTAATATCAATTATTTCAGTAAAACTCCTCTGTATAACACATGGAATGTAAATTCACAATGGAAGAGCTTTAAAATCTGACCCTCATGGATGGAGGGCTATAAATAATGATGATATTTGAGCGTCTGAGACGTAATGCATCGAAAGCAGCTTCTGGGTTCTTATAACACAATTAATGTTCAATAAGCATTAAAGTCCATAATGCTGTGCAGCTTTGCACCAAATCCCAATCTGCCCCTCTAATCTACAGCATCGTAAGCATTGCCAGCTGCATCGTTTCCAAAGTATTTGCTGTATTTAAACCCAGTTGTCCAAATTCCCTACTGGGGTTTTAAAAATAGGTGCTATGTAAAAAATGACAAAAATGACAACACTTGTCGGGGCATCAGCCTAATTAATGACTTCCTTTGACCTAAAGGCTGCATGGCGCTGACAGACCGGCCCCTGGGTTCAAGGTGGTGTCATAGAGCAGACTCTCACTGGCATCTAGTGCAGCAGCTGAAGCCAGTAGTAGGGTTGCCACATTCATATGATCCTTGAGTTTGGTTCTCTTAAAACAACAACAAAGAAGCCATTGATCTGATAAATACTAAAAGCTTATGTGCGAGGCTTTTTCATTCATCAAGCCCTAAAATACTTACTACACCACTTGTCTAGTCCATTAGAGGCTTCCAGAGGAGATGAACACAAATGACTAGGATTTTATAAATTTTCCAATTCACAAATGAAAACATGATATAACAATCTGTATATTCTTACCTCTATGCCCTGGTTGATGGCCAGCTTGGCCATCCGGACCGCAATCGGCCCCTAAAAGGACGAGCACAGCACGTGATCAGAAACTGCATGCAGCTTCCCCTACAGACCATTTAATTCACATCACATCACTTTGGCTGTGACATTAATGCAGTGAAAAGTGTTACCAAAACATTATACTCCAGAATCCCAAACCTAAGTTAAACTTCATTCTAAAACATTTACATTTTCAGATATTGTTTTTCTCTAGTACCACTGTGCTGTTGAATTCTGACTGGTCAGAAGTTGTTTTATTTTCTATAACAGCAGCTCAGGGAGTACTCAGTAAACTCCATGCATATAATCAACATCCAGTGAATATAAAAAGTCTGTACTTTTGTCAAGCCAAGATGAATTATTATTAGAACTTTTCCAATCTTTAATGTGATATAACATGTAAAACAAGCCAAGTCATGATCGACTGAGAGCTTACAAAGCATGTACAGGATCTCGCTGTTGAACAGCAGGAAGAGTACACAGGTACAAAAAAATCTTCACAACATTAGCTGTACATGGAACAACGTGAAGGTCATGATCAAAATTTGGAGTAAAATGGAGCTCTACAGTGACACGAGAACAGGACGTCCTTCCAAAATTGACAAAGGAACAAGACAAAACCTTGTCAGGAAGGCTGCCAAGACACCTACAGCAACAATCAAGGAGCTGCAAGAATATCTGGCAAGTAGTCTACTGGCAACTCCCTACATCAGTCTCTCTTACTGTTAAAGCCCTTTCTCACAGAAAAAAAACCCTTCAAATTACACTAAATTCTGTAAAACCATACATGCAATTACCCCGAACCATGTGGCAGAATGGTCTGATGAGACCACGGTAGAAGTTTATGGTCAGAGTCCTAAAAGATATGTTTAAAATCAAGACAGCTTATTTTTAACAGAACACCATACAGCCACGGCGGTGGGACTGTAGCATCATACTGCATCACAGATAGCTCCAAAAAAACCTAAAAATATCTATTTCAGTACAAAACATTTATCCCTCTGTTAGACAGCTGAAGATGAAGAAACATTTTACCTTCTAGCATGAGAACATCCCAAGTCAACAGAAGAATAGCTTGAGAACGGACGATCAATATTTTGAAGTTGTTCACTCAGACGCCCGAATCTAAACCCTATCATAAACTTGAGGAATGACTTGTAGAAAGCTGTGCACAGGAGAATGCCTCACAATCACTTTTGCAAGGTAAAGTGGAATAAAATTGCCAAATCAAGAAGAAAGACAGAGTGCTGCGTTCAAGCAGAAGATGCTTTCTCGAAGTGTTAGGTATTGGTTGTGCTGTGATGATCTAACAAGATGTATTTGGGTTTCATTTTTCACATCATAGTTGTAATTTGAACAGGAGAAGTGTGTAGACTATCCTCTGTAAATGACTTTTCATTTTGCTTTTCATCTTTCTAACATTTTTGTGAGATTGTTCAACAAGTCAACAAAAAGATAAAAATTTTAATTAAAAGAAAATATTGTTTTGTGACCTTAGTGTGCAGTGTACAAACTGTGTCCATCCAGAACTGGACACGAGGCGAGCTGTACCTGTGGGTTGAACTCTCGGGCTAGCTCCAGAGCTCTCAGGTACGCCGCATCGCCGCTCTTGTTTTGCTCCACAGCGTGGTTAACGAGCCCCAGAGTCTTCGCCTCAGCACCATCAACCACACGTGCAGCAAAGATCAGCTCCTTAGCCAAGGACACTCCTATAGTCCGTGGGAGACGCTGGGTTCCCCCTGCACACGCACACACACACGCGCACACACACACACCCCGTTTCAGTTACTGTGTTTGAATAAAATCTGGAGAATCACACACTGACACTCAGTTCCTATAATAAACAAAAGATTGTCAGACATAATAAAAATAAACCGTATGACCTTTAAGAAAGCAAATACACACTCTTAAGAAAGCTCTTAACTTCTGTGATAAGTGAAAGCCGCAGTGTCTTGCTGACATACATATTCACTGAGTCGGCTCCATTACGTCAATGCATTAGCAGAGTGAAACCTAAATCCCCCTGCACCTCCCTGAGATGGATTATTAAGATAATGTCAACCTCAAGGATGAGACGAGTTCTTGTTTTCTAAGCTCCAGAAATACCCACGAACCAAGCTGTACAGATATAACAGGAGGAATTCTATGTTATGTTTATGTTGTCTTTATTTCTCACATGTACATACAGCAAAGCGAAATTCTTTTCTTCGCATATCCCATCCTTGGGGGTTGGGGTCAGAGCGCAGGGTCAGCCAGGATACAGCGCCCCTGGAGCAGGGTCGGTTGGGGGCCTTGCTTAAGGGATCTCCAGCTTTTTACGGACTCTTTCTAGTGAAGCCGAGTTTTGTATTCACACCAGAGATATATTTTAAGAATTTAATGCAAAGGGACTCCTGAGTGGCACAGCAGAAAAGCACCACAGTGGGCGAGATGACAGGACTGCCCCCTGGTCAATCAGTGTGACCAATCGCTGGTGTCTGTGAGTAGTGTATGTGGAAGAGGGCAGATGCTGACTATCCTGTGTGTATGTGTGTGTGTGTGTGTCAGAGGAAGCAAGTGTTAGCTCTCACCCTCCTCAGATAAAATATATAGAGAGATAAATTTAGGAAGAAAACAAGGGAAACAAACTGGGAAAATATTTAATGGATCCATGACATTTTTCTCACCTACAGAACCCAGTTACAACATGTTCAAATATCATTTTTGTATCGCAAACAACACTTTTCTAGTTTTTTCTCACGTAATGTCTTTCAGCTCAGAACCTACTAGTCAGGCTTGATACACAAAGGCTTGAGCCATAAATTTATGTCATTAAACTTTCTTTAATGAGCAGTAAAGCCATCAGGAATTAAATAGAGATAAAGAAGAAGAAGAAGAAGTTGCTTTCGGCTGCTCCCTGTTCGGGGTCGCCACAGTGGACCAACTGGTCCGCACAACAACTTGGCAAATGTTTTACGCCGGATGCCCTTCCTGATGCAACCCTCCCATTTTTCCGGGCTTGGGACCGGCACTGCATCCAGTGGCTGGGGTTGAGGCATTGGCTGGGAATCGAACCCGGGCCTTCCGCATGATAGGCGAGAAACCTACCACTGAGCCACCAATGCCTCGAATTAAATAGCGATATTGTAATTCTTGCTTTCACTAGATAATTTACAACAGTAAAAGTGTTTATGTGGGAGTGCATGTGACTATACAGTGTACTAAACAGCCGAAATTCACAGGAAATCAATGACTAAGATATTCAAATCTAGTACAGTGTAAATATAATTTATAAATCATTTACTTTTGATTTTATTTCAATTTTCCAAACTAACTCTACTTTGGAGTTGTAAAATAAAGTGACGTGATCCTTTTCCTGACTCTGGCAGTTCATTTTCCTCTCTGACTGCACACACTGACTGCTTTTGTTTCCTACATCTTAGCAGATTGATTCAATTTTATTTTTTACTCACACACATTTTCACTTTTTTTTTTTAACATAATGCAATCAGGACTGACATCAGCCACTTACAGAAATAGAAAGATATCATCAAAATGTAATTATGAAACACTGCAGCTGAAACATGTTCATTGAAAATATAACAATAGTGCTAGATGCAGTTAGTTAAATATGCATTTCTGAACAGACAATTAAAGAGCAGTGTGTGTGTGTGTGTGTGTGTGTGTAGTCACTGTGCAATTTAATAGGAACACCACAGGACCACGGTGCTGTGATTTATATGTGGCAAAATAAAGACTTCTTGTTCTTCAAACCTTGGATGGTTCACAACATCAGCACACCACAGTGAGGTCCACTCCTTTCCAGCCCAGAACCAGACAGTCTCATTAAGTCAGTGTCAAAGATAACCTCAGATTCTTTGTTTAAAAATGTGAAACCTGATATTCTGCTGTTCAAGGTCTGATGTTGTACATTCCAAGATGCTTTTCTGATCAAAAAAAGTGTAAAAAATGTTTGAGTGACTAGAGACTTCCTATCAGCCAGGCCTGGTCAATCTCCTCTGATCTCTCCCATCATGACATTTCCACCCATAGAATGGTCATTTCATGTTGTTTTTTTGTAACCATCCTGTGTAAACTCTAGAGACTGGTGTGTGTGCGTGTGTGTGTGTGTGAAATTCCTAGTTTGAATAACTGCATAAATGAGGAAGTGCACAGGTGTTCCCAATAACCCAATAAAGTGATTGCTGAGTGTATATATATATATATATATATGACTTATTGTATGATCTTATATCATCTCTATCTTATTCTAGATCTAACTGAAACTCTAATATCAACTCTAGACAAATCTAGGCTTACACTGACTTCCACTAATTAAGCTACTTCACCAAACAAGTGCAGCTGCCTTTAATGAAGCACTAATTTAGAGTCCCATTAGAACCTGAGAGTGGAAAATTAAAAAAGTCCTTTAATTTAACATTAATATTCATTCATTGTGTACCGCTTATCCGATCTATTCTCGGGTCACGGGGAGCCTGTGCCTATCTCAGGTGTCATTGGGCATCAAGGCAGGATACACTCTGGACAGAGTGCCAACCCATCGCAGGGCACACACACACTCTCATTCACTCACGCACTCACACACTACGGACAATTTAGAGATGCCAATCAACCTACAATGCATGTCTTTGGACCGGGGGAGGAAACCGGAGTACCCGGAGGAAACCCCCGAGGCACGGGGAGAACATGCAAACTCCACACACGCGGCAGAGGCGGGAATCGAACCCCCAACCCTGGAGGTGTGAGGCAAGCGTGCTAACCACTAAGCCACCGTGCCCCCCTATTTAACATTAATATTCCTTATTAAATTATTATTGGGGCATTGGTGGCTCAGTGGTAGGTTTCTCGCCTATCATGCGGAAGGCCCGGGTTCGATTCCCAGCCAATGCCTCAACCCCAGCCACTGGATGCAGTGCCGGTCCCAAGCCCGGAAAAATGGGAGGGTTGCGTCAGGAAGGGCATCCGGCGTAAAACATTTGCCAAGTTGATGTGCGGACCAGTTGGTCCTCTGTGGCGACCCCGAACAGGGAGCAGCCGAAAGCATTAACTATTCCTTATTAAATTATTAATAGCAAGTAAGCTGTAATAAAACATTTTAAAATCCCTACATGTTCCAACCTGGCAGTGTTTATGAATATATGATATTTTTACAAAAATATATATTTTATTTTATTAGATCATCTTCAGACTTCAGGGCTAGATATGACAAATAATTATGTAGCAGCTTGCATTAATGGACAAACAGCTTAAAAATACTTCGGCGATCTTTAATGAGACGGCAGAAATTGAAGGAGAATTAGTTTTTTCTGTAAGCAGTAATCACTGCACCAGGAGCATTGCAGAGAACCTCACTAACATGATGTGGCCTGTGGTCCACATCATCACACGCTGTTCTCAGGTTTTCAGTCTTTTGACTAGCTTGCACAACTCTCACCCAAGTTCACGAGGGAAAAATGTTTACACTTGAAGATGCAGCTACGTGTTGCATAAACTCTCAGTGATGAAGCAACCTTCAACTTTCACCACACTACAGATGAACCCTCAAAGTTCCCTCTTAGTGCCTCGACGTTAAATCAAACAAAATCATGCACACATCTGCTCGCATCTCACATCGCTGACAAACAGACCAACTGACTGACTGTAATTTTTTTTCTCCAGGAAATCTGATGATTGCACTGGATGTTTCCCAACATTTCAATTCAATTACATAAGATCGTAACAGTTGAGGAAAGAAATCATCAAAAATCAGGAAGGTTCAAAAGTGAAATTTATAGACAAGGACGTTTTTTTTTTTTGCTGTTGATCTTTTCAGATCTTTTTTTCAAATCTGAGTCACTGTGATAGAAGGAAAGGAAAAGAAAACAAACATGATTCAGCTATTACTGTCACGTCTATGTCCATAAACATCTTCTATGAACAGAGCAGTCTTTTGAGCACTTATACAAACAAAGATATCTAACAAGTTCCAGCGAGTGAACTTGCGTCCTTACGCAACGCTGTGTAACCAACAGGTTTTTCATAACATGGCAAAGATTTTGCAAGAGATTCGAGGAAAATCTTGCATCACAGCACAGTCATAGCCAGCATGAAAAATGGCCCATCCTAGTTACAGCATGTGTTTGGAAAGGGATTTTTTTTAAGTTCAGGGTAAAAAGACTAAGCTTGCTGTCTGGACATGTTTGTGAAAGCATGATATACCGTCAGGGTGGCTGACCTGGAGCTTTGCCCTGAGCTGTTTGGAAATCGTCTGTATGGCCCAGTCAGCGAGACGCTTATAACATACTGCATTCCCAGAACTGTTCAGAGGCGAAGGGTCACCTCAGAGCATGTCAGCTGTGCAGTTGTGACCCTTCCGAAGAAGGACAGCTCCTGGAACTGAACTTCACTGGCACAAACCTTAACCTGGTAACGCTCTGCACTCAGACATGTAGCGGCAAGTTCACTAAGGCCACATCAGTCCCCGCTGATTTACGGAGAATCTTTGGGCTTTCTAAGAATTTAGAAATTCGGTCCGTTAGACAGGTGGACGGGACCTTCCCACTCACACACACGGAGGTAGGAAAGAAAGGAAATGTCTTCAGGACGTCTGTGGAGGTGTTTTGAGAACTCGCTTAAAAACCCCCAAAAGGCAGTAGTCTGAGCAGAACGTATACAGCTCCACATTCCTCTTCACGAACAGGTGATGTCATACTGCTTCTGTGCTTGTATAGTCTCTCACACACACACGGCTCCAATTACAAAACACCTGGATTTCACTTCAATCATTCCTTATTACACAAGAAGCTCATCCTGTCAGAGCACACAGAAGTCCACAAAGCTCCCTGATGGTGTATACGTCCCGCTGTGATAGATTTCATGTTTCATGGTTATAGACTCAAAATACACTCTAGTGTAGGACAGCAGGTGATTAAATAAGAAAAAATGAAATCCCTGAATAAATTAAATAAGTAGAAATATCATCATTAATAAAATAATATATATATATATATATATATATATATATATATATATATATATAAATTTTAACCCCAAATGATTTTTTTCTAAGGCTGTCATGAGACACGTCTGATTAGTGCTCTGAACTCTTCTTCTTCTTTCGGCTTTTCCCTTCAGGGGTCTCCACAGCGAATCATCTCTCTCCACCTATCCCTATCTTCTGCATCCTCAACACCCACTAGCTTCATATCCTCATTAATTCCATCCATATACCTCCTCTTTGGCCTTCCTCTTTGCCTCCTGCCTGGCAGCTCCATGTCCAACATTCTCCTACCAATATACTCACTCTCCCTCCTCTGAACATGTCCAAACCATCTTAATCTGGCCTCCCTAACTTTGTCCCCCAAACGTCCAACATGAGCTGTCCCTCTGATGTACTCGTTCCTAATCCTGTCCAATCTTGTCACTCCCAAAGAGAACCTCAACATCTTCAGCTCTGCTACCTCTAGCTCTGACTTCTGTCTCTTCCTCAGTGACACTGTCTCTAAACCATACAGCATGGCCGGGTCTCACCACTGTCCTGTACACCTTCCCCTTGATTCTCGCTGATATTTTCTGATCACACAGAACTCCCCACACCTTTCTCCACCCATTCCAACCTGCCTGCACTCGCTTCTTTACCTCTTTCCCACACTCTCCATTACTCTGGACTGTTGACCCCAAGTACTTAAACTCCTGTACCTTCTTCACCTCTTCACCCTGTAACCTTACTGTTCCACTTCCCTCCCTTTCATTCACATGATTAGTGCTCTGAACTGAAGAAGTTATTACAGCTATGAACGCACAATAGGGAAATATACTGCATGAAATGAATAAAAGTGAGGCTTCTGTACAAAATAAAAGCGTTTAGCAAAGTCTAACTTTCCCAAAGACTTTTTTTCCCCTAGGTTTAAATTAAATCCCACACATGATATAATAACTTCAAAGACAAACTCCTCTGTATGACCGGCTCCTATATTAGCCACGCGGAGCATGTCAGGTTGTGAATGATGTAATCGATCTTCATGGTCTCTGGCATACGAGCTCCTCCGAGCACATTTAACTTGATGAAAGCTGCCGTGATGGATGACTGCTTGCCACAGATGTTAAGATGATTTGGGGGAAACGGTCAACCGTTCCTTAAAGTAATGTTCCGTGGTTGTATCGTACCATCTTTATGGGAGAATATAAAATACTCAATGGCACATTAAACATCAGAGACAGTTTGCAATGCTGGAGTTCATTTAAGATTTTCTCCCACCACTTATCACACTGACACCAGAACAGCCAAGTTAAACAGAGTCTTTATTCTGTGTCACATGGAATTGGACCACTTTTAACAGGTTGTCATCATCACCCAACCGCATGGAGCTATTTTTGGGCCTCGTTTAAACAGTACTTGTTTCTATCTTTTTTCTTTTCCTTTCCTTTCCCTAGCCCCGTTCCTCTCTCTTTTAAGTAAGCTGCTTGTATTATTCAATTTGTCAATTTATGTATTTTTTTTTGTATGTGTAGTGTGTAAGTGACTAAAAACTAAACTAATCTACTTTACACTGATTTATCAGTCGAGTAGGAAGTGTTGAGTCATTATTATAAAACTCACACTCTGGGGTACTGTATGGTCAGCTGGTCAGATGATGATGTGTGCATGTCTGCACTGTTTACATACTCGTCTGCATATCTTATGTATATAAGGAACGTTTCGAAGCAACATTTATCAGATCATTATTATTAGCATATCAGAACCCTGTCCAGGAGGTTTCTGAGCTGTTTCACAATTTTATGCACAGCGGCGTTAAACACAAAACATTCCTCTGGTGTCCAGAGCTGCACCTTAAATCAAAATCTCTGACCATAAATTTTAAAGAATTTACTAATCTAGAAAATCCAGAAGGCTGGTACCCAAAACGGTCCAGAAAGTTTAAAGCTTACATGAGAGCCCCTTTAGTTAAAAAAAAAAGCTCACCTTTAGTGAGTTTGCATTAATAAACAATGAATTAATGAACATAATAAATGACCCAAACAAGTATGTTGATGTATTTCCAGATTTAAAAACACTTATAAATAAGGGTTTCTCTGGAACAATATTTCAGATTGGGAACAAGACTAAACATCGTCCACTGGCTGAGCTGTGAGTGGTCAATGAGACTGACAGTAGGCCTGCTTGAGGTGCTCAGGGTGGACTATACTGCTTCAGGAGATGAGTAATACACCCACACCTTTCAGACCATTAAAACATCATGAGCAGGATTTTGTCGTCAGTGTAGAACTTAACATGGCAGCCCATGCAGATTGAATATCACACTGGTTATGGGTTCTGAGGTTCTATTCTGGGTAAGGATGGAGCTACAGTCTCAACTAGCTGAAGCGTACTAAGAAAGCCATGAGGACATGAGCCAGAGTGGATATCTATTATTATCTTTCACCCGTCAGATTGAGACTAAATTTAACGAGTGCTTAATAGCCAAGTATTGCCTTAATTGCCATGTTGTAAAGTAAAGTCACAGGTCTTGCTTTCCCATAGGCTTAAAATAAAACTCCCTAGTTCTGTTCCGGCCAGTTCGTAACAGCTGGTGTTATGTTCAGGACTAGAGTATCCGTTAACACAAGGTTACCTACTGTAAGAGGGAAAAAACTGTGTTTGTGAGCCACTGCTGTAGGATCTGGGCCAGGAGAACAGTGGTGTGGGAAGAAACTAGAAGTAGGTCAGAGGATTGGTGGAATGTTTCTGTGACAAATCAATGTACATCCATGAAATGTTTTCCTCAATTATCTGGAACAGCTTGACTCAGTTCTCCATAAATGAACTAATGCGCCCTAGCAATCTAATAATCTGCTGGCTTCGTGTGACAGAGGAAGAAAGACTGAGTTCAGACAGTGAAAAAAAAAAGTTGTTTTCATTAGAATAGTTAGTCAAGCTGCATCACCAGCATTCTGATTCCAGTCGAGACACATTTTTATTTCTACATCCCTACATATTGTTTGGGTCACATCAGTATTATAATTAAACATATTTTATAGTTCAAGTCTAACAAGCCAGACCTCAAGCTTCACTGGTGAGTCTGGTAAGTTATGTCAATAAGGAGAATTTCACACTGGAGGTTTATTAACATCACACTGTGCATGAAAAGTTGTTAATGTGAACTCTGTCATGTGAACCGGGAAGCACACCATGCTACCGAATGTGACTCTGACTGTATTAGATGGTCATAGTTCATTTGCACTGGAATGGTGCCAGGATTGCCATGAATTTAAACACAACTCCAACTTCTACAGCGTGAAATATGGTTAAACACGGACCTCTGCATAAAGCCAGACATTTACTGCATTTATCAGACGTCCTCATCCAGAGCGACTTACATTTATCTCATTTATACAACTGAGCAGTTGAGGGATACGGGCCTTGCTCAAGGGTCCAGCAATGGCAGCCTGATGATCTGGGGATTTAAACTCACAACCTTCTGATCAGTTGAACAATTGCCTTAACCACTGAGCTACTGCTCACACAAAGAGTTTACTCAGCATTTGTGCTTCAAGGCTCTTGAATAAAACAGGATTCCAAACACATTTTTTTCAGTCCTGCTTAGCTATGAGATTATAACCTGAAACTCCAAACACACTGAGGCACGAAAATCCAATTTCATGATCCCGAAGCCTGTGTCCAGAAAAGTGCACCAAACATAAGGGATATGCAACAACTACTACTCACCTAAAAGAGAAGGTCACAGAGAAACTACACTGAATCTAACAGACATCCAGAAGATCCCTGATTATATGTCTCCTAAAGTGCATTCAGTGAGCAGGTGAATTTAAAGCATTATCGGATTTGTGATGTTACACATGATATATAAAATGTCAGTTAGGACAAACGCTGGGAGGTTTCCGCATCGGCTGCACAGCGAGCTCAGACTTCGGTCAGAACAGTTATAAACTGACCGAGTATTAAAAATAACATCATCTCAGAAATAAGAGCTCTTTCATTTCCACGAATCTGGATGCACTTGCAGAGGTGTTACCACAGAAATATGTCAAGCCCAATAAAAGAACAGTTCTATTTCTCTCTGTGTTGCACAGATAACAAGAAATCCTTTCAGAGCTCAGACAGTGGGTTTGCAAATAGAGGTCTTGCACATTCTGATACAGTATCAGACTTTTGAGAGAGAGAGAGAGAGAGAGAGAGAGAGAGAGAGAGAGAGAGAGTGTGTGTGTGTGTGTGTGATTGCATCACTTATTAATGCATCAGTACACAGAACAGATGGGGAAACAGATTCACATTTGCAGTTTCACATATATTATCTTATCAGCTCAAACAACTCAGAACAACCTGCATCCGATTCCACTGAAGTGTGAGTCAGTTCATCGAAAGCAATGGGTAGCAGCAATAATATATAAAAAAAAAAAAAAAAGGATGGATGACTACCGGGAAGCCGGTCTTTCCCAAGCAGAGACACCCTTATTTTTTTTCTTGAGAAGAAAACCTAAAGCTACAGCCGTTTATCTAATACTTTATTGTTCTGTTGTTTATACAGACGTGGTTCAAGTCCAAGTCATTGTTCAATATCCAAGTACATTTTATCTCTTTTTTGTTTGTTTTTTTAAAATGCATTTTGGTTAGGGTCAGAGGAAGTGAGTGAGACAAAGAAGTTTTTTTTTTTTTTAAAGAAAACTAAAAATAAAAAAAAATCTGAGCTCCACTAGAAGACCTCTAGCGTTGCCCAAACCACCACTCCTGCACTCTCAACATTACGTTACACATTTCTGCTCTTGTTATTTTTAAAATTTATAAAAAGACAATTCAAGAAATATTCCGACTGAAAAGACTGACCTCATCGTCACTTCTGCACGTACATAACATAAGTAATGGCACCCTCCTTAAAAACACACACAAATAAGCAAAAGCATCACACACAATAATTCACATTTCTACTCAAACCACCAGAGAAATTATTTCTCTTTGGTACAACAAAAACAAATTCATTAGAACTACTACTATTTTTTTTAAATAATAGAATTTCCTCTTAAAAAATTCTTTAAAAACATATTTAGATTTCCAGAATTACGTTTACAAAACTTAAAGTGAGTGCTTTAAACTCTCTATAAATAAATACCTGGCTTATTTCTTGGTACTTGTTCACGGGGCCATTTACTATCAGGCTTAAAAAACTCTGTAGAGGAATTACTATTATTTATCCACCGAAGGGATATTTTTACACAAATTAAACAAATTGCTATTCTTGAAAACTGTATTTTTTTTTATTTGCTTTCTTCCCACAGCAACTCTGTCAGACGAGTCACACAAAAAAATCCCTCTGTCATCCATTACTCTGGGAAAAACCTGAGAGGATTTCTTCTAATACAAAAGAGACCGAAGGTTGTTGACATGAACCAATCGAAAAATTGACAAAATCAAGGCTATATCAAAATGTTTCTTAAATCCGAAACAGTTACATATGATCCCAACACAGTGAGGAGGACGGTGAAGGAGGAGAAAATAATCAGCTTTAGAGTTTCTGTTAAACTGCATTTTAAGGAAAATGTTGCAAAAAAAATGCTGTATTGTGAAATGAACTACAACAGGAATTGTATGTTGTTGTCAGCTGAGACCAAAAAAAGGTACATGGGATCTACTGTTAAATACCAAGGTGAATCTGTGGTGCTTTTGGGGTTTATGACCATTTCCACAAAAAAACAACAAAAAAAAAACCCCCACAACATTTGTCGCCTCTGAAAGAAGGTTCAGACTCGGCCATAGATAAAGCTTTCGGCAAGCTGATCCAAACACACTTCCACATCAACACAAAACACTATAATGCCCTAGCCTGTACACCTGCAGTCCCAAGGAAGTCCACCTGCACAGACCTAAGAATATAAAGGAGAGTTATGAAGGACAGTGCTGCAAGAACTAATGTCCCTTACACCAAATAACAGAAGACTGTCATTCTCTTCTTTTATATATATATATATATTATGAAGGGTGGCAATAATTCTAGAGTGCAGTGTACATGCCCCATGTGACCGTACAAACTCCTCATCTGCCCCAGGCATGCTAGCAAATGATGGCCAAGCCCATGGTCTGAAGCGACTCTCATCATGCCAGCCATACTTAGGCCATAGTACGAATGCCAAGCTACTGGAAAAGAGGCTTGTGTTGCCAAGGTGCTGGCAGGAGCAGCAGTGACGCCATGTTAAAGTCATGTAGGCCCTCAAGTTGCTAACAGATATGCCCACACTAGACATGTTACCACACCAGACAATGGAAACATCACGACAAGCTGCTCAGTCATAAGTGTACTTAGGAAGCTTATAATAAATTCCTCTTAACGGTGACCTCGGTACTGGACCTTGTGTTAATGAGTTGGTGGTATACTTTAAAAAAAAGAAGAAGAAAAGACGTTTCAACCCAAATACGCCTTTTTTTTGTGCAAGACAGAGACAGTGGTTTCAGTTTGTTCACCACAGTGTGCACAATTTTCCAAACAGAACTAACCACCTTGTCCTTTGTTCTCCGACCTTCCTCTGTCTGCGATTGGTCGTTTGCATCACTGCACAGAATGTCAGTTGGAAGTAGCAGGTGGAACATGTTTAAGGGAAAACTTGATCATTCTTTGTTAAATAAACCACAAGTACACCGCATTCGGGCCTCTGTCAGAGCTGCGTGCTATTATTTAGTTAGTTTCATGACTAAAAAAAGCAGCACCAAAATAAACCTGGGACTTGGAAGTAACCGTGCAATATACATGTTCCTGTGGTTCCCCTGAATACTAGGGTTTTTTATACCAAGGTCCCAAATTAGTGAAAATTTTTTTAACAGATATCAAAAAAAAAAAAAAAATCTGAATCAGCGTTGAGAATGTAGAGACTATTTCAAAAATATCTGGAGGCATCAGACGAGACTTCACACGATCACGAGTCAGCTCGGCTCACCGGGTCTTCAAAACCATTTTAAAACTCTAAAGAGGACAGCAATCTAAAACAATGAACACTATGAACCAAAGAAACTTTAAAACACTTTATAAAACTGCATATAATGTGGTTTTTTTTTCTTCAAAATTTAATGATTAAAAGATTTATTGCTTGTGAATAAAATGCAAAATCTTGCTGAATATCAGCCAGAATAAATCATTTTAAAGACAAAATCTAAATTTGGATGATAAAATGAAACAGCGTCAGTAGTCAGTCAGTACACTACTGAACCCTGCAGTATTTTACCATCTGGTAGAGACGTGATTCAAACCGCAGACATTAAAGGATGATTGCATTCGACTAATCGATGACCTGAACTAATTTTAGCTCTACACAAATGTTTGCTTCTCATGATACCTGGGGAAGAACAGACACTAAATTCAGAATGATTACTCATCATGGGTTTGTACTCTACTCTAATGTCCAAGTGGAAAATTGCTATCAGACATCCACACAGCTTATCCAGGCTCTTCTTACATATAACCCCCAGGTAGTTTCACTGTATAAAACTAGGGCACATTTTCCCCCAAAAACGTCATTCGAGATCAGTAACTCTAGACATACACTCAAACAAAAATGTAAAGCTGATAAGTGTCCTCCAATGGAGCTATGATTGCATTAGCAGGAAGTGAGCAATGTAATTCTTTGCCTTTGCTAGGAAAAAACAATGACTAAATTCTTATTAACTCGACGTCTTAGATCACTCATCTGAGTCTAAATACAACTTTCCTGCTGAGAGGAAAATCCAGCAGCAGCAGTAAGTAGGTGGTAAAAAAGGCCTACTAGCTGGTGGTGCAAGACAAGTCACTCTTCTGGGTTATTAACAGCTGTGGGATGAGGTCAAGGGGAAGACAGTAATGAAAGTAACAGAAGAAGGACAGAAAAGAGAGGAATGGAGCAGGCCGGAGAGATACTCGGCAGTTTTCTCTTTCAGATGGATTGCGCTTAATAACAGGTCAGTGAGCAAGTTTATTCCAGGGCACTAAGCTGCTCATCGGCCAAAGGAAAAATGTTTTCTGCTTATATCTCGGTCTCGCTCTGTTTCCAGAGAGTCAGAGCATGTTGAATAAGATGCAAAAGGCTGGCACTGTGCCACGTCCCTGGTGACCCAGTTACATTCTGGAGAGAAACTGTGGGGCAATGGGCAGCCTCAGTGGCTTTGCTTGTGCTCGTGATCTAAAAATGGACAGCAATATTTCTGACAGCAATATAAATGTCTAGCACGAACCATAGCAACTAGATCCATGTTCTGATGTGTATTTAGTGAGAGTGTATACAAGATTACAAGTTTAGCTCTGGAAGAGTTAGCGACTTCATGGCAACAGACAAAAGAGACTAAGGACAATCAGAGAAAGAGAGAGAGACTAAAGCTCTCGAGTGTCACAATGGAAACATGATCACCTTATCACCGAGTGATCGAGTGTTTCGATCCTAAAGATGCTACAGAATGGCCAAGAGTCAAATAAAGCAAAATTGGCTGGATGGGAGGGATAATATTACTCTCTCTCCACTGTCATTTACAACAATATTAGCCAACTGCTGACATCTGTGAGCTCATGTCTGTGGAAGATGGCAGTTAGTGCTTTTGTCTCAGTCTGTTCAGCTGCCCTGTGACGATACCACACTGTCCTATGATAGAGGAGAACTATTAGTAGGTGGGATTTGGAAAAATAACCAAACTGTGAGAAAACAGAAAAACAAAAAACAACCACCAAAAAAAAAAAAAAAAGTATACACCCATATGCACATCTACGGTCACTGTGGTTAGCAAATGAAGTGGAGGAAGGACCTCCTGGAGAGATTATCTCTCACAGTTGGTCTGGGAATGTCTGGGGATTTCCCAGAAGGATCAGGAATCTTTAGCCAGGGATAGAAAAGTCTGGGCTGATCTATTAAGTCTGCTGACACCATGACCACTACCAGGAAATGCAAAAGAAAAATGAATGAATAAAGGAAAAGAAAAAAAGATATCTATGGCTAAATTCTACAGCACTTTTTCAGGATGAATGATTAAAGTGCTGCTTCAACCTGTTCTTGTAAAATGCTATATATTATGGCGGCACTTAATATAAATTCCCTGGGGAAGTGTTCGCGTGAAGGAAGAGCTGAAATGTCAGGAGCCTGATCCTCCAGGCGAAAAAGGAAAGAAAAACAAAGGGCACCTGGATATACATTTGATACAGGACTCACTCCAATGGACCGAGCATCACCATAAGCCTAATTAAAACATGACACCTTCCCTAACATTACTCTTGAAAGCAGCCTCTGAGGATCACTGGCCTTTTCACTCTAATAAACACAAGGCAAAGGCTCCATGTTCAGCCATAAATCCATTAAAAGTCTCATACTGCTGAATGTCATCTCCATGTAACCGCATTACGAAAGTGTGTTCTCAGTGACCCTAAGCACAAAAGGACTAAATCACACCTCATAATTATGACCGCTCAACATGTGACTGTGAATAATTCTTGTTTACTTGGTCATCTTTTTCCCAGTCCTGATGCCAGAAACAGATAGCGCTCTGTTTGTTGGCTTGTTATATTTTTATTTTTAGAATGAGGTGGCAGAAGCAGTGATCTTTTATTAAAAACTCCTTAGATAATGCTTAGCAGCAGATGTGGATTGACCCATTCCCTCCAAACCCTCTATTCATGGCATGACCTTATGGAACAATGTTTGGTTTGCTGCAGTAAACTGCTGACAGTTCAGCAAACAATGACCGACAGATTGCAGAGCAAAGCCATTTGCGTCAATTCTTCAATAATACAGAGAGAGTGGAGTGAAGATAATCGATGTGGAGCGACTCTGCAGCTCGATGCGGTACATATTAAGGTTCTCTTTTACATGCAATAACATTATAATATGATGTACTACATTTTATAATCATAAGCACCAACCACCATACTATACTAACCACACCTTAACCACCGCTACACTAACCACAGTGTACCTGCTACACTAATTATACCTGTACAGGTTCATGTAGTTCATCTCCATAATGATCATTAGAATGGGGATAAATGGGGGTGATCTCATTGAGAAGTGAAAAAGATTATTTATTTATTTATTTCAAAGATGACATCATACCATATTATTTTATCAGTAAAAGGCCAATCGGATGAAAAATTTCCTTTTTTCATGTTTTCACATTGATGATAACAGGACAGAGCAAAAAGTGGACAGACATTTGCCTCCTGATTGCATGCCAGGCTTCTCACCCGATATCAGTGAATGACATCACTAATGCTATTGTGGCAGAACGGGAAATCCGCACAGACGCATTTCAATATCTCGTGGAAATCTTTCACAATAAGTGAAGGTTATTGAAACAGTCAAAGGGGAAACAGGATGTTAAAAAGAACACACAGGTTTGGCTGTTCTGGTGTCCACATACTTTTGGCCATATAAGTGTAACTCAAATAACCACTCAGTGCAACCACGGTGTGCAGAAAAAGATCTCCCAGAATGCACAACAAATTCAACCATGAGTGAGCAGCAGAACAGCAGAAGGCCACATCAGGTTCCACATCTGTCAGTCAAGAACAGGAATATGAGCACAAGCTGACCAAAAGTGGACAGCAGGAAGCCTGGGGAAAAGCCTGTCTTGATCCAAAATACCAAAATGCCTTTGTCAAAGTCACAGTGTTCATTCTTCCCCTTTCTGATGTTTGCTGTGAACATGAACTGAAGCTCCTGACCTGCATGTGCATGAGCTAATGCCATGTTCAATACATTAAACATTTTCATATGCTATGTTCTATACACACACCATGTCCAATAAAAACAACATCATGCAATCAGTACAACTTTGAGGTTGATGCATAACAGCTTGTAATATTATAAATACCAAAAGCCAAATACTTACACTTTACTTCAATACTTTCATTTGTAAAAGCGAGAGTCTTACCTGCACCTGGAATGATGGCTAGTTTTGTTTCCACCAGTCCCATTTTAGCGGAAGTCGCTACACAGGCAGTGAAAAAGGGGGGGAAATGTATGATGACATAATAATTTCATTCTCATATATTCAGCACCTCCTACATCCCATAACTGGCCTCACTGAAGAGTATTCAAAGACACACTACATTAGCTGAAATTTAATTCTGCCTAAGATGATTCAGAAATAGCAATCCTCTGGTGGTAACAAGAATGAACCCTAAAATAAACATATTTATAACACTAAAGAAATTAACATGTGCTTTAAGGAGCATCACTGATGAGTGTGAACACATATGGTGTGTCATTTCTGTTAAGTGGGATATGTGCTAAGGCATCATATTCAGATTTCCAAGCCCAAACTTGGGTGTGTGAGAGGAGAAAGCAAGACATCTGCTCACTGTCAGTGCAATACGTGGGTGTTAACTCTCTCTCTCTCTCACTCACACACACACACACACACACACACACACACACTCAAAATCAACACAAACCAAAGTGGCGCCCTTACTATCTAGGCTATTTAGGAGTCTAACACACAGACAAATTAAAAGCAAAACCAATAAAACGTGTTATTAAGGTGTTGGGATAACCACCAGTAAAACCAGCAACACCATCAGTGTACCTTCTACACATCTCTGGAATTGTATTGTGTACAGTGTGTAAACTGTACAATAATCCCAAAGATATTCCCTGTCAGTGTTTCGATGATGTTGAGCACTATCGAACAAAGCATTTTAAAATCTCCCATAATTGCTCAATTTGTTTGAGATCTGCTAATGGTCAAAGCTAAAGCTTTCATTTTCATCCTCATCAAACCAGTCAGTAAGCCCTCGTACCCTGTGAATTGGCGCAGGACCATCTATAAAGAGACCACTCCCATCAGTAAAAATAAATACCCTCTACAGCACAACAACCCCAGGTTTTTCCTAAAATTTGTCATCTGTCTATATGTAATATTAATGTAATAGGAATGTAATAAGAATACATGATGTAATGGCGCCCTGAATTAACGTTGCTCTATCTCGGTGTTGCTCTACGTGGAAATAAATTCATATCTGTCAATAACACTTTTATATTCAATCAACAGTGGAGGTGTATTACCTGCTATTCTTATATCACAGGCCAGAGCCATCTCAAGTCCTCCTCCCAGCGCTGCTCCATCTAGAGCGGCAATGGTCGGCATGGGCAGGTTACCTAAACCCAGACGGAAGGAAAACGAGTATTATTTATAGCAGTACGTTTATTGTATTAGAAATGTAATACTGCACTGGACAGAGTGGCATGGACGTTATTCAGTGCACTCTCACAATTCCTATGGCTCACGTTTAAGCCGATATTAGTACACAAGGGTCAACTGTCTTTAACGTAATCTCATTTAGCAAGAGCATCTCAAACCCCAGCAACTTGATAAAAATATAGCAGAGATTAAAAACAGTTAGTTACTCAATCCTCCATAGTTTATTCAGAATTTAACAGAGCAGATGCTGTTGAATCCCGTCTGGACAAATGGTGTTATACTGCCTGATTTTCAGTGACAGCAACTCTGATAATATGTCCTGCTGTAAGGTTTGCACTAATGCGCTTGTCTCAATCTTTATTACTTTTATTGCGGCATCTTTCACAGGAACTTGTATGATGGAGACTCTAGATAAATAAGTTAAGAAGTGTATAACTGTTGATACGGTGAAGATTTCTGAGAAAATTAATGTCACTTTTTTTGATAGGAATCTCCAGAGTCAACACTTGTTAAAAGTTTAGTTTTGGTGATTTCTCTGTAAAATCACGAGCTGCATTTATTTGTCTTCTTAACATCAAGAAAGAAAATAAAAGTGGCTGATGAGAGAACAACTTTAGAGCTGCTATTCTATAAATGATAACAGGAACTAACTTGTTTCGCAGAAAATCCACAACATTAAACATGAACTATAAAAGAAATAAAAAGGAATGAATAATTGCAAAAAGTTGTACTGTACTCTTGCAATGTACGCTTTAGTGACATCACACCATCTCATCAATGTTTACTGTACTTGTTTCACAGGTATAAACTAAACTCCGCAGCTATAGCTCTTCTTCTCAAAAGCATATATAAAAACAGTTCTTATGAAGCCATGAACACGTTTATGACTGTTGGCAGGTAAAGAAGAGCTCCACCTGGTCCACACTCTGACAGATGGCTCCTAACCAGCAGAATAAAGAGACATGTGCTTCCAAGCCATTTCCTGGAGCAATAAATAAATCTGCACTACATCGGAGAGGTCTGTCATTCATCACTCTAGAATAATCTATGAAATAGTTTGTCTTTGTGAAGCTATGCACTGTACACCCTTTCTGCTTGCACAGGATGGCAAGCGATGCAATTAAACATGATTCTACTTGGTGTTGCTGAGATTAATAGTGATATAACATGCCTTTGAAGTTGAACTCTTTTTGTGTAAGGGCTGATTGAGATAATACGGGAATGTTGGAGGACTTCAGCGCAGAACCAGATGAAGTGAACACTTATTAAACTGAAGCACCTTTTTATGCAAACTGTCTCTAGATTTGTAGTGCCTTGCAAAGTATTCATACTCCTTGAACTTTTCAACATTTTGTCACGTTATAGCCACAAACATAAATGTATTTTATTGGGATTTTATGTGATAGACCAAGTGGGAAGAAAATGATCAATGGTTTTCAAAATATTTTACAAATATAAAAATCACACATTTGTATTCAGCCTCCCTGAGTCAATACTTTGTAGAACCACCTTTTGCTGCAATTACCCACAGTAAAGACTTAGTGTTTCCCAGGACAGGAAAGTGCTCTTACTATATTACCAAATATAAACTATGTTCATGGAAAACAAACAAATAGAAATATTTAAAAAAAGAAACAATAGATTTTTAGTAAAAATATTGATCAATGAATTTACAAGCACTTACAAATGACAACCTCTGGCCTTCACAAGCATGTCAATAATCTGATTTACTTTTTAGTAAAGTCACTAAAAGTGAACATTGCCCACTAGCAAGACTGTAACACTGCATTAAATAATCAAACTGTGTTTAACCCGTTTTACTGAGTAGCAGAGCAATGCTAATAAAACCCTACATCATTTCATTTTATTCCACAGAACTGTCATTTGCGAAAGAATTTATAAATTTTATATAAAAGCAGTATTAGCAGTTTTTTATATATATTCTAATTACACAGACTTGTATGGTGAATGCACAACATAAATGGACTTTAAAAAATGTGTAATTATTGATATGGTGTTATTGTATGGACTTGTTTTGGGTTTTTTTTTTGGAAGGAGTCTCCACTTCCAGCTTGTTACCAATCAAATGTAAATCTGGAAGCTGTACCCTGTAAAACAACTCATTTCACAAAGTTCCACAACATTATCATCCTGTTATCAAGTTTCTGTGGTATAAGAAGAATAAAACACTTCATGGTGTGATGTTATTAGAAAATAATCCACTTCAGGCTGGTACAGTGACTCAGCTTTGCACTAGCCCACATCACACACACACCCATGTTATTGCTCAATACAAGTGAGGTTTATGGTTTTAAATGAAAATTCTTCTAGTGTACAGATGGATATCTTCTGTTTGATCTAGATAAATGAAAAATGGCAAATAAACATTCATGTGCGAGCACTTTAACTACTTTAAACATTAGAAAATAGTTAATAGCTGGAAAATGACATTATGGAACAGCGCTCATTGCCTTCACCATAACTTACCTAGTTCTGTAATAAGAGCTCTTGCTTTAGAGACAAAAGGCCCAACTTCACTCTGATGCATTTTTGCTCGTTCTTTCAAGTCAGCACCTGTTCATGGACACACAGGAAGCCATTACCATTAGGGCTGTAAAGGTCACTGCACTAATACTACAGTAAGCACTGTAGTAAACTGATCCACACTGTCCACCTTAAATCAGAGCTCCATTCTTCAACTAAAATATAAACCTAAATTAAAATACCTGCACAGAAGACTCCAGGCACCACGCTGCACAAGATGACGGAGCGCACCTTATTGTTCTTTTTCACCAATTCAACGGCTTCAGACATCTAATGGAAATAATACAATGAGCACAAAATCACACACAATTCAATCTCAGAGACCAACAAGAGCGCCGAGTGACACAGACAGTACTGCATGAGAGACTTACCTCCTTAACCAGATTTTTACTGATCGCATTTTTAGCTTTCGCTCGATTAAGGCCAAAGACAACGATCCCTAAAAATATAGAAGACCTCAGTGAGCAGAATTCAATCTGTATTTAAATCCATTTTAATCACGGCAGTTGGCTTTGTTTTGGGGTATTACAAAGTTTACAATTTCTTTTAAAAAAAAAATACCCATGAACTCGGGGGCTTTATTTTAAGAGTAGAATTAATATTTACAAATTTATTCGTAAATAGGATTTTTTCACTTCGTACATCCTGATACTTCTCCTTCACACACACACAACAGGTCGTTAAAGGAATTCTTTTTATGCGTAAGTGGTGTTAAAGAACTTTCTGTTCTTTAACAACAGTTCTGATTCCAACAGTGGAACGGTTCTGGTTCCGATAGGAAAACCCTTAGTTAGAGGGGCAAACCTTGTTGATAGAAACAGTCAAAGAGTGCCTAAAGCTAGGGTCAGTAGACTGGGAGCACCGCTGGTACCACAAGCACATACGACAGCACGCAGATTTAAACCCACTTTTTATTACATAAATTTGTCGTGCATGAGCCCAGTAACAGCTCAGTGGTGCAGCAGGTAGAACTGTCACCTCACGGCTCCTGAGTTTGGGTTACTCCCCACGTCCATGTGTGTTTCCTGTGGGATCTCCAGTTTCCTCCCTCCTCCCAATAAGCTGACTGGCTATACGAAATCGACCCAAGGTGTGAGTGAGTGTAGGTGATCTCCTGCAAAGGACTGGGTCGGACTCTGGGTCGGACTCTGGGTCCACTGCAACCCTGACCAAGATAAAGCTGTTCCTGAATGAATGGATGAATGAAGACACTAAAAAATACAGCTTTGCAAGAGTAAAGCCTTCTAAAAAGAAAAAAGTCGTTAATGTTCATCTCCATGGAAATCTTTAGTAAGTACTTTGACATCATTGTCTTTATTATTTGTTTCTTTATTCAGAATTTAGTAAATGTGTTGTGAGAATAGCAAGAGGTCAACCCCAACTCTCCAGTGACCCTTAAGGAGCTGGGCAGTGAGCGACCATGACAGGTGAGTGACCAGATCAGTGTGACCCATGAGGATCTCCCAAAACCCGAGCTTCTCGCACACTTTACACGTTTCAAAGCTCAAAACTGCACCGGGATCGTGCTTTGCCTAATGCACCGACATTTAAACAACTCTTAACGCCGTGTGTCCAAGAAACAACACTGCGACTACGAATAGCCATCTGGCCTCTACCTGAGTCATCCCCGTCCAAATACCTAACGCTCAGGTCATTAGCGTCGGAGCTAAACAGCCGCAAGCCGCCACTGGATGCCCGGGACGCGCGTCCACCACTTCCGGCTGCAGCGCGAAGCATTACATCTTGCAATCTGCAAAAGTAGTGGACAGTCGTCGAGGTTTGGGGTCGAAGCGTCTGAAAAACGACTCTAGACCCCACGAGAAGCGCCATGCCGCCTCGCTGCAGTGTGTGTGCGTCTTCCGACTTTCAACTTTGAACTGCCGGTGACGCGTTGCTGGTCACGTGACTCGCGTCCCAACGGCCTGCTGGATTTCCCCCTTTCCAACGCGTCCGAGTCAGAGCACTGTCCCCAACACCCCCGCCCTGGGAGAGGAGTGCACTGGGCAGGGAGTAAAAACCTTTATTTCAGCGCCGATATAGTGCACTCAGCTATGGAGTGAGGAGCTATTTGGGATTCATCCGTAGCTGCGATTTTTTTTTTGTTATTTCAATATCATCTGTTTACCGTATCTTAATGACGCAATTTCCTCTGAATATTATTGTTTAAACATTGGCTCGAGTTATTTTGTCTGTTAGCTATTCTTTTTTTTAAAGGATATTAACCTGCACCTCTTGGCACCTTTAAAAGGATAAAGTTTTTCTAGCTTATTGTCTAACTTTAACTTGGAATGATGCATGTAGTTTAAAGTGTTACTCTATTAGCTTTAGGTCTTTAAGGTCCAGTTATGCACTTTAAATCCTTAACTACATTAACATGACCATTTAATAGATGCTAAAAGTACAAAAGATGTACCCTTAAGAGCACCACCCCAAAAATGTGCACATATATATATATATATATATATATATATATATAGATCAGTAACAAATTGGAATAAATCATTTAAGAAACAGAACCAGTGCATGATATAATTAGGCAATTACCATGCTCTGTGGCATGTGAAAACTGCTGATCAGGGTAAGATTTTAGAACAGGATTGCAAAAGAGAAAGATGTCAGTGACTACACTGTTAGGACACAAACGGCAGCAGGGTCAAGGAACAAAAAATAGCTGGAGTTTCAGCAGGACCAGTGACAAAAACGACATCTTCATTTAGATTTAGAACGTTCAAAAAGCTAAAAGTAAAAACAGGCTGCAGTGCATAGACCTGTCATTACAAGGATAAATGCACATTTGAGAGGTCAGTGGTCATAAAATTACAGGCACTGGTCAGTGAAATGAGGGGGAAAAAGCAACAGTTAACTGAGGCATCCTTCAGCATATATGACCTCCACCAAGAGAACAATACAGACCTGAAGGCTTGACCTTTACAGTGAAGGCATCTTGTGTTTCTGTAAAGCTGTGGGGAGTGCTGGCACACTGCGGCTCTCCCGGAATTATTACTGATAATCAATACAAAAGTATGATGATTGATCCCCTTTATCTTACGATGAAACATTTCTATACTGATGGGTGTGGTTTCTTTCAGAATGAACCTGCCCCCAACCACGGGGCATCAGGGCTCACTGAAGGTTCTCACGAGTGTGAAATGATAAATGTTAGAAATGTTAGATCTCACACCAGTTGGAGACTTTGAAGCAACGTATCAGACAGCACTTTCCACCTCATGATCAAAACACCAACCGAGGCTGGTGAGCACTTTCCACCTCATCATTTTTCCAGCAGACTTCCACAGAAACTGTGCTGAGATGCACTGAAAGCAGTTTATGTCATTTTTTCCCCTGTTAATGTGTTACCTGTCTATATTATGTAATGCTACTGTTATAAAGTGGTAATAAAATTCGGGTCTGAAACTGACACTAAATTGCTTTACTATAGATCATGTTCGTATTAAATAAAAAAATATATAGTCATGCATACATGATGGCTGAATTGAGAATGACCTCATTTCGTTCTTAGTGTAAATTTTCTGGGTCATGTGAACACAAATATTTATGCAAATTCAGCATTTTTGATCCTGTAGTTTAGCGTAGCCGCCATTTATGCTGAGCATCGACTATTTTTTAGTAAAGCATGGAAATTTTTTAGTCTGTGTTTTATATGGTCCCTAAAGTTTTGACCCAAATATATGATATATATATATATATATATATATATATATATATATATATATATATATATATATATTTAAAACAATGAACAATATATAACTATAAACCTAACACATTCAGTTAGAGTATAGTGGAGACACGCTTCCTCCTAACTTTGGGAGAAACTGTATATTTGTCAGACATATTTCATGTACAGTATTAGAATCCATTCAATAATATGCTTTGTGAAATATTTATTTTATTGACAGTTTATCAACATGAAAAATGCTACCTATAGTTCCTCAAAGAGAACACAGGGTAAAAACGGTGAAACTCCATAGAAATGGCACAGTAAAAACAAATCATTTTGGAGGCACTGACATTCTGGATCTGCAGTTCCTGTAGACAATTCATGGTACAATGCAGTTTTCAATACATCCTGTGTAGGTGAAAAAACAAAATGGTGCTTCAGTGCTTACATACATTTACTGTAAACAAACAAAAAAAGAACATACAATAATGTACAACAAATTTTTGAAGAAGACAGCATTAACTTTGCATGTAGTAGCCTAACATTTTGGCTTCTGGGCTACCAGAAGGAGTCACTGGGAGGACACGCCAATCTACAACAGTAAGTGCACAAAACCACCATTCATCTGAATGAACTGCAGCTTTTAGACACCATTTCTCAGAGGAATGGTGCAGTAGCAGACACAGTGGAAAACAGGTGTTGTGCAAACAGAGAAGCCTCAGTTTGAGTAACATCCTTTAGATACCAAGTCGTGTTCAGTAGTGCTTTTGGTGGATTCGATGACAGAACCCTGCCGTGTTGCAATCAACTTTTTCAGGGAGGCCACTTCTGCTGACAGGTCAGCGATGCCTTTTTTCAAGTACAAGTTCTCAGACTCTGAGATGGCATAGCAGCCATCCTTAAGGTCTACAACGAGTTTGTTAGTCATGGGCCCAGGTGAGTCGGGGCAAAGTCTGTTCTTGTAGCCGCTTGGCGGAGCCTCTGTTTGGTCTTTGTGCCAGTACTCAGGTTGTTGGATCCAGTCCTGGACATTGTTCACCTGCAGGGAGAGTGGGCTAAGTGATGACTGGGTGTATTCGAGCGGAGATCCCCGACCCATCTGGTAGCATGCCCGTGCGGACATATCGATAGGGGAAGAGAACTTCCCAGGTGAGTCGTAGTCAGGATCGATAGCCTCTACTTTGATCTGGATGGCCCGGGCTTTGATGCGCAGCTTGTGGGGCAGAGCTGAAGCGTTGGTATCTGGAACTTTTACAGCAGAGACTATCACGCTTTTTTGGTCACTAGCGGATGGAGCCAGACCTTTGGGGACCTGCTGTTCATCTTCCCCATCCGAAGACTTGCTCACGGTTCCATCATCGCCGTCAGAGGTCCGGGGCGAGTTACTCGATGACCTGGTGAGCTGCAGGAATGGATTTGGCTGGGAGTAGCCTCCAGGGAAAGGACTATTCAGGTAATTTCTGTACAGTTCATACGGACTGGCTCTGTCTCTGGAGTAGTTGCCATTCTCCAATGGCTCTTGCTTGATGGTTTCCGGTGTCCTGCATGTGTTCATAGTGCTCGAGTCAGATCCGTCCGATAAGGTGCTGTGAGGTGAGTGCTTGATCACTGATATGCAGCTACTGCTCAGGCATGATGGCTCAGGCTCTCTGGAGTAGGAGCCTTTGGCACCGTTTGGGGGCACAAATTCCTGGTACAAGGCGTTAGTAGAGGTGGTGATGTTCTGCACCTCCTGAGCGTAGGCGGCAGAGCTCATCAGGCCAAATTTCAGCTTGAGGGACAGAAGCTCAGCTTTGAGCGAAGCATTCTCCTCACCCAACACCATCAGCTTGTTCTCTAGCACCATGTCATTGAGCCGCCTCTTCTCCCGTGAGCGCTTTGCCGCCTCGTTGTTCTTGCGTCTCCGCTCCCAGTACAACGTGTCCTTCTTCTCCTCCGGGATAAACTCCCGCTTTCTGCGGCACGCGTTCGCTTTGGCCTTGAAGGGCATGCTGGACAGCTTCTGATTGATCACGTCTCTATCTGTGCCCTGTACAGCCACGGCTAAGACCAGGTCGTCGTCTCCACCGTAGGACGGCTCTTTCTTAATGGCCTGCATATTACACAAGGGTGTGATCCAGATCGCATAAGCTCATTAGTTCTCACTTGTGTTGAGGAGACAAGTCATCATCATAAACTAAGTGCTGCAGATATCATGGGTTCCAGATTATGATTCCTGGATGGACCTGTTGAAGAGACACAAAGAAAACATTCATAGCAGTTCGACAAATAATAGATTAATAATATGTTATGTAAAACTGGTTTGATAAAAAAAAAAAAATCTGACATCAGATATTCCAAACAAGAAGCTCTGCTTCCCATAAGAAGAAAAGCGTGAATCATCGATCATAATTCATTCCTAATTACAAGGAGCCTTACAGACAGTGTTTATCAGGTACAATGAAACACTCAAACACCCTACAGTGGATTATGACTAAGACTATTCATCTCTGAATACAACATAATTCCACCCATAAGAAAGTGAATAGCCTTCATAAAGCTTTATTAAAAGTAATTGGCGTTAGCTGAACGACCAGATTTTACTCTCTATTATTTTAAAACAACTAAATCACTATGAAGTTTTAGAACAATTTCACTTTTTATCAGTAAATAATATGCAAACTGAACGCACCACATGAAAATAACAATAACAAACTGCAATTTGAATTTATATGTTTATTTTAAAAGTTCAGGTTCAGCGTGTGTTATGAATGGGTATTTGTGAGCCAGGTTCAGAGGCTAATTCCAGCAGTTCACTAGGAACAGCAGCACATTGTGCTCTCGCTCTTTGAATTCCTTAGTGTTTCTGAGGCGTGACATCACGGAGTCTGAAACAGGCTTGCTCCTGCCGCTGGCTCGTTGACATTCAGAAAATTTGTCAGCTGATAAAGTAACATTATGCAAATTTTGCTGAGTTGCTGATCTACTGCTCACGATCGCACAGCAACCTACTCCTACGACCTGGACTACGATGTGGACTGGCCTCATTTTGCACAGCACAACTAAATGACACGCCTTGACAGTTGGTCTTTGTCCCGTAGAACAAATGTATACACTTTCTCAAAAGTGTTAGTGGGGGGAAGAAATGAAACCATGTGTTTTGGAAGGATTTGAATAAATTTCTTCAAGCATTCCAATGTCAGGGTAACAAAAACTGCAAGAATTTATTATTTTTTTAATTGCAGTTTTCTCAAAGTGGTCAGTAAAAAAAATTACACATGAATCAAGTGTAAATAAAGCAGAATGAATATAAATGAAAGAGGTGACCTCAAGGTGATTTGTTCTAAAATGCAACCATTAACTTCCTCATACAACATCAAGCTGGTAAAATATGCATCTGGCTTTTTTTCTGGTTTTATGCAATCCTATACATAAATATATTTAATATAGATATGTTCGTCTTTACATACTGTTTACATAACTGACTGTATGTGATATCCTCATTTTGTTGATCCCAAAATAAAAACATACTAAATCAATTTATTTTACTTTATAAAAAGTAATTAACACTTTTGTATCTTTTACTCAGTAAAGCCTGACTCCTACAACAAGCTCACATGATTTAACACCAAAATGAATTTTATTAAATTTAATTAAAATAATTTAAAATGTAAATTGATTTAACCTTGCTCAAATTAAGCAAATAAATAAATAAATATCAAAGAGCTTATTTTTAACTAAATCTTGGTGTGCCCCACTTCTAATTACGCAACTGCACAGCGCCACTAATGCACCCGCATGACGTCATCGCTGGAGGTCGGTTACGCAAAAGAGTAACATTGAATCGGCACAATCTCTCTCTCTCTCTGTCTCTCTCTCTCTCTCGGCACATTAAACATTATCTAACCACCAGAATAAGGACTGAAGTATCTCATATCCGCATCCTGAACATACTTGATGCTCATCAGCGGTTTAGACAGAGATGTGAGTTTGTTTGTTTTTATTCCAGTGACCTTCACCGTGTCGTTCCTGCCACGCCGAGCGCTTTGGCTAAAGGTTTCTGACCAGGGCGACGATTTCAGAAGTGTCCAGACCTGCAACGTGCTAACGATCGGCTGATATGGTGTCTTCCAAAACGTACAAAGAATATCACACACACACACACACACACACACACACACTCATCTAAACACATGTGGCAGATATTTTTAATGTTGTAGGTTCGGGTCTGTGCGCCTCCCGCGATCAGAGCCCAGAACAAAGGAATGCGAGCAGCCATCATCATCATCATCATCATCATCATCATCATGGTCACCATCATCACACGTGGCTGAACAGACCCGAGACAATAAAAACAAACGGGAATCGCCCGAAACATGCAACAGGACGATGTCCAGCAGTGTACCGGACACGAAGCTTTGTCTCAGATTAATCACCTTGTTTTGGCTAGACGTGTGCGCGAGCGCGGTTTACGTTTCAGGTGTGCGGTTTGGGGTTTTGTGATCCGGTCACATCGCCCGGTCCCCCCTCACCACCGGAGTGACCATGGACGCTTGCATGGGTCCATTATTCAAAACGCGGGACACACGGTGGGCTGGACAGAGAGATTAAACGCAGTCCGAGTCCCGGTGTTTAAACAATGCAGCACGCGGGTGCTTTTTGACAGGCCGCTCCGAGAAAACGCTTCTTCATCACCCTCTGGTCAACAGAGTTTAGGACCAGACTACGACTGGACTTTCAGTCTTATTAATATTATATAATATAAATATAAATATTAAACCAGCTCTAACCATAAAAGCTTGTTTAGTAAAAGTCATGAAACGCATTTATTAGAATATAAAGTCTTCATTCATGACCCAGTAAAGCTCCGGATTCCTTTATCCTTCATTTCTACACATTATAATGCCATCAGTCGCCATATAAAGCGAATTAAGCATTCATTACGCGTCACAGACACGAGGAATAACACACAGAGTTACTTTAAATAGATGGGATATAAATAGTAAATATCATATAGACTGCATTATGACTAGGTAAAAAACGCATTTCCAAGGCTTTTACATTCTGACCTTGTTTTTATTTATTTCGTTTATTTGTTTTTGTTTTTTTAAACAAAACTATTTAAATGTTACGTATTCGAATGTAATGCATTAACGTTATGACGAGGACATGACTGTTCATAAGCACACAGAAGTGGAGCATGCTGTAAATATGCACCGAGGTGTGTACACCCACCCGTGTGTGTTATGGGTCACTGTGCCATACACTGCTGTGGTCACCTTCCCAACCTACACGGTCCAAATGTTCAGGAGCCAGTAGGTGAGGTGTGTGGTGTGAATAGTTAGGTTACAAATCCAGAAGTGTTTGGACACAGCACACGCAACATGAACAAAATCCCATGCGGAATTCTAGAATTAAAGTTTCTCTGGAAATGTGATAGATTCATGTGGATCAGATACATGTGCAGATCCTCTACAGTCCTAAAGCAGACACAATTCACAAACTGGTCAATGTAATAACAGTTACCATGTAACACACTGACCCATACAATCCAAACTGCCCACATGACTCAGAGAGAAACGTGTAAAGAAAATATTTCCCCTACCTTTAAATAGCACAAGCTCTTTTATGTAGTCCGTAGATTTAAAAAAACGTTTGGAGAATAATAAATGTTTCATAAGCAGCTCTGAAATTCCGTTAACGGTGAGGTAATGTTTCCCTGTTCCTCCTTTCCTCCTGAACTGACTGCTGCCTCATGGATCTGTGTTAGTAGGTCACTGAAGAAGTGTATTGGCAGCGTGCTGTGACTGACAGGAAGGTCATCCAATCGGATTGCGGCATTTTCCAATTTGAACCAATGCCTCGCCTTTCTCGTGGATATATCGGGAATCTAATGCAAATGAATGAGCTGTACTGGGGCTTTACTGTGTGTCGGGATAACCATGCGGCGAGAATGAGTGAGCAGATCAAGTGGTGCAGTAATATAAAAAAACAACACTGGATAATACACACACACACACACACACACACACACACACACACACACACACACACACAGAACCACATTCAGTGTAAACCACGTCAAATTCTGAAAGTCAAGAAAAATGCTAACATGTGCTCGTGTAATGTGACAATTAGCAAAAAGGTGAGCTGTGAAATGACATCATGGTCACGTGGCTTCTTTTGTAATTATGCAACTCAAAGTCAAACTAGGGTCAGGGTTAGGGTTAGGGTCAGGGTTAGGGTCAGGGTTAGGGACACTAAATTATCAAACAACTTTACTATAATCATGCATTCTGAAATCAACGCGTTTTTAATCAGACTTTACATGACTTTAACACCGCTTTAATGTTACTGCAGTTCTGACAGACACAGTAATGGCGCCCTCTGGTGTCCTAAAAACACAACGCATCAGATTATCACCTTTTATTCTCAGTCCCGTTGTGCGGTCAGTCTACTACTGTTCAGAAGCACAAAAAAGCACAGCATCTATAATAATAAGTCACGTGGAGTAAATGTGAACTGTCTCAATAACTATCTCTTTTAAAGTAATTTAATACTAAGCCAGGTTAGCCAGTAAGCTAGTTAAATTGGAGCAAACTAAAATGTGATTCGTAATCAAACAAACACTCAGTTAAAACCTAATTAGGTAAGAGGCCATGCGCCATGTTATATCTTATCGTAGTGTTTATCGCCATTGTGATGTGAAGTACTGTGATGTGAAGTACTGTGATGTGAAGTACTGTGATGTGAAGTACTGTGATGTGAAGTAATGTGATGTGAAGTAATGTGATGTGAAGTAATGTGATGTGAAGTAATGTGATGTGAAGTACTGTGATGTGAAGTACTGTGATGTGAAGTAATGTGATGTGAAGTAATGTGATGTGAAGTAAGCTGTAAGATGTTATGTTTATTATTTAGAACTGATCAAATACAGATGAACAACAGTAAAGCACTCAAACACATCTGCAAATTCAGACGATTCACAACAAATGAAAAAGACTTCTAGTAAAAACATATAACAGGTCAATTTACACCACACAAGGGTTAAATAAAATTCTAACTCCAGTTAAACAAAACTGTCTGCAGGTCAGTAGGTTACAGCGCAAGCTCACAGCGCATGCGCAGCGACAGTAGACTACCGCAGCAATAATGATGTAATACAAGAATTGTTTTATTACTACACACTTATAGCTTATTATGCAGTCTTGATATTAGTCTACAATGACATGTTATTAGAGTGTATAGTGATTAGATGTTACACCTTAGTAAATTTAATTTTCACCAATTTGTTGGTTGCTACAGTGGCGAAAATAACAAGTCAGCCTTTTCATTAGCCTGTCTTTTCACTGCTCAGTGAGTTAAATAGATTTATTTTCCAAATCGTAATCACTTCAACCAAAAGGCCTATAAATAATGTCTAATGTCCAGTACTGACCTAATATGTTCTGTCTGTGGAGAGTTCAGGGATTATTATTCTCTATGGCTCCATTAAACAGTCAGAATTTTATTGCACACATGAGAGTAGTTACAGATCTGCCATAAGGGCATCTGCGCATGTTTGTTTCCAGTTACAGTGGTCATGGGCTGTACTAGGTTTGGGATTTAGATAAGACCACTGCATTTAATGAGCTGAACTTTATGTCCAGCGTGATCACGTGTATCCTGCCAGAAGACCATACAGAAAGAAGGCAGAAGCTGTAAACATCTCAAAATCTTTTATTTGTGAATAAATCCTTACATACCAAAATGTGAGTAACTTCATATGCTTAACACAACACCCTTATTACTGAGAATGTGGTCATGTCCTCGAGGAGCATGTGATGTACAGAATTATCCCTGAAGATAAGGAGGCATCCCGGGAGAGGAGAGCGCGCGCTCGGCCCGGTGGCGCGCTTTCACTTTATAGCGCAGTTTGTGCGGCAGGAGCGGAGATGTCGAGGCACGCGCTGCCGTTCTGACCGTACCCATTTCTTTGCACATATCTTTGGGCTCTGTCACGAATGAACGTTGCTGCACGTATGTTTCATTCATGCGTGCATGAGTGGTGCAGCTGGGTGTGGTTCCTGCTGGACACTGGTAACCAGGCACCAGTCCATTTTGAGAGAAAGGCGCAGAGTTTGGGTTCATCGGAGGATGCTCATGACCGTGACCCCATTTTCTCGGAGTATTTGCATATGGGAGGTTGTTGTACGCGCTCGACGGAACGTTTCCATTACCGAGCCCATTGAATCCCAGGTGTCTGTCTCTCAGGTGCGTATTAACTACTGCAGGGAACGAAGCAGCAGCAAAGCCGTGCATTCTCGGGAGAAGCACCGAGTCGTAAGCAGAGGTGAAGTCACACCGATTAGAGAGCGCGTAATGAGGTGTACAGTCTGCTCCCGGGAAGTCTACCGCAGTCCGTAGGTAAGAGTCTTGTGACAGCTCTCGGACAGGGGAATAGTCCATAAAGGTATCGTACGTCGTTTCTTTACCGACACCGTGACCGCCGATGGCCGAAAGAGCCGCCTTGAGTTTCTCGTTTTCTCGGAGGAGTTGGCGCGCGCGCTCCTCCAGGAGCCGCTCCTCCATGCGCCGGCGCTCGCGCGACCTCTTGGCCGCCTCGTTGTTGCGACTCCGTTTCATCCAGTACTGATCGTCCTTCAGCTCGTCTGGCGTGAACTCCCTTTTTCGACGTGTCGGGACATTTGCCTTTCCGGTTAAATCACACTTAAACCCATGATCGCAGTTCCAGTGGCACTCGCAGGTGTCTGAGTCCCGCGAAGAACACGTGCTGGAGGACATCGTGGCACAAACGGAGCACGTGCACCCGATCACTTCATCTGATGTACAGATGCGATGTTTTAAACCAATCTTGGCAAAAGTGCCGAGCGAAAGAAGTTAAGCCTATAGAACAAGGCGATGGGTTTAAAGAAGGTTAGCCACACCTCTCATCCGGACCCGCAAACGCCCACTGAGCAGGCTGAAGGTTCACCTTCATAGGTCTCCTAATTTATTACTGGAACGACAAATCACTGTCCATTTAGCTGGGTGTGAACAGGGGCATTTCAGGGCAGTTATAGACTTAGCAAACAGGTTGTGCTCAAGTGGCACTGATTAAAGACTTTCCTGTTCTCACCATACGCCTCACTCATTCTTGTAGAACTGCTGCTGTGTATATTCATATTTATTCATTATCATTAGAACACAACGCTACTAAGAAAAGCAGTATAATGAACTAATGACGCATCAATCCAGTTATTTGGACTGGACCATTTCAGAGGTCAAGGGTAGTTCAAGGTAGTGTATAAGAAATTCATTCAATGTTCAGTCAGTTACATGCCATAATTATTTACATTGCAAACTGTAATTACTTACATGTAGAGAGAGAACACAATACAGCATTTCACCTATCACTTTATTTGACACTTCCTCGTCCTGCACATACACAATATATGATTAAGTTCTGTTATAACAGTTTGGTTAAAAAAAAAAAGAAAAAAAAAAGAGCAAATATCAGGTTTTAAACTAAACTTAAGTAATATAATTGGCTAAACAAAGAGAAACAAGAAAAAAAAATGTAAATTTCTTTAAGAGAATCAATGCTATAAATTACAAATCTTTACAACAGAGTTTCAATCTTAAAAACAAGTATAAAAATTTTTGGGGCCAGCTCACTGTTTCTTCGTAATACATAAGGCAGTTTAGACCTGAATGTTGCATAGTTTTGAGTCAGTTAAAGTAGGTACTCCATTTTATTAGCCCTTTGGCCACATTCAGTTTCAGTGGGACATAACAAATGGAAGTTTGAATGTAGTAAACACAGTCTTATTCTCATTGTTTCTGAGAATTAGATCAACATAAGGCACTTAGATTGCCTAAAAATGCATAATAAATTCCTATGTAATTGTTTTAATCCCCAGCCAAAAAATCCCAGAATGTTAATCGAATGAACTGATGGCAGCTATAGAAATCCATATAAAGATACAATGGTCCATGTTGCACAGCAACAGTAAGAACTCAAATTCTTCTGAATGGCTTTGCAACAAATTTGATGAAAAACGAACACTGTCAGTGAGTCACATCAACAACCCACCTACTGTCAAAAGGTGAGAAGTTAGAATCTTCATTGCAGCTGAAAAGCAGCATAAGGGTACAGCCGTCACTAGACCTAGAGGTATAGCCTCCAAAAGTAGAAAATTTGTTTTAGTGACTGCCAAATAACCCATAAATAACATTCAGTTTTTGTCTCGATCAATGATTTCCCTTCACTGTGTGGTTAAGCTGGCAGAAGCTACAGTCACACTTCAGAGAACAGCTCTTGGCTGTCATTAGGTCCCAAAAGGCTGCCTATGCCTCTGAATGCATCTCATTGTCATCAATCTGTGGGCTGTCATTGTCCCCTAGAAGCTCTGTTTCGGGGACAGATGTGTCATCATTGTGCAGACCATTTTGAGACGCTCCATCAGCCATGTTGTCCTCAGCTGCCTTAGCGTCCTCACTCAGCAGGCCGGTCTTCTCTGTGCCAGATGCGTTGGACGGTGCCGTGGTGACGTAACCCGTGCTGGTGGAGCCACTGCCGCTGTGGTGTGAGCCTGCTTTGGGTACCATCTGTGGGTGCATCTGCTGTGTGGGCATCTGCATGGGGATCTGCATGGGGTAGAAGTTCTGGAGGTACGAATAGGCAGGCACAGGCTGGTAACCGTTGACGGGGATGTAAAGCTGGGGCGGTACCATAGGCCTCATCTGGCCCTTCATAGGCATAAACTGGGGTTGTGGGAAAGGAGAGGTCTTCTTGGGGGTGACATAGCGGGCAGCACTGATATTGCTGACGGGGCTTGTGCTCAGAGAGCTGGTCTGGGTGGTGTTGCTTGCCCCAGACGTTTGCGCTGAGCTGTTGTAGTTGGACAAACTTTCCCATGTGCGTAAGCGTGCGTGGATGTCCTTGAAGCGTGGCCGGCGAGCTGGGTATTCATTCCAGCACTCCAGCATGAGAGTGTAGATCCAGGAAGGGCAGTCATCAGGGCAGGACAGGACTTGTCTGTTACGTACCATCTCAATCACATCCTGGTTGGAGTAGCCACAGTAGGGCTGCAGGCCATAGCTGAAGATTTCCCACAACACCACACCATAGGACCAGATGTCAGAGTCAGTGGAAAACTTGCCATACATTATGGCCTCTGGGGACATCCAGCGGATAGGGAAGGGACTGTTGCCCATCAGCTTGTAGTAGTCAGCAGAGTAGACCTCGCGAAACAGTCCGAGGTCAAGAATCTTTACGTTGAGCTTGTCGCAGACCAGAATGTTTCGAGCAGCCAGATCTTTGTGGACAACATGATGACTGGACAGGTACTCCATCCCAGCTGCCACCTGAGTGACGATGTGCAGGAAGTCTGCCTGCTCAAGAGCCGACTTGACTGTTTTGTCATCATCAGAGCTGCCTACATCGGAGTGGGGTGAGCGCATGACCAGGAACTCATGGAGGTCACCGTGGCCCGAGTAGCTGAAAATCATGCTCATGGGCTGGTCTTTGGTCACCATACCCAAGAGACACACAATGTTTGGGTGCTGGAGCCTGGAACGGAGCGTAGCCTCATGACGGAACTCTTCTTGCAGCGTTCCCTCATCTTTGTCTTTGATAGTCCTAATGGCCACCACCTGCGTCTGCTCTCCTGGCGCTGTGCCATAAAGGTGACCTTTGTAGACCTTCCCAAAACGGTCATCTCCAAGCTCCTCCATGAAGCGTACAGCTGATAGGTTGATTTCTCTGAGTTTTGCCTGATACAAAAAGATCATACAGATTTACATATTATCAGTATACGGTCTTGATAAAATAAAATGGATGCAAAGTTCTATGCTTCTTCATTTTACTGACCTAGTGTAGTCTTGAATTATGTTACGCATGGAGAATATGTTGACCCAATTTAGAGTATGTGCAGTTTTAGAATAAGATCACACCTAGCTTAAAATGAGGTTAGGGTTAGACTGTTGAGAGTAATACCTGATGCTTGTGCTGGTTGAGGAGTGGCATCTCCATGTCCTGACTGGGAGAGGCAGTAAGTTGCCGACGAGGGGGAGTGTCGACAGACTCCTTCTGCTTGTTACGGCACATGCATACGAGGAAGAACAAGCAGGCAATGACCAGTGGGATAGCGATACTGGGGATGAGGATATACAATATCTCCTTCTTCATGTTTTCAGGGGGCTCTGGAGTTAAAAACAATCAACACAAAATACATTGAGTAACAATCACAGCTCTACAGAAGGCTTTAGTATGCAGATAGATTATTGTGTTATTGCTTATTTATCATGATGGGAGGTTCTACTTACTGCATGGACGGACATCACAGAGCTCGACCCTCACATGGGGGTCGAGAGTGAAACACCATGGAGCCTCCATTTGCCCTCCCGGGTTCCTGCAGAAGTTATGCCCCCCTCTGAGCTCTGGATAGTCTGCAGGTGTCATATGATGGCTGTGAGGGTACTGAGTAGTCCAGGGCTGACATTGGTGGCCAGACTTTGTTGTACGGACAGTGCCTCTGTAATTGGCACCGCTGTCATTATAACAGCTGTGATCTGGGGGAGAATCTTTCACAAGGATTTAAAATTAGTGAGTAGAAATGAACAACATTTCACATTACTATAAACAAAAATATAAAGCAAACACCAAAAGAAAAAAAAAAAAAAAAAAAAGACATCCCACACCAAAGACCACTAGGAGGGACCTCTTGATTCATGTTTCTGTTAGATTCTGTATCATACTTATTACAGTAATCATTCTGCTTGCTTATATCACGTCAGGTTTATCAAACATTAAGGGTTTAGCAAACCTCAAACACTTTGGTCATACAATATGCTGTAGTAATTTGCTGTTATATATGCATCATTGCAACCATTTACTGCTGGAAATTCCTAAAAACCTTCTGCTTCTATGCCCAACCCACGTAATTCAGGGAACTTGGGTTATACATCTCGAGCATACTGAAATGTGAAACAGAAAAAAAAAAAACGCAAACTGGTTCCGAGCGTACTAGGACTGCTTCGGAAATGTTTGCTTAATTGCACAGGCATTTAATTATGGCATGCACTACAAAGAGCTTTTTGTCAACACCAGGCTTCAAGACAGCACCCATAAATTATGGCCGGTCCACCTACATGTCTCCAGACGGTTGGTGGGCACGCCGATGCGCATGCAGCTGGCAGCATCTGGTGAGCTTGGATGAGGGAGCAGCTGGCAGTTGGGCAGCTCCAGCTGCATGAGGATGAGTGGGTTGGAGCGGGCGATGGTGTACTCCGCATGGCACAAGTCATTCTCAAGTGCCTCGCATTCGTCCCTGCAGAGCTGCCGCTGCCGAGGGCCCCTTGTGCCTTCCTCACACAGGGGGAAGACATAGTGGCAAAATGAGGGGATGGCAAACTGCGAACACTGATCTGACAGCTGGGTGGAGGTGCCAATCATAGTTAATGCAGCTAGGAGTGAGAAAAAGGGAGGAGAGGGGTGAGGCAAAGACACAGATAAATACATGACTGCATATTTAAGTACAGTACTGGGTGGTGTTAAATGTGAGGTCAGGTTTTTATTCAGGTTTTGTCTATATGAGAGATTCCAACAGTCATTTCACACCAGTATCCCAGTGTGGGACTGCTTTAGGTCACAGGAAACATTTTATTTTATTTTTTATTTTTTTGAAGTGATACTGAAACTGTTACATGAGTTTATTTTTAAACTTTGGCTTATACTTACAATATATACAACAATATATTACAGATGCTTCTGGGACTCATCAATAAAAATCATCAGATCTATTTTCCCCATTTTCTTAGTTATTCAGGTTTTACAAAATAATTAACAATAGTTTTTTTTGTTGTTGTTATTGTCCAATGAGCTAAAACCACAGAATCTTTGGTTTAGAGATCTTACATGTAAATATAACACTTAGATTTCCAGAGAGAAAAAAGAAGCCGATTCATGCTGGGGTAAGGAATTTCAGAAAAGCAGAAGAATCTCTTGGGGTTATTGCTCTTATCAAAGGACTGCTTTAATATCTGCTCCTGAATGCAGAATTAAGCTCGGAGTTTCCATTTACTGTCCTGATCTCTTATAAGTGATTTTTCAACAAACCTTATTTAACATGGCTTTTCAGAAACTTTATGAAGTTGCAACACATGATCCTTCTCAATGTTTACAGTTTTTATCCACCAGTCATATTTGATGCACTACATACTTTTAAATAAATACTGTATACACAGACTCCTGCACATAATACATTCCATATGTCTCTGCATGAGAGTGCCTGAGGTTAGACAAGCAGGATATGGGAAAAACACCCAGTGTAAAGTGCAAGGCTGACATGGCAGCGATTCCTGAGGGAAGGAACAACCGGGATGTTTATCTAAAATGTCAGACAAAATGACTTGCCTAGAACTGACGATGTTTCTGTGAATAACCTAAAAGGACCTAAATTAACCTGCTTTGAACATGATGTGAGATAAGGAGAGAGCAACAACTTCCAGCTGGTGAATAAAAAAAAAAAAGAACTGACGTAAAATAAAATGTTTAGTGCTGAAAATGCTGATCACTTACCCGTGATGCGGTTCTCACTTTCTCCTTGCATCTGCAGAGACTCCACATAGATGCTTCTGTTCCCGATAAATCGTGCACACGCAATGCCGCGATACGGCTGACAGAAGCCCTTCTCGTGGGTCCTGCAACACGTACAACAAGAAACCCTTTTCAATCAACAAGTTAGTATCCGTGTACATCTTACAAATCGTTATGTTAAGAGCTTGTACATTATACATAGCTAAAAGTAAATTAGATTGTGGTATTATAGAACAGAAAAACTTTATAATCACATATGTGAACAAAAGCTTAGAATCAAAACAGCAGTATCAGTTCTGTATTACGACTCATATTTCTTGGCAGTATGACACAAATCATAATATGTTCCAGATGAGCAGCCTTACTTGTGGGCTCCACACAGAATCCCAGAACTGACCAGAGTTATGCTTAATTGTAACAAACCCAAAACATCAGTATCTTTATTGCCAGCAGCAAATACAGACATCAAAAATTGATGATCAGCATCAGCCCCTTTAGACATGAATAATGTTGCAGAGCGGAACGTGGACTACTACATCCAGAGCTGCGGATTTAGACCTCAGCAAGGAATATATGGACTCGCTGACTTTTAGTTCAAACAAATCCTAGTTCTTCTAATAACTTACTAAATTACAGAAATAGCATCATTTGTTTGTTAGTTTGAGCGTTGAAATTGTCTACAAACACCGTACATTTCCTGTGAAGTTTCCCAGTGCCAAACTACAACATCCAGTGTTTTCTCTAATTAGAATGAAACAGTTTCATTGATGTGTCTAAATGACTCACTAAAGTGTCTCAATATCACATAACACTTTTGTTATGTGATGCAAGCGACACACCCTGGAATTTTAATGACAATTTCAGTGGAGCGGAAGTGCTGCGGTGAAAAACACAAAAGGACTTTCCACATGGGACAGGACAACATGCCCACGCGCGTGTACACACAAAACCTCTAAAAAAACAAAAAACAAAAAAAAAACAAAAAAAAACAGCACTCACTTATATGTACCTCATATTATCATATAATAGCATCATTAAATCCTCAAATCTGATTCGTCAGAAGGTGTTTATTAATTTTTTTTAAAAGTTTAAATGAATGAACTCATTCTAATACACCGACCTGGCATAACATTATGACCACCTGCCTAATATTGTGTTGGTCCCCCTTTCGCTGCCAAATCAGCCCTGACCCGTCCTGCACTGTGTATTCTGACACCTTTCTATCAGAACCAGCACTAACTTCTTTAGCAATCTGAGCAACAGTAGCTCGTCTGTTGGATCGGACCACACGGGCCAGCCTTCGCTCCCCAGTGCATCAATGAGCCTCGGCCGCCCATGACCCGGTCACCGATTCACCACTGTTCCTTCCTTGGACCACTTTTGATCGATACTGACCACTGCAGACCGGGAACACCCCACAAGAGCTGCAGTTTTGGAGATGTTCTGATCCAGTGGTCTAGCCATCACAATTTGGTCCTTCATCAAACTCGCTCAAATCCTTACACTTGTCCATTTTTCCTGCTTCTAACACATCAACTTTGGGGGCAAAATGTTCACTTGCTGCCTAATATATCCCACCCACTAACAGGTGCCATGATGAGGAGATCATCAGTCTCATTCACTTCACCTGTCAGTGTTCAGAATATTAAGGCTGATCGGTGTACATCATTTCAATGGTCACAGCTCTAAGGACATATATGGCAGATGCTCCATATAACATGATTAAATAAGAAATATATTTATCTCAGTGCTCTAATGCAGATTGATCTTCTGTGAATAAAGTCTTCGGGACAGAAGACTCTGCAGACCATGAGGTTCAGTGCAACGTTATGGAATTACTGTTCATAGGAAACTTGCTTAGCATACATTTCACAGTATGTAACTATAAATGGTTAAAAAGTACTTCTGAAATGTTCTTTTTAGTTAATATAAAACTACAATCATTTGCAACTTGCTGTGGTTTGACACGAACAAAAGTGTTTGTGATGTCCAGTTACAGGAGAATTCTGAGGTGGTAATAGCCTGTTGTGTTTCATTATTCCATAATTGACCGATTCTCTGGCACAGTAGAGTTTGTGATGAGCAATGACGCAAGATAATTAAGAGCTGTTTGACTAAATTAGATTACAATGGCAGTTAGGTGATTGGAATGCAGTCAATCAATCAGCATCAGCATTTTTTTTTGGCATCGCTCACATTACATGGGAAGAATAAAAAATGCTACAAAAGCTGCTTCTGATTTTGAGTATTCTGAGTATTTAGCTGTTTTTGTTCATTAGTCAGTTCATAATCTTTTGTAAAACGTCAGACATGACACGGAAGGCCCCTGCAATCTGTTTTTAGTTTACACCTGGGAGTTTCAGCAGATCAGCTACAGCTACCAATCAGAGAGGACTGAGGTCAGTTGCTCATTGTACTGCCTTTGGGCTTTGTTGTTTTTGTTATTATACTTGGATGAAATCAATCTGCACTGATGGACATGAATAGCATCTGAAAGTGGATGAAATTTACAGAAGCATATACAAACTGTCTGTCATAACACTTAAGCAGGCTTGACATGGACCCTGGTGTCACATTATGAGTTTCATTTTAGGAGAATAAACACAAAGATCAGTAATGAATTCAAGGACTACACGTATTACTATAAAAGGCCCTACATCAACAGAGTGTGAAAGATACCGAGGTATTATAATTAAAAGTGGCAGATACGACGGACTTCACGTTCCTGTGTTCCAGCTGGTTCTGTACAGCATCATTTTTGCCAGTTAAACCAGAGATTTGGAAGCAACCTGGCAATTTTTCTAACCCCGCAAGTGTTTCCGCAGTCTTTTCTAAAAATCCAGAGGCGACATGATCTCCAACACATGTTGGACTTGTCAGACTTTGTGTAAAGGATGAGGGAAGTGTGTGTCAAAGAAACATTTTTCAAACGTGAAGATTGGCACGTCCTCTCATTTTTAAAGAAAAAATTTATATTGTGCGAGTGCGGATTTTTATTTTTTTTTTAAACCTTTCTTCCGAACTTGTCTTGCACAATTCACAATGCATTTTGCTCAAACCTCAGGATGTTGTAATGTCCAGAAAACGGCTGGTCCTGCTCACATTAATATCACATACGGTTATAATTTTACTGCAGTCTAAAGCAACTGGAAGGAATTTTGTCTCTCCAAAAAATGTCTGAAGACTTCGGCTTAACAAGATTTAGATTTACTTAATACTTCTTTTGGTTAAAAAATTATATTTGGGTAAGAACATACCTGCATAAATAGAAAGTGGACTGAAGAACTGGAACAGTGCCTGAGCACCAAAGTTCACGAATTTACTCGCAGTGTTTTCAGTGCTAGATTTAGTGTTTAAATTAAGTTTTACAAAAGAAGTGTTTTTCTTTTTCCATATACAGATTCACACCATAACATAACATTTAGTAATACCTTTATGTGAGCAGATTTCAACTTTAAATGAACAGCTGTAGATTTTTAACACCTTTTATTTTATGTGTCTGTTGTAAAAAGTTCAGTTGTTTACCCCACTAAAATATTCTTTATAAGTAAAAAAAAACAAAACAAAAAAAAAAAACACAAAACCTTTATGTGGTCATTTTAAATTGTCTCATCTCTCAAAGCTCATATACTGAGAGTTATGCATTTGATCCTTGATCAAATCTCCACCAATTACTCTCCTCACTGAAAGTAATATAATCATTCCACACTCCGTATTTATGTAAACTGATCTCGGGTTGTTCTGCTTCAAAAAACAAAGTCGCTTTGTGACTGCATATAACAGATAAACACATTTAGATAATGTGTTGCAGGATATCACATGCTGGTTGCTTTTAGCCATTTTTCAGAATTAAAAGAGTTGACGGGAAAACAGAGCAGATCGTAACTAACAAGTCCCAGGAGGTTGGTTTTGAGGAAATAAATCGACATTAGTTCAGGATGATGCCAGGGAACATGGGAAAGAGATTTGATACGGAGACCTGAACCATGTCACGTCCTCAGGGAGAAACGTGACGTGAAGAACCGGCCTTCACACTTAAGATCTGGCCTTAAAGGAAGTTAGAAGAACAGAGGAGGTGTTGTGTGGAACCTACAAGCACCCTGCAGCCCAGAGCCTCTACCTGCCGAGGGCCAACACTCATCAGCTCTCCCTCCCACTGCTGCACACCAGGAACAATGTCCTCATTCAAAAAGCTGACAGAATCTTCACCACCTCAGCAACAAAAACACATCTTCTGCTCAAAGGTCCCCGTTAGGCTGGAGCATTGTTTAACCAAAGTAATCAAATTAATGATAACAAAAAAGGTCTGTGCAGTATGTCAAAAAAAAAAAAAAAAAAAAGTTCAGAGACCCAGATGTGTTTTGGCAAGAACGTCATTAGTGTTTACTGTGCTGCCATTTCATTACACAACATTACTGTGTAATATATTAATATTATTCATATCATTAATGCATGAGAGGGAGAGAGACTTGCTTTCGGCTGCTCCCTGTTCGGGGTCGCCACAGCGGACCAACCGGTCCGCACAACAACTTGGCAAATGTTTTACGCCGGATGCCCTTCCTGACGCAACCCTCCCATTTTTCCGGGCTTGGGACCGGCACTGCATCCAGTGGCTGGGGTTGAGGCATTGGCTGGGAATCGAACCCGGGCCTTCCGCATGATAGGCAAGAAACCTACCACTGAGCCACCAATAATTCTAATTAATATCAAAAAACAATTTAAGAATACTTTAATATTCCACCCAAACTTAATTCTCCATATCCTGACTCCATATATATATTTATCATATTATTAATGAAAACAGTTTCCCAAGTAAAAAAATTACTAAATTAATTTAAAAAAATTTAAAAGATTATTTATGAAAAAGATACAGGGCAGTGGTGGCTCAGTGGTAGGTTTCTCGCCCATCATGCGGAAGGCCCGGGTTCGATTCCCAGCCAATGCCCAAACCCCAGCCACTGGATGCAGTGCCGGTCCCAAGCCCGGAAAAATGGGAGGGTTGCATCAGGAAGGGCATCCGGCGTAAAACATTTGCCAAGTTGTTGTGCGGACCGGTTGGTCCGCTGTGGCGACCTCGAACAGGGAGCAGCCGAAAGCAACTTCTATTTATGAAAAAGATACATTTCCAATTTAAGTGTATGCCAAGAAAAATAAATAACTGGTAAATAAAGATCTGTTTCCTTGTTCCCCCGTTTTCATTTTGAAATGGAAAATGAATGATACACACACCAAAGAGGATAAGAGGAAGAAAAAAAAAAGAACAAGGCTGAAAACAAACATGTGCCTGATTGATCCCAGCAGGCAGTCAGCCTAGTCAGGCCCTGACGAAGACCAGATGGTAATACTGATGCCAACTAATGCCTGATCCATTGTACCTGAGTAGGACCATGTTTCCTGGAGCTAATTTAAACACTACTACATACTGAGTGGCAGGCGTGCTAGAGTGGACGTCCAACTGGACAGCTTAAACGGAATCTCCATCCAGCAATGCTGAGAGCAAACACAAGGATACAAGCAAACAAACAAGACCTGTGCCAAGAACAGAGAGCTTTCTGTAAACAGAGCCAGGAGTAAGCTGGGAATACTTAGCAAAATACTGCTGAGAACATTTCAAAGTTGGAGCGCTGAGTGGAGGAAGCAACTAATTGGAAGAGAGCCTTTAAATTTCTCCCAAACAAACATGTTAATGACCGAGGATCTCTGTAAAGAACACAAAGTGATAAAACACTGCACTTTATGGAGGATTCAGGACATGATGGTGCTCCGGGGCCTCCTGCACAATCAGAGCACTGAGAACATTCATTCCAGATCATTGTACAGCATCTGTTACACCAGAAGATGGCAATAAATACCCCTAAAATAAGCGCTGACTAACACAAGGATCCAAAACAGGGCAATAAATAGAAGTGTTGGGCAAGATGATATAGCTATCAATATTATCATAAATAACAACATAATATTCTTTCCTGTGATATTATAGATCTCGAGATATCCCTTTAGAATTATTATTATTATTATTATTAATATTAATTATAATTACAAACTGATCAGATTAGCCGAAATGATTTTTAAATTGTAAAACCTTGCTATTTCCCATTTTGTGTGTTTCAAATTTCTTAAATGTTAATGTTAACAAATGTTAATATTGTTAAAAAGGTATTACAGAAATGGTGTTCAGAATCCTGAAATGATGTTTTCTTTATATCGCCCCCTGCCGCTGGCCTGAAACTTAGACACTGCCTCAGAGGCAGAGTGAACGAGCCAATCACATCCTTACTTATTCCTACTGCGAAAGGGGTAGATACTGCCAATCAAAGATTGTGTTATGTGTTGCATATCCCTATGATCAGCAAACACACACACACACACCTTTAAGTAAAAGGGCAGGAGTGATTCAAAGGAAAGGCAATAGATGGAGGAGCAATGAGACAGACAAAAGCATTCCTGCACAATGGAATTTACAACACAGTCCTAATCAGTCTGACCTGTGAGTAAGCACTGGGCCTGCTCTGGCATCATGGAAATAACACTTATCGCCATCCCCTCTCTCTCTCTCTCTGTCTCTCTCTCTCTCTCTGTCTCTCTCTCTGTCTCTCTCTCTGTCTCTCTCTCTGTCTCTCTCTCTGTCTCTTCTCTCTCTCTCTCTCTCTCTCTCTCTCTCTCTCTGTCTCTCTGTCTCTCTGTCTCTCTCTCTGTCTCTCTCTCTCTCTCACACACACACACACACACACACACTTCCTAATGTGGTTTATGCTATAGTAACTGTGCGTGTATATGTTGAAACCGTCAACCCATTCCCCACTATAGAAGATCTCTATCAGAGCATTGCTCTTCAGACCATTTATCAAACCTCACCGAGTCCTTACACTCATCAGCGAGTCAGAAACAAGGGAAAGCTCCACTATGTGCCTACGACCCACCAAGGACCAGCGGAGCCCCTCACAGTCACTGCATAGCCTTTAAGGAAAACATTACACAGGAAACTAGCAGGCAGTGGAAGAATCCTTGCACTTCATAATTCTACCTGTTAGGCTCTCAGAAATAAAGGCACTAAACTTCTCCACGCCGCTGAAAGGCTAGTGCCGAGATGCATGCACCACATCTTTTATCTAGAAACCTTTAAGAACCACTGAAGGTGTATAATAAGTAAGACTTTCATTAAAGTTAGCCATATGCACTTTTCTAGGTAAAATATAATTAAAAACATGAAACAAGGACCATTTTAGAGACATTTATTTCCAAGAGCATAGTCACTAGAAAGCCTCTAAAACCACAATTTGTTTAAAAACAACTTTGAATGTCAGTGTAGTTGTCACTGAATGTCCCTTCAGACATTACACCCTTTATTTAAATGTTGGAAAAGGATCAATTTGGCCCTCGCCCTGTGCTTTCTTCCCTCAGGCCATGGTGACCACCAGCTCCCTGGTTCTCAAGGAAATTTAGCCAAAACTCGCTCTGAATGAGAAAGGCTCTTTGTTGCTTATGCAGCACTGACTCCAGCCACGGTCCCTGTACACACAGCATCTATGGAGAGTGCTCCAGGGCTAACACGTTTTAGTCTGTCTCTCACAGGGTTTTATGGCCAAAACAAACAAGAAGTGCAGTGCTGCGGCAAGGCTGGCAGAGGACAAGGAGAGACGGAGTATGGAATAATGGAGGCGGGAGATGAGAGGCGAGAAACTGGGGAACACTGTCTCCTTTTCCACCAACAAAAAAGGAGCAGGAGCAGAGTTTAGAAGCAATTTGCTTGCAGTCCCACTAAAAAACAGTGATGTCAGGATTTCAGGGTCATGACATGGAACAACTGCAGCAATGTTGCGTCACCTTGTGGGCTTTTATTTTCTTAAATTTTTTTTTTTTTTTTTTTTTTTTAAAAGATCACCACTGGGGGGAAAAAAATCAACAATCAACAACCTCATTAACTGGGAATTACAACAAATGAAACAGGAGCTTCTTTGCTAATGCAAATGTTCCTTTAACCAGTTACCATTTCTAAATAATTAGCTAAAAGCAATTCAACCTTGTTCATGCGTTTTGTTCCAGGAATATATTAGGTTGCTTCAGGATTTAACTTTCATTAAAAAGCATTCAGAAATACAATTTGCAAAGCTCTCCACGATTATTATTATTCTGTGCTGTATAATACGAACTCCCACATTTAATGAACACGCTATACTAACGGTCATTAAAAACAGTACTGGCAGTGAAAAAACACTACACAGCTTTGCTAAAGCTAGGAAGATAATGTCGCCTCCATAATCTTTTATACATTTAGAGACGTGACTGAGGAAACACAGATAACCTATGAAAACCACTAAAATAAAGCATGAAGAGGAGCTACACTGCTAACTAAATTTCCAACAATTTTAGCAACCACATACAGAAACACCAGATGAAGGCTCTAATAAAAACATCAATTTGTATTCTTCTCACATAAGAAGAATCATATAATCATAACTTTTTTCTAGCCACAGACCTATTTAACTGTTAAAAAAATCCCGGGACCATGCTCAGTACAATTAGTTGATTAACATTATTTCAATTGTGTATATGAATTTATTACAGGGATAGAGCAATAGCTTTTATTTAATTCATTCATTGTGTACCGCTTATCCGATCTACTCTCGGGTCACAGGGAGCCTGTGTCCTATCTCAGGCGTCATTGGGCATCAAGGCAGGATACACCCTGGACGGAGTGCCAACCCATCGCAGGGCACACACACACTCTCATTCACACACACACTACGGACAATTTAGAGATGCCAAATCAACCTACAATGCATGTCTTTGGACTGGGGGAGGAAACCGGAGTGCCCGGAGGAAACCCCCGAGGCAGAGAGAGCAGGGAGAACATGCAAACTCCACACACACGGCAGAGGCGGGAATCGAACCCCCAACCCTGGAGGTGTGAGGCAAACATACTAACCACCAAGCCACCGTGCCCCCCCTTTTATTTAATTTTTTAATTTTAACTTTTTGAACTCATCAACCTGAACACACTAGGTCCAAGCTAACTGTTTACTGGTTTGTTTTAATAAGTTTTTGAGTTACTGAGGTTTGGATTAAAGCCATTCAGTCCAAGGGACCAGTGGAATACGCTAATAACGATTAGAACAAAATATAAGTGCTTTGTGATAACCAGTTTAACCAAATGAAAAACTCTTGCACCTGTTCTGTGTAGACTCAGAAGACTGTAACATATGTTCTTGATGAGAGGTAAAACTCGCAAAACTTTCCACTTATCAAATTTTAAGTCATTCATTTAGAAACTTCTCAAAGTGGTAGAAATGTGGCACAGGTCTGGAGCCCAGTACCTGTACCAGTTCCTGTTACAGCACCAAGATGATGGAATAAAAAGCACTACAAACATTGAGGAGTATGAGGACTTGAGTACACACAGCTCCTCTGGCTCATGAATCTCAGCACAGAGAAGAAAACAAGAAGAGTGATGTCATGACATCTGCTCAATTACAAAAGTCTGAATAAATGCCCTGTTCACGACTCTGTTCTGATGTGTTTTATGTTCTCAAGCATAAAATATAGGGGTAAGTAGGACTGATGGAATTGCCACTACCTTGCCCTTCATCTGTCCTGCTCATACTGAATGTTCTTTAAGGCACAGAAGAGATATAAACCACTGCTTTTGCCTCTTCTTAATGATTTGTTTTGGCTTCAGCAGAGATGAGCTGTCAGATACGAGTTACACCCAGATGACTGTCTATCGCTGACTGGAACTGTGGTGACTAAGTTTTTAAACACACACTGACCCCAGCAAGCATTCGCCTCTCGTTATCACTGCTAATGAGTGAGCACTGCTTTATGACTAATTTACTGGAGGATTTTCTCCATTCAAATGCAAGAGAAGATGAAGGCTGCAGGGAACTGTTCTGAAAGAGTGATGTCAAATGTCAGGTAAATAAACCAGGGGAGTAATAAAAGAGTCAGACACACACACACACACACACACACACACACACACACACACACACACACACACACACACACACACAGGATTCTTACCCTTCATCTGAACCAGGGGTAGGTGACTGGCCTGTAAAGATGAAGAAATAAAGAGGATTTAGCATTAAAATAAACTGTAAAGTAACTAAAGCCAGTTTTACACTGTATTGTTGCAGACACAATTCACACAACCTGGTCCTTGATTAAGATCAGTCTGGTTGATTTAGTGCTACTGTGACCAGACAGCTGAAGAAAAGTTCTGTGAGTGTTGAGCCCACTTAGCAGAATGTTTCAGTTTATGGTGTTGCACTGATCAGTGATGTAAGCATAAAACAGCCATCTTTAATTTAAGTAAACGTAAACAGCTGTAATCGCAGTGTAAATCAGGCAGAATTCATTAGATCAACTAATAGAAAGCTCTATGTCTAAACTCCATAATCACCACTAAGCACCTCAAAGAAGTGGCATGCAAGGTCAACTACCTAAACTTGCATGCTAAAACTCCAACCTTCATCTGAGAAGACCATTCCATCTGCGCAAAGCTTTCATCATGAGTACACAGTAATACAACACTGATCTGAGCCAGGAAGAACTGCACCAGATCTTTTATCATGCCCTGCTTTGCAAAGCCACCTAATGCTTTCAAGAGGCCTGATCTTGCATTTCAGTGGAGGGAAAATAAAAGTATTCTTACACTAAGATGACTTTGCATGCAGAGGGGAGGCAGAGCTTCACTCAGAAGCACTCCTAAAGCTGTCAGGAACAAAGTGTAAAATACGGAATTCACTTCTAGTAGATAGCAAACCATATGAACACAAAGGAGTTGTTTCCTTGTTAAAAGACGAATTTCAGCCAAAACAGTGGGGAAGTTGTTTCCAAAGTGGAGCCCTAACAGTGTGACTCTGAGATTTATACCAGTGCCGTGCTATAAACCTCGAATGCTCTGATACCCAGCACTGATTTTGTGCACATGTTTCTTAACAGAGCTGCTTTAGTTCAAGCTACAAACCAACAGGCTTTTCATATAATAACCTAAATTAAGCAGACAGGAAAGAAAACACTGCCCCTATGATGTGGATGTTTAGTTGGAGAGAATACGGTTATTATAATGGTTAATGGTCTTCTCTTCTCAGAAATGCAATGAAGTAAAAGGCCATTATACCTGCATTGCAAAATTAGATAGAGCTTTGTTTTTGGACACTAACCACAGGCACGTTGTTTGACAGTATCATCATTCATTGTTGATTTTCTCCAAGTTTTTGGATCCATTAAAATAGATACCTACTTTCAACATCACTGAAAAAAAAAAGACATACTTAGTATTAGAAACCAAAAAGAGCTCTTACCAAGGCGCACATAGAGAACACCGGTGGCCGTGATAACCTTGAGGGCGTTGGAGGCTACACACTGATAATATCCAGTGTCAGTAGTGTCCAGATCCTGGATGCGGAGTTTTGAGCCAGACTCTGTTTTGCGGATCGAGATGCGGCCCTGCTCGGGCACCACTGGTGCATCGTTCTTCAGCCATTTGATGGTGGGCCGTGGGTTACCTGCCACTTTGCAGTGCAGCGTAGCCGTCTGACCCTGCATGATAGTCATGTTGTTTGGGGGCTCCACAAATTCCAGGAAGTACCCTAGTGATTAAAATTGAGGAAAAGAGCAAAGGTTGGAATTAGTGCAGGCATTTAGATATTAAGGAATTAATTACAGTCTGATTACAACACATGGCCCATATGACAGCTGTAACACCACCGCACTATACAGACCACAACATATGGCCCAAACTACAAACACACTGTCAAGACAACAACACGCTGCCCATACAACAAGACATTACTCAATGCTAACAATAACACACTGCCCAAACTACAACATATTCTTTCCCCAAACTACAACACACTTCCAAAGCATACTGCCCAAAGAGCAACACACAATCCTGACTACATCACACTGTCCCAACCTACAACACAACGGAAAGGCCAATTCACTAACCCAGTGATTTTGAAACATTTGCAAGATTTCTCTTGTGCACATCTGCATCTCTGTCCTTCACATGCCAGAAATGTGGCAGATCAGATTTAGCAGTTACAGGCCAACGACCCTGCTTTTGAAGGTCTGATCTTTCACAAAGCACAGAATTCCAGAGAGCGTGATCTGCCACATCTGGATTAAGTAACTGCAGCTTTTTTCAGCCCATGAAACAAACATACTGTTCTAAGTAGCTCCAGCTTGATAGCTGCAGGGTGAACATGGAGCATCAGGAAAGGTTGTGTTGTTTTTGGCGGATCTGCAGCAGATTTTTTTTCCATTGTAAGACACACGAATGTCATATTCATCATTATGTATACATTATCAGTACTACAAACACCAGGACAGTAACACAGATAACCTATGAAAAATGATTACCCACAGTAACTAAACCAAGTGAGAGTAAGATGAGGGGATGATGGTATCGAATGTTTTCATAGCATACACCAAGTGACTGAAATCTGTTTTTACTCTTCACATGTGATGGAGACTAACTGCGGTTTACCAAGCGCAGCCTCAGAATCCAGCAGGTTTCAATTTCAGCAAGCAAGAGTGAGTAAGGTCAGAGCCTCACACAGGAGTGAGAGATGACACATTAGTGCAGAGGTGACGTTAGGATACGTGACTGGAGGGAAAAAAAATGAAGAAAGAAAGTCTTTCAAACTTAAAAACTGTTTACGTTTTTTCTAGCAATATTGATGGATCATCCCTCACATTTACCAAGTCATAGTGTTGTGTTAAACGGACATGCTTAGTTCTGAACAGATTAGTGGCTTAAAAAGGTGACACTGAGTGTCTTACACCAACACCACCAATAACCGAGTGGAGGCTTAGATTGTACAAAGCTATCTAGCTCCCAAACCTTTTCATTATCCAGACATTCTGACACAGCTGGATTACAACTGAAGAACTCACAGGTAAAATAAATCTTTAAAAATATCATCACCATAAGAGGGAAGGCTCTGGATTCTTTTCACAGATTATGTGCATTTATTTCTATCAACTGTTTCCATTTATGCATTTATTTTATAAACAAAACCTAATACCAAACTACAACACACTGCACCTTAACTACAACACACTGCACCTTAACTACAGCACACTGCACCCTAACTACAACACACTGCACCCTAACTACAACACACTGCACCTTAACTACAACACACTGCACCCTAACTACAACACACTGCACCCTAACTACAGCACACTGCACCCTAACTACAGCACACTGCACCCTAACTACAGCACACTGCACCCTAACTACAGCACACTGCACCCTAACTACAACACACTGCACCCTAACTACAACACACTGCACCCTAACTACAACACACTGCACCCTAACTACAACACACTGCACCTTAACTACAACACACTGCACCCTAACTACAGCACACTGCACCCTAACTACAACACACTGCACCCTAACTACAACACACTGCACCTTAACTACAGCACACTGCACCCTAACTACAACACACTGCACCTTAACTACAACACACTGCACCCTAACTACAACACACTGCACCCTAACTACAACACACTGCACCCTAACTACAACACACTGCACCCTAACTACAACACACTGCACCCTAACTACAACACACTGCACCCTAACTACAGCACACTGCACCCTAACTACAACACACTGCACCCTAACTACAACACACTGCACCCTAACTACAACACACTGCACCCTAACTACAACACACTGCACTTTAACTACAGCACACTGCACCCTAACTACAACACACTGCACCTTAACTACAACACACTGCACCCTAACTACAACACACTGCACCCTAACCACAACACACTGCACCCTAACTACAACACACTGCACCTTAACTACAATAAACTGTACATAAAACACAACACCCTGGCCAAATTACAACACATTACTTAACATGTGGCCTAAACAAAAACACATTGTGCCCCAACTATAACACACTGCCCAAATTACATACTGCACCCAAACTACAATAATATACAGCTCAGGTTACAACACTTCCCAAGCTACTCCAACACACTTCCCAAACATTGTTCTAATTTTTTATAAACATTTTATTCTTTTCTTTTTGGCTATTTTCTTTTTTGTTAGCAAACCTTATAAATATACAGTACAACTGCATGTGTGAAAGGGTCAGAAAAGGGATTTAAGGAATAAAAAAACAAGATGCTATTTGAAAGTGAGAAAGTCAGATTGAAATCAGGATTCAAAGACAGAGAGGAAAAGAAAGGGAGAAACAGAGGCAGAAAATAGGGAGGGAGGGAAGGAGGGAAGGGGCTCTGGTCAGCCTCAGTGTGTGAAGGTTATGACCTCAGATCATGTGAGGAGCCAGACGAAGCTCAAATAAACACAGAGACGGGAGCACCAGACCTCCATCTTATCACCTAGACATTAGGACCCACTCTGCCAATCAGCGTGTTCTCACCAGCCCCCTGTCCTTCCCAAACCTAGCTGAGGTTATGTCTCTGTGGCCCAGTGCTGGCCTTACCCACAAGGCCAAGCGCAAGGCTGACAACAAGAACAGCCATATATGGAAGTCTTCTGCCTTACCACCAGCCTAGTTAAGTAAGCATATGGTTGGGTTATATTAAGGCTTGTAACCCTCCCAGACAATTTATAATCTCACATTTCATTCAGGTTCATTTAAATTTCAATGCAAATGTAACTTTACCCTACTTACAATCACACATGTGACAAAAGACAATAAACAGAAGCTCAAACACAGCAAAAGCTAAAATCCTTTAATGGGAAGTCCTTCAAAGGCTACAGAAACCACTAGGCTTCACAAAAAGAGGAGTGTTGACAAGACCTGCCTCAGGGTAATCCAGAGGATGATATTCATCCCATGAGAAAGGAGGTAGAAAAAGAAAAACAGAAAAGAGGTGTGGGGTAGACACTTCAGTAATACATCCTGTCCAAAACAGCACACATAGAAAGCGCAAGAGAGATAGAAAAAGAAAGTGCAATTGACAGATTGTGCAGGTTCTTACAGGATCTTACAGGATCTTACAGGATCTTAGCAATCTCTCATCAGTGTGGGTGCAAATGATTCGCAAACTGTCTGTTCTGGGCACGCTCATTTAGAGCTCTGATGCGCCTGAGCGATGGACAGTACTGATAAGACGTTAAATGTTGGACCGATACAGCAAGCTATTGTGGTCTATGTGGGAAAACTAGTCATGTTCTTGTCCAGTTAAATCCAGGAACTTGGATTATGGGAGATATATCACTCAAAGGGCAAGAACAGGGTAGCAAACACAGCAAAGAGGGATGCATCGTACTTGGCAACTTAACCAGACTGCTTATTCTCCTTTGCCAAGGCATAATTTGGTTTTGAATTGGATAAAGTAAATGAATAACTTGTGCAGTTAGTAAGCAGGCAAAAGCAAGGGCAGATCAGAGTCTAATTCCAAATGTGGAACAATTTGCTTTTTTCCCCCCTCCCACAGGCAACAGGTCTGTTGGACGATGCCCATCTGCTGATTGGAACAAGCATAAATAAACAACATCTTTCTAAAGGGTGAGTGGGGACAAGCCACATCTATCTGATTGAGTTTAACATTTTGCTTTGTATCATCCTTACATGGGGAAATTTAGGTGACCGTGATGCTGATTTAATGTTGAATTCTGATTAGCAGAATCCACACCTGTTGCTGGACACGAATAGTTCGATTAAGCTCTGACCAGTTCACAGCCACAGAAATGAGAGCACATGCTGTCTGCTTTCCCCTGCAGACTGCCTGGAACAGGACAAGGGCAGGCTCTGACATGCTGCATACAGCTGGAGGATGGCATGATATGTACCCTTAAATGGTGGCATAGCACTGATCTGCTCTTTGGCAGGAAGGAAGAATTTAGCTGGAAGTACTGCTAGACTGCTTCAAATGGGTGATATGGTGCTTTCTAGAAGTTGATGTGCACTAATATGGTAAGAACAGACATTCTGTCATACAAGGCAATATTCTCATCTCTCTAAGCCAATCAGTTCAGCACATAGCATAAATAATAATAATAATAATAATAATAATAATAATAATAATAAATAAATAAATAAATAAATAAATAATAACACATTTCCTTATAGTAAGAAGAGGAATTTATAACTCCTCTTATAATGGACATCTAAGAGCAAAAAACATGGATCTTATTCTAAAATATTATCCTCTCTCCTTCAGCCTAATCCTGAATTCACACCAGATAGGTTGTGTAATCAGGCATCGAGAAAAAGCAATAGGTTTGCTTCAGTTTTATTGTGCTTTCTTACACATTTGCATTCAGCTTATCAGTTAATTTGCTTGAATATCTGTGTTTATGTTAGAAGAAGAAGTTGCTTTCGGCTGCTCCCTGTTCGGGGTCGCCACAGCGGACCAACTGGTCCGCACAACAACTTGGCAAATGTTTTACGCCGGATGCCCTTCCTGACGCAACCCTCCCATTTTTCCGGGCTTGGGACCGGCACTGCATCCAGTGGCTGGGAATCGAAACCGGGCCTTCCGCATGATAGGCGAGAAACCTACCACTGAGCCACCAATGCCCCTAATGTCTGTGAATACTGTGAATATTCATATTTCATACTGAAATATGAATACGTTCTGCGTTAGCAGAATTGAACACAAACTCAAGCACAACTTGATTACAATTTTTCAAAATTATTGCAGAGTTTCTGCAGATTTGGGCTACAATGCATCATGTGACTTACAATACACATTCATCCAAAGCTCTTTTTAATTCATGTGCATGAAATATGAGCACAGCTATCATAGCAAGTAATTGCATGTCTTTTCATCGGTAGTAGCTTAAAAGAAGACTCCTGTGCTTGCAATTTCACCAATTTACAAACTTTATTAACTTAAAAACAAGCTGCAGAAAAATCAACCATTTTTCTCACAACAATAAAACTCATCACAATTCTGGAGGGACTGCTTAAACAACAAATGGAAAAAAGTGTAACACAACACATGGGCTCCAGTCTGAAGCACCCTCTGATGCCATTAGTGTTAAGTGAAAAAATAAACACTTCAGTAATGTATCCAAAGTAAATTGCCCTTATTTTGTATATGACCAGATGTGATCGCTTTCAACATTTTCTGGTCAAGTATTTTCTAAACGCAGCTTTCTCTAAAAACAGCTTCCCTTAGATCGTCCTTTTAATAAGCTTTAAAATAATAAACTGGATTATCTTTTTCTGCTAGAGGAAATTTATTGATTTCATTGTTCTTTGTAAATGCACATTCTATAGAAATGTCCAAGGAAAAATATCAAATTAAATAAGCTTAAATATTAAATACTAAAAAGCTTAAATATTTATTTAAATCTACTAATTGTATTTTTGGTGAGAGAAAGCATGAATAAAACGAATTCGCAAAAACAACCTCAGGAGTGGTGAAAGATTTGGCATACTTCTTCAGGAATTTTTTAAGAAACCACGCTAACCGTGATACTGCAAATTTGTGTTGTACATGGACAGTGCATTCGCCAATGGCAGCACTTACTTTTATGACCCATTTGAAGAATTCCACCGCAGACAGATTTAACTATACTTTCACCTCGGCTGTTCCAATGCAAATTACAGTCAACTGAATCAGCACAGGAATGTGCACAGATCACGCAGCCAGGCCACCAGCTACACGAGAGGGTGCTTAAAATGGCTGTACAGCAGGGGCTCCAGGCAGATTCAGACCTGACGCAATGGAAACTCTGCTAACGGTGCCCATCACCACAAAAGAGCACTCACCCATGATGTCACCACCAAGTTTAATTAATGTTTCCTAGCCCACTGAAACACAGCCTGTCTATTTTCCATTTTGCTGTCCCCTTTTGCTATTTCCCCCCTTATCCTCTGAAAAAGTCCCCGTTTCTTTCTTCCTTATTGAGACCTATTCAGCTACTCAGTCAGAGGAGCTGGCACACTGGTCAGCACAAGTTTGCTTGCTTGTGGCTGGCCATGACTGAGGTGTTAAACAATGTAGATGCTGTTGACAAGCCACTATAGCCCTCCCTGACCCAACCACCATACCAGCTAAAGGCCACTTGACACTGACTTCTTACTTAAAGCAAAAGCAGTTCACCTAAGGTATACTGGTGGTACATCATAAAAGCAATTAAAGGAAGGCAAACTTTCTCTCTTTCACCCCTGACAATTAGAGCACTAGCTAATTGTGAGCGTCTGTGGCATTGTGTATGCAGAAGAGGGCTAACGATGCTTTCCTACAAGTGTGTTACACTGCCCTGTGATGCAGCATAAGCAGCAGTTTGAATAGATGCAGTCGCTTCCAGGTGTCTTGGAGGAAGCATGTGCTAACCTTCGTCTGCTCTGCTCAGTAGAGATCATGTAAAAGTGGAAGAGTTGTAGAAAATCAAATCAAAGAGAAAAAAAAAACTAATCAAACAAGGGCATTCTTCCACCACAAGTTTAGTACTAATTTATATTCCAGTATATATTTTTAAAATATACTTTAAACAGGATGGACACTACAGAAGGACCATTATCCTGTTCCAAAGGCTAATCAATTCACTTGGTGGACACAATAATAAATCCATATAAATCCTCAAACTCTCAGCCACTTGAAAAGCACTAACGAGAGTCTCGGACAGATGGACGGTCTGACAACCTGAAAATATAGCGCTTCCTCCAATCAGTGGCAGAGGCTTTTAAAACAACAACAACCATGACCACAAATACGTTACTAAGCTTGAGGCATTGAAATAAAAAGTGTTTCTGGCTTGTAAGAATCCGCTTGCCTAGACAGGGGCCTGATTTAGGTGCAGTTCATCGTTAATACTGGTCAAAAGTCAAATTCTCCAAATGGATTCTCATCTTTGGCACCGAGATGTCAGAAAGGAGCTCAGTGATTCTGAATTTCAAAAGGAATAAAGCAGAACGACAAGAATCCTTCCTCTTTCAGGTAATGCCACCTCTTCCATCAAGCCAACACATACTCAGCTTAATAAATGGCCATCCAGAGTCTGTGATGAAAATGAACAGCATGGCCAAAACCATCAATGAGATATGCTTAACAAGTCCAAAGGTCCGCCTGAGCATCGATGAATCAGACGCAATATGAAGTGATGACAGATGAGCACTTGCTCAGGATAGCAACAGACTAGATTATTATTCTTACATGGTTTCATTTGTAATCAGTTGGATTTGAAACACTACACTGTTTTCACTCCTGACCTCACTCCTTAGTGTGTGACTTTTTCCCTTTCCCTCTCACGTTGGCTAGAGTGTGTAAAAATGCTAATAAAGTGAAATTTAAACACGCTCCAGAGTATCAACTTTGCCTTGTAGGATTCAGAATTAACAACTCCAAACAAAACCCAGATCTCAAACAGCCCTTAGCAAAGGGTCAAACCTCATGTTAATAGCTTTACATTTTACTTCACACTGCCATTTGTTATAAAAGTATGCTTTTGAATCACGTTCCTCATCACTTTGTCTTGTGCTCATTTTCAAAAACTGTTGCTGATTATGTTAATTTCCAGACCCTTCACATCAGGGCCAACACAAATACAGTAATTCTCCACGGTGCAACATTCCCTTTTCTTCAGCTGGTCTTAAACGGGCCTGGCAGGACCAAGTGGTGCATTTTCCTTTCTACATGATTTATGTGGGTCGAAGGCTCGAGTAAAGGCGTGCGGCCCTGCACGACCGCATGAAGCCATATATCAAGATCCAGATCTTCACGAGGAGCCTTCCTGCACGGCCTGACATGCACGTGATGGACCAGAGCATTGTAAATGCTCCTAAAGTCAGTATTCCCTTGCAGAATGAGGTCTGAGGGGCTGTTAGTTGTCACCACTTTTAAGGAGGGGCAGATGTCATGTTTTGCCTCCAGGTCAGAGATAGCGGCGTGGACAGAAATACATCAAGAAAGGAAGGGTGGAAAGTGACCTATCTGACCTTATGCTTAATTTAAGGATAATGACTTCTGTGACTCGCAATCATGAAGAACTAGTCGAGTGTGTCATGAGCCTGAACTTTAAATGAGAGGATTAGCATTATGAGAATCAGGGACTGCAACTGTCAAAGTGCACTTGAGAGAGAGAGAGAGAGAGAGAGAGAGAGAGAGAGAGAGAGAGAGAGAGAGAGAGAGCAGAGATCAGGAAGTACAGAGACATAAAAAATAAGCATCTGAAAAGATAGCAGATTAAGCCAAGAATTTTCCAAGAGATTTACATCTGCAATAGCAAAACCAGGCACATTAACAACACGATTCTTTCTGCAAGCAGTCAGTTAGTTTTTCTTGCTTGACCGTGATTGGTTGGGTAATAAAAAAAAAAAAAAAGCTTGATATCACTTTCTAAAAAGTATTTATTTTGAGATCCCAAAGGATTACTTCTAAAAAAAAAAAAAAAAGAAAGAAAAAAGAAAAAAGAAAGTGTGCTAGCAGCTGAAGAAACAAGACCTGTGTGAAAGCAAACTAAAACTAAAAATGGACCAAGACTGAGAAAAGGCCAGAGGCTTTGGTACTCTTCATGCAAACAGGCTGAGGTACTGACCAAGAATGGCAATAAATCCTTAAATAAACCATTAACAGATCAAAGGAAAAAAAAAAATCAGCTTGTTGATGGAGTAATCATTTAAAAGTCAGGATATGTCTTAAGGTCATGTGACCTAAGGAGCCTGTGTTTTAAAATGTAAAGGGGCTACATGTAGGAGTTCAGAGTTGAGTGTACCTTCAGATGTTGGCAAGCCTCCGCTCTGGGCTTCGGCCAGTGGCTCGATCTCTCCAGACTCTGACAGGTTCACGCTGGTTGCTGCAGAAATCACAGAGAGAAAGAGTTAGTGGATTCTCACTGACATGATCTTGGATACAAGTTGGACTTTGTGTTTTCAAATTATTTGGAAGTGTTGAAAGATTTACTGATTAAAAATCTCTTCATGTTTGCCTAAACTGAAACTAATGCTCCGCGTTTTGGCAAGCAGGTTTGATACGATGGAAATAAAATTCCTGCTTTTTCACCTCAATTCTCCCTTTTTAACAGCAGACAGACATGCACAACGAGAGTCACTCAGCAAGAAATAACACAAGCTATCCGTTAAGCACTTAAGACAAATCCCAGTACAGGATGCGCCAACATTATTTCTGCATGCTGTTGAAATAAATTTAAGTATTAGCCACTCTATAAAGATTCAATAACCAGAGAAGCAAATCATAGAAAATGTTTAGCTGCAGGAGAAAATCAACTCAGATCCAAGAGGCATGGACCTCACAGAAACACAAATTTCACGCTGAAACCTGAACATGCATTACATGGGTATGTGGGTAGATGTTTAGCAATAAAATACCCAATCACTGTGATGCTGATGAGAGCGAACGTTGCCAAAAGTTGGGATTTAGTAACGGATGAGTTCATCCCTGCAACTTTACCTAAAGGAATGCTCAATTAATCACAAAACATGGCATGGGAGATTAGTGCAGCTCTGATGTAATGCAAAACGCATGCAAATCTAAAACAGAAATGAGATAAAAGCACTGATGCCTCTGACACGCCAAAGAGGAATGAGGCTTTCTGTCCAAAAACAACAAGCACCTGAAAAAGACTACGCAGTGTGAAAGGCTAAATCTAACACATGAATAGTAGCTCATATGAGGTTTCGGAAGATTTTCATCCTTAAATAATTGCAGGCTAATTACAATCTTGTTTAACTGAAGAATGGCTTCCTTCTGGAAATAAATAATACGTAAGGACCATTATATTTGTACAAGGCAGGGAGTTATTTTGTGCCGAGGGGTTAAAAGTCCTAATAACATGTTATTTCTGAAAACACTCACACTAAAACATATCCCTCTGCCTTTCTTGTTCCCTCTCGTCTGATAGAGCGAAACACCAAATCGGGTTAACACTCAGAAGGCAAGATTTATGCAACTGTTATTCTTCGTTTTGTTAATCTTTATGACTGCCTCGTATATAATCGCTTTAGGAGTCTGCGAGTAGGAAACCACATTTGGCATGCAGTAAGCAGCTGGTCCATGCTGGAATCACCCACATAATTACACAGCACTCTATTAACATGGAGTGTTCAAGAATGCACTGCCGACTGCTCTGACTATTAGCATTAACGAACAAAGGGTAATGAAGTCTAATCAGGAGTGTCTCGTCTAATCCTGCACTCACCGGTTGTACAAAATGATGGACAATAAAGATTTAAGAACATCTGCTGGGTTTACTAGAGTTCAGCACAATTATTCTGTCAAGAAAGGGAATTTTAAGGTATCTGTAGTATATGTTGCTGGATTACATGTTTTATTGAACCTGTTGCGGTGAATCGACCCATAGCTTTCAAAATGGCTTTATTTTCTAGTCTTTCATAATCTGATTATTTTAGCTATGTGACTGGAACACATTCATTTATTATACATTTTACAGACATTAAAACCAACCCAAGCAGAAACTTATATAAAAAATATCATTATTATTATAACTGCACATTCCATCTGCCTTAAAATGACATAGAAACCCACACAGAATAATAAAGGGTAATAAATTGAAGCCTTCAGGGGCATTGGTGGCTCAGTGGTAGGTTTCTCGCCTATCATGTGGAAGGCCCGGGTTCGAGTCCCAGCCAATGCCCAAACCCCAGCCACTGGATGCAGTGCCGGTCCCAAGCCCGGAAAAATGGGAGGGTTGCGTCAGGAAGGGCATCCGGCGTAAAACCTGTGCCAAGTTGTTGGGCGGACCAGTTGGTCCACTGTGGCGACCCCGAACAGGGAGCAGCCGAAAGCAACTCAATAAACTGAAGCCTTCCTTGTTGCTGGGAAAGTGCCCTTTTGAAGTGATCTTTTGAAGCTTTAATATATCTATTTCACTTGGAAATGATTTAAGGTAGATAATTGAAACGTCATTTCCGTTTTGAGTAAAGATTTAAAAGCTACAACTGGCAAAAACACACATACTTGAATGTACAATAGGTGTATGCTAGAGGGCATCATGACAAGCTCATGGGGGAAAAACAGTTTAGTACCAGTTTTTCTGAAAACGAATAATTTCTTTGTTGCCCCGAGAATGTTTCTTTTCCTTCAAGCACAGCTGAATGATATGCTGAAAACCAAGGCGGATTTTATGAGACCATTACGATGACTGACAAAACAGGACCTCTTGCAGCTTGTGATTAGCTGAGCAGATCTTGTTAATAAAATCAGACTACAAGCAGTTTGGAATGTTATTGCTGGATGGAGAACGCAGCCTACCAGGCTGGATGAGGCGAACCATTACAAATGTTCGAGTCCATGGGGATGTACGGAGGGAGGATGCGACTTATCCACGCGTTGTGAGGTAGGAGGATAAGTAACAACTTCACACGAATCCAAAGAAAGCTGAAAATAAGCAGTTCCCACAATGTTTAGGTCACACCGCTTGGCGCTGTCCTGGGAAAGACTGTTGGTTTTTATGGTCTTTAGTTAAAAACAAGGAATAAGAACTGACATTTCTCCATCTCAAAAATTAAACATAAATGAGATAAAAATCACACTTATTTCACCACATCTGGAATGTGAACAAGCTTCTAACCTCTGAACACGTAGAACAGATTTTGCCGTTCCCTCAAGGGGGAAAAAAGGAGAGACTGTGCCGGCTAACCTTGCCGTGCCGCTCCGCCGTGTCCTGAGGGAATGAACTAAGATGAATGAGTAACTCTGTTATTTGGCTGGGAACCAAAGCGATTTAAACTTACACGGGTTGACAAATGAAGACAGAGGCGTTAATTGTTTGAGTGCTAACATCAGCTCCATAGCTCGCTGTCAGCGTGTTCAAAATCAGCTCTTCCATCACATGGCTTTGAGCTAACAAATGTTTGAAAGTGTGAAGAACTGCTTTCTCAAACGTGGCTCTTACAGTAGAGCATTAAAAACATGCAATAGTATAAAACATATTAACAGCCACCGGAAATTGTAACATCACAACAAATATCTCATAAAATACTTCACATCTCTCATACAAATATTTCATATAATATGAAAATGAAATCTTTTGTGTCTAAAGATCATCACCACAGAGTCTGGAGAGTTTGTTGTTAAATACTTGCTATATAAAACTTCAAATCTTGTGCTAGACTTGAAGTTGTCTGTAGAGAGTTTTGATATAAACTTTGCCAAAAAACCTCTTTGCATTTTCAGTCAAATGGCTTTTTTCCTAAAAGAACAAGCCACATATTCTCCCAGTAAAGCGCTAGTATCCATGTGATATCTTGTTTACTTGCCACCAATGGCCTGAAACAAAACTCTGAAATATCATTTTAAGACCTTATATACATCGCCTGTTTCTTGCTCCAAAAGCTCGCCATATACAGGGAGTAATTACATTCTGCTTAAAGTAATAACTGTGGATGCATCAATAACTGTAGTTTGTTAAGTGTACAGAGAAACAATGCATTTTAGAGAAAGCTCCTAATGCTGCAGGAAGTCAACTCAGATTTATTTAAAATGGCTGATGATGTAATACCATCGAGATTCATTTCATAGAGTTCCAAGAATGTGGATAAGCTCTTTTTCCTTACATTTTCTCACAAATTTCTCCCGTAACAACCACTAGCAATGCAAACCTGGCCGTCATTAGTGTTATCCACTTGTTTTCCCTAATGTACAGCTGAAATAGTCTCAGTATATGACAGATAAATATACAGTATTTGCCATATATCAGCTTTATAATTCTGAAGCAACTGGTCAGCGAAGTGTACAAAAGGAATCAAGGCTTTCCGCATCTGAGGCTAAGACTATACGGAAATCTCCATGATCTTATACATTACTTGAAAATGTCATGTTCAACTTTCCTTTCACTAAATCATTCCTACTGCACAATAAATTAAAAAATCCTTACAAGCAAAATTCCTGTAAACATCCCCAATGCATATAATCAACAATAACAGAAAAAGGTGAATTTCACCATTTACCTCCACCTCTATAAAAGCAGAGCTGAGTTTGGGGTGCCTATATGGTAGAAAGGAGGGTGGACAAAAAAAACCCAAAAGGGCCAGTGTGGAAGCCTCGGTCAAGAGACTGATCTGATTATTTTGGCTCGGCGTGCCTGCGAGTGCTCTGGGCCCTGAATCGTCGCCTTTCACGGCCCATTCTCCTTTTTCAGTGCACACTGTGCCTGGCAACCATCGACCATCAGGCCACTCTCGAGCGCTCATAAAGAGGTGACAGCAAACAGTACAGAGGCCGAACAGCCCCCACCCCCTTTCTCAAACTCCCCATTGGGAATGGCCAGGCTCAGGGATGAGGAAAGGGGAAGCAGGGGTGCACTTTTGGCCAGGTTGAAAATGCAGGAGCTTGTTAACACTCTATTTTGCCCTCCAGTAAGTCGTTCTGTCATGAGATGGGTGCCAGAGTCATAAAATAAAATGAGGGAAATGTGAAAAAGCAGTCACTTTAGGGTAACTGGCTGCTTTCTGGAAAAAAAACACATAATAATAAGTCGTGCAGTGCAGTGATAGCTTCCTGTTGAGCAAATTTCCAAAACTGTCATCTTATTTTGTCTTCTATAGACTGATTAGCTCAGAGATCTGGTGTAATTTGCCAAGAGCTGTTTTCTTTGCCAAACACCAAAAGAACATACACAACATGCACTGGTATGCAAAACCTGGAATCAGGCAGAAATCACGTGGCTCACACTTGGAGGACAGAAGGAACCCCCCAAGGTGTAGTATGTCTGTAGATGTCCTTAGCCCAGAGTGACATTTATGAGAAACAGCTCCTCGGAGGTGCCTGATATCCGCTGGCCCACATATCCAACGACCTGGAAGAGGAACGGTGGGAAGTACCTGAACACCAGAGTCCATTTCCTTTCAGGTTTATAATTCGGGCCAAAAAGAAATAAGACCTTGTCAATGAGTCTCCCATGACCCCTTCATTGGAATCTACTGCTGTACTTTCAGGTCTCGAAGGCCAGTCTTGAGGTTTTACTGCATGTTAGGGAGGATGCGGCCGTGAGCCAATTGCACAGTAGTACATCAGTAGTATGTTAGTGGTGCATTACAATTATCACCATTCCATTCCAAGCCATTTTTCTTTTCCTACTATACACTGCAGAAAAAGAAAAAACATTGAATGACCACATCCTCTGTGGCCTTCTGGAGCCTTGCATTAAACCAGCCTACTAATTGGAAATGGCCTTTCACCAAGAATGCAATGTCACACTAAACTCCTGACCTCTCACTATATTTCCTAAGGTTTGAATTACACACTCAATTTACCACTATCATGCCAACTTTTAAGCTGTGTTATTCTTGTGACACTCGGTTGACATAATACCAGTGTCCATCCCCAAGAGACAGAGGCAGTGAGGCACAGATGAATAGTTGTAGTTTCTGGCTGGAGGAATAAATGGCATCGCCACAAAACCTCTATTGTTCAACCAAGAGGTTACTAATGAGGTTCCTACACGTTTTCATCACCACATAACTATGGTACATCCATCTCCTGTAGGAAAAGCCAAATTCTTACCCTGAGCTGCAAACATTTGCTAAGTGTTTAATGTGATACAGCGAAACATGTTAAATGGCAAAAATAGACACCTAGCAATAGCATGTTCTCCTACTAAGCATTCTTTATTACTCAGTAAAACCTACAGGTGCTGGAATTACAGGAAACATCACTGTACAGCAATTTTCCACCACATCAAGGAGCACATCATAAATCCATACAAACTGAACTGCAGTGGGAAACCAAACTCTAGATACAGTTTAGCACTCTTTGATGAGGGATGAGGCCAGATCATAAGAAAGCATTCAGCAGAACATGATCTACTGCAAAAAAAGTGTAGTTAGGCCAGCAGGAAAAAAGATCTGTAGGCTGCTTTTCCAAGATGGCTTAATCATGTCGATTGTGAAAAGCATAAAGTTGGAAGTCAAATTAGCTGAATTAGCTACATTGCTCCAAGAAAGAGAATGGGATCATTAATTTTAACCATAAAATTTCAAACCTGGTCTCTTCCTAGACATGTTAAACCATAAAAAAAAGGAATTGGAAAAGTTAGCTGGCAAGCTACCGAACTAGAGATCACAGTGTCTGGAAAGTAGAGTTATACACACAACAGCATGGACTGAATGTTTGTGTTATTTTTTGATGTTCACCTCGCTACTGCCGGACCGATGTCCACCCAAAGAACCTTCAGCAAGCCTTGCCTAACTGACTCAAGTTCTGTAGCCTAATTTTTGTAAAGGTTTGGCCAGGTCTTTGAAAATAGTCCCCAGAATGGACAGTGACCAAAAATAACTGTGCTTTAGACAATATGAGTTTATAGGTTTTGGTGTGATGAAGTTCTGAGGTGCTGAGATGCTAGCAACAGCCTTCAGGTTAAGACCTTTTAACCAGGACCCTCAGGAAAACTCTTTATTTGAGGAAAACTATGCAATTATATAGGGTTTTTACAATTCTAGCAGGAATTTGTTCACCGCTACTGGAATGGCTAACTTGGTAACTGCGAGGAGCAAAGCTGATGTCATTTTAACAGTGACGTCTCCATTGCACATGTAAAGAGAAAAACCCTGAAAGAGAAGCAGCTGAACTCTTGTCACTGAAGGAGGTCCGGAAGTGTACAACATGTAACACTGTGGCCAACTTGCTAAAAATACAGCAACAAAGACACACACACACACACACACACACACACACACACACACACACACAGAGGAAAAGGAATGAAGAACTTAAGGAAGGCCTGATTCTACTAAAGCTGTGTGCTTTTTTTTTTTTTTTTTTTTTTTAAACCAGAATGTAATTACATGGCAGCACTCTAGCTCTGCTCCTCAGATCCTTTGCACAAATGATGGGATAATAACAGCTCTTCGAGCTCTCTCCACAGACATAAACTGCACTCCGTACAACTCGCCAAGCACTGTGTTTATCGACAGGAATTCTGGTAGTCATAACAAGGCCGCTAAATATAAAAGTAAAATGGAGGCTGCACTGCAATATCAGGTACATGTGTGCTGCCAGCCCCTATACCTTATACTGTAATTAGGCTGGCTGCATGCTGTGCCAGTGGAGCTATACATTCAACCACACGCTGCTCAGACTCATGGCATAAATCATATCACATATCACTCGCTGAGCACCAAGAAAAACAGAGGCCAGTAATTCCTACCCAGAAGAATTAATGGGGTTTCATGGCTCTGAACATTTTATGTCAAAAGTACTGAATGTAAGTCAACTGCAGTACACATGCACACACTTCCTCGGTAAATAAGAGGAAAATCTGTTACAAGCAAACTCGCACCTTCCACTGCTGAAAATTAATAAGAACCACTCAAGTAATTTGAACTAATTGGCTTATTAGGTTTCTGACTATACATCGGCCAGATTTTTTACCACATGTCACACCCAGCAATTAAACTAAGTTCAAGGATTTATTGGTATCCATCCAAAAAAGCATCCAAGCACCAGTGCCAGTCATTTAAAGGAGAACAAGTCATTGCTGTGCAGCCTGCACCAACACATACTGATGCAAAAAAAGTGAACTCTGACTCCAGTGAAAAAAGTGCACCAGTGTTGTACATCAGCAAGCGAATGCTGATTTGTCCATGCATCACTCCTACAACCCTAGGTGGAAAAAGACCAGTTGATATTTGTCTAATCTTCAACAGTCCAGTGACAGGATGACAGGAGTACAACCTGATGTGCTCTTCCACTGTTGTCTCTCATCCACTTCAAGGATCAATGTGTTTATAAAGTGTCTTTTCAGTTCACCAAGGTTGTAAAGAGTGGTTGAGTTACCATAGGCTTCTCGTCAGCTCAAACCAGTCTAACCATTCTCCTCTGATGTCTCTCATTAAGGCATTTCATCCAACAAAACTGCTACTCATTGGATGTGTTTTGTTATCTACAATGTGTAAACTAAAAAGACTGCTGTGCACGAAAATCCTGAGATCACAAATTTCTGAACTACTCAAACCAGCCCATTTTACACCAACAAATATACCACATGAAAGTCATGTGATGAGAAAAATACCTGAATCTTTTGACCTGAATATGCGTGCTTTTATGCAGTGTGCTGTAGCCACATGAATGGCTAATTGGATAAATTCCATGAATTAGTAGACATACAGGTTTTTCAGTGAGTGTATATTTGTTTTGGGAGAAAAAGTATGGAAAAAACCCTCAAAGTCACTGGACATGTGTGTCCAAGAATGAAAACTCTATTGATTTTATTTATTTGTTTTTTGTTGTTCTTTTTCAAATCGTGACCGGGGCTATATTTTAGATTTTAAAAAACAGGGCATGTTTCTGAAGATGTCTTCAAGTTAATCAAGTCTTTTGTTTAAGCTGTTGCACAATTGTGATTTGATTTATATTACAAGGTGTCATCTAATTTCCTGGAATATAATCTAAATTTTAAAACACAGAACACAACAAATAACCAAGTAAACAAGCAGCGTAAACTGCTTTCCAGGCAATGCTATGCAAATGACAATAAAGTTACGTGGCTTTATAACATTTCAAAAGGAAGAGGGCCCGAGTAAGTTTCCCCATTTGGTCTGGAGCAACACAGCAGCTAGGCTCTGCTACACAGTTTAGGGGCTCACATCTTAGCAAACAGGGCTCACATCACATCCCTGCCTGCTCTAAATGAGCTAATACACAAGACAACAGGAACCATTTCATTGTACAGTACTTAAACCTTCATAATTCCCTAAAATGGTAGTTTGTGTTGCACATGGAATACCCATTTTTGTAAAAGCATGCCAGTATTTATAAGGTTGAGCAGAACTTGGCACATTAATGATGGTCTTTGCTAGTATGTTTTGCAGATGCAGCCATTTTATGACAAAGCTTAAATGTTTTGTATTATAGCCTGATGGACAATGTAACTACAAAGATAGAGTCTTCAGAAAGTCCACATTTTTTCTAATGATAAGCACAGGTGGTTAGTTTTATAGCAATGCTTATTTTCAAAACACCAGCATAAACAGTTTTACAGCCATTTGCTCAGATTATGGTCATTATCATTAATCAAACATTGATGATTTATGTTCGAGTCCCACAGCTTGTCAGAAAACATGTTCAAGCATTGTGACTTATGATGGGGGTGATGAGTTTAAAATTCATCACCAAAAGAAAACATTTTCCCAACTATTCATGCAATATGTATTTGCAATCAATCAAAATTTCAGTTCTAGAGCTTCAAAGAGTGAGGAACTTCGAGTACATGCCAGAGATTACAGTTATGGCATGTCTGGGTTATCTGCGAGGCAGAACAGCACACGTTCAAAGACTCTGTTCTTACAAACTCTATTCCTTTTAAAAGCTTTAAAAATGAACATGAGGTATTTTAGAAATGGATTAAAAATCCACTCCTCCAAGAAGCAACATTACGGCACATATGAACAATCACCAAAGTGAACTGGAAGAAGTTCCCAGCTAAACAACAATCTCATTTCAACAAAAATGAATTCAGTCAGTAGGTCAAAGATGACTGTGGTTAGGGATTTGTGGATGAGGCTGAAATGCTGGAATGTATTTGTCGCATTTGACTGTAATTGTCCATACCACCCCTAATGTTTATCCATACAATTACGCACACATGTATAATAGCATCCCATAGGAATGATACTATGGACTGAATGGCTCTGGACTTCCAACAGACTCTTCTTCTGCCCATATAAGGTCACAGTGGAAGAACGTAAAAGAAAAAAAAAACAAACAAACCAACTATCCTTATCCTCCAGGCCAAGATCTATTACGCAGACAAGTAGCTTAGACCTCCGACCACCAGTGTTGATCTGTAAACTCACATACGTTACATGGCCAAAAGCATGTGTACAACTGACCGTCACCCCCATATGTAGGTCTTCCTCAAACTGTTGCCATAAAGTTGGAAGCACACAATTGTATAGACTGTCTTTATATGCTTTAGCCTTACAATTTCCCTCCACTGGAACTAAAAGGCCTAGCTCAATGTCATCCAGCATGGCCATGCCCATGTGTGCAAAGTGGGGTACAAGAAAACAGCCAGCCAAGATTGCAGTGAAGAACTCAAGTGGCCTTCAAGCCATGAACTCAACCCCACTAAACCGTTCTTTTTTTTTTTTTTTTTTTTGATGACCCTGAACACAAACTGCACCCCAGCACCTCCTCATCCAAGAAGTGTGGAGATTATTATATTAGCCAAAGGCGGTAAAATATGAAACGGGATCTTATGGAAAACCATGTATGGGTGTGATGGGCAGGTATCCACATACTTTTGGCCATATAGTGTGTGTATGTATGTAATCTAGCCATGGGGGTCACAGTCCAGTGACTTCTGTGCCGGTCCCAAGCCCGGATAAATAGAGAGGGTTGCGTCAGGAAGGGCATCCGGCGTAAAACATTGCCAAATTTAACCATGCGAATCGCCAGTACGAATTTCATACCGGATCGGTCGAGGCCCGGGTTAACAACGACCGCCATCGGCGCCGTTGACCTACAGGGCGCCGGTGGAAATTGGGCTACTGTTGGTCGAAGAAGTAGAGGAGGGAGGAGAGTGCGCAGACAGAGAGAGAAGAGGAAAGGTAAGAGTGTAGGACTGAGAATAGGAACTCTGAATGTTGGTACTATGACAGGGAAAGGTAGAGAGCTGGCTGATGTGATGGAGAGAAGGAAGGTGGATATACTGTGTGTACAGGAGACCAGGTGGAAGGGTAGCAAGGCTCGTAGTATAGGAGCAGGATTCAAGCTGTTTTATTATGGTGTGGATAGTAAGAGAAATGGGGTAGGTGTGGTCCTGAAGGAGGAGTTTGTGAGGAATGTTCTGGAGGTGAAGAGAGTGTCAGACAGGGTGATGAGTCTGAAGTTAGAGATTGAAGGGGTGATGTTGAATGTTGTTAGTGGTTATGCCCCACAGGTAGGTTGTGAGTTAGAGGAGAAAGAGAGATTCTGGAGTGAATTAGATGAGGTGATGGAGAGTATTCCCACGGGTGAGAGAGTGGTGATAGGAGCGGATTTTAATGGACATGTTGGCGAGGGGAACACAGGTGATGAGGAGGTGATGGGCAAGTTTGGAGTTAAGGAAAGGAACCTTGAAGGACAGATGGTAGTGGACTTTGCTAAGAGGATGGACATGGCTGTGGTTAACACTTATTTTCAGAAGAGGGAGGAGCATAGAGTGACTTACAAGAGTGGAGGTAGGAGAACACAGGTAGACTACATTCTATGTAGAAGAGGCAATCTGAAAGAGATTAGTGACTGTAAAGTGGTAGTGGGAGAGAGTGTAGCCAGACAGCATAGGATGGTGGTGTGTAGGATGACTTTGATGGTCTGTAAGACGAAGAGGTCAAAGATAGAGAAGAAAACCAAGTGGTGGAAGCTGAAAAAGGAGGAATGTTGTGAGGAATTTAGACAGAAGTTGAGGCAGGCTCTGGGTGGTCAGGTAGTGCTGCCAGATGACTGGGAAACTACAGCAGAAGTGATCAGGGAGACAGGGAGAAAGGTGCTGGGTGTGTCATCTGGAAGGAGGAAAGAAGATAAGGAGACTTGGTGGTGGAATGAGGAAGTTCAGGATAGTATCCAGAGGAAGAGGTTAGCCAAGAAGAAGTGGGACATGGACAGGACTGAAGAGAATAGACAGGAATACAAGGAGTTACAGCGCAGAGTGAAGAGGGAGGTGTCTAAGGCCAAGCAGAAGGCATATGAAGAGTTGTACACTAGGTTAGACACTAGAGAAGGAGAGAAGGACTTGTACAGGTTAGCTAGGCAGAGGGATCGAGATGGGAAGGATGTGCAGCAAGTTAGAGTTATTAAGGATAGAGATGGAAGGGTGCTCACAAGTGAGGAGAGTGTACAGAGGAGATGGAAGGAATACTTTGAGGAGCTGATGAATGAGGAAAATGAGAGGGAAAAAAGAGTAGAAGGGGTGAACTCTGTGGAACAGAAAGTAGATAAGATTAGAAAGGATGAAGTCAGGAAGGCTTTGAAGAGGATGAAAAGTGGGAAGGCAGTTGGTCCTGATGACATTCCGGTGGAGGTCTGGAAGTGTCTGGGAGAGGCAGCAGTGGAATTTTTAGCTAATTTGTTCAACAGGGTTTTAGAGAGTGAGAGGATGCCTGAGGAATGGAGAAGAAGTGTGTTAGTGCCGATCTTTAAGAATAAGGGTGACGTGCAGAGTTGCAGTAACTATAGGGGGATAAAGTTGATGAGCCATACAATGAAGGTATGGGAAAGAGTAGTGGAAGCTAGGTTAAGGAAGGTAGTGGAAATTTGTGAGCAGCAGTATGGCTTCATGCCCAGAAAGAGCACAACGGATGCAATTTTTGCTCTGAGGATTTTGATGGAGAAGTATAGGGATGGTCAGAGGGAGTTGCACTGTGTGTTTGTAGACTTGGAGAAAGCGTATGACAGGGTGCCAAGAGAAGAGCTGTGGTACTGTATGAGGAAGTCAGGAGTAGCGGAGAAGTATGTCAGAGTGGTGCAGGACATGTATGAGAGGAGCAGAACAGTGGTGAGGTGTGCTGTAGGTCAGACAGAGGAGTTCAATGTGGAGGTGGGACTGCATCAGGGATCGGCTCTGAGCCCCTTCCTGTTTGCTATGGTGATGGACCAGTTGTCAGAGGAGGTCAGACAGGAGTCTCCTTGGACAATGATGTTTGCAGATGACATTGTGATCTGTAGTGAGAGCAGGGAGCAGGTGGAGGAAAACCTGGAGAGGTGGAGGTTTGCACTGGAGAGAAGAGGAATGAAGGTCAGTCGTAGTAAGACTGAGTACATGTGTGTGAATGGAAGGGAGGGAAGTGGAACAGTAAGGTTACAGGGTGAAGAGGTGAAGAAGGTACAGGAGTTTAAGTACTTGGGGTCAACAGTCCAGAGTAATGGAGAGTGTGGGAAAGAGGTAAAGAAGCGAGTGCAGGCAGGTTGGAATGGGTGGAGAAAGGTGTTGGGAGTTCTGTGTGATAGGAAAATATCAGCGAGAATCAAGGGGAAGGTGTACAGGACAGTGGTGAGACCGGCCATGCTGTATGGTTTAGAGACAGTGTCACTGAGGAAGAGACAGGAGTCAGAGCTAGAGGTAGCAGAGCTGAAGATGTTGAGGTTCTCTTTGGGAGTGACAAGATTGGACAGGATTAGGAATGAGTACATCAGAGGGACAGCTCATGTTGGACGTTTGGGGGACAAAATTAGGGAGGCCAGATTAAGATGGTTTGGACATGTTCAGAGGAGGGACAGTGAGTATATTGGTAGGAGAATGTTGGACATGGGGCTGCCAGGCAGGAGGCAAAGAGGAAGGCCAAAGAGGAGGTATATGGATGTAATAAATGAGGATATGAAGCTAGTGGGTGCAAGGGTTGAGGATGCAGAAGATAGGGATAGGTGGAGAGAGATGATTCGCTGTGGCGACCCCTGAAGGGAAAAGCCGAAAGAAGAAGAAGAAGAAGAAGAAGTGTGTGTATGTATGTGTGTGTATATATATATATATATATATATATATATATATATATATATATATATATATATATATATATATATATATATATATATATATATATATATATATATATAAAATGATTATACTTTGCTTGAGTAACATTATTTTAAGAAAATGACATGTGGAATTACAAAAAAAGCACAAGAAAATTGAAATTTGTAAATTTTAATCTAAACTGTAAAATTAATTTTAGCAGGTCTCATTTGAAGCATGGCATTGAGACGAAATGAAATGTAATAAGCTATAACATCACCTCCTCCATACATTTCACTATCCAAGCAAGAGTTTTCAGTTTTTTCATTCTGTTCCACAGGAATGTACGTCTCACCGTCAAGGCTACCAGTTCACGGTTGAGGCATTATGGCTAACCATTTTATGCAGTTTTGGCCCGATGTGAAGCAAAAGTTGAAGTGAGAGGCCAAAGTAACACACGCAAGTTATTCTTGGCTTTTGACTTTGACTGTTTGATGAGGCCTACTGGAGATGTGAACGGGTCATTAGAGATGGACAATGCTGTTATTTTTTGGTAGCAGTTTATGAGGTGTGATGTCATGTGCATTTTGCTTAACTGAACTTTTCACTAGTGCATGTGGATGACTGTTTGTAAAAAAAAAAAATAAATAAATTAAAAAAAAGGGTTCATCAGATTGCACATGGAGTTAAAAGTGCTAGGTTTACACAATGCAATTCTTTTCCCTGAAGAGCCAGAAATGAGAGACTCACTCCATCTCCTTTTCCCCACTTTGCAAAAGTTGGATAAATAAACATAATGATAAGAGACCTCAGGAAGTTGCTCAAAATGGAAAACTGTGTCTGTGTGCATGCCTGCAGTAACTGCACCTATTCTACACAACTCCATTAACCTTCTCTTACACTGTGATTTCAGTAACATAAAAAAATACTTGACTAAATAACTTGGACTACAAGTAGTAAGCTGCATATTTTATCAGAGTTACTGTTATATGTCACATCTCAAGTCAAAAACTACAATAACTAATTATAGCTCAGAATAACTTGGGAGGTTGTTTAAAACAAAATCATGGTCTATAGTTTTGTTTTTTTTTTGGAGATTTATCATTACTTAATTACACATGACTTTTCAATGACCTCAGCGGGCAGAACGGACTCCGTATAAAAAGTCGTCCAGAAACAGTGCTCCACACTTAGAAATGAGTTTATACAGTAAGGTTGATATACTGAAGAATGTTTGTTTTGTCTATTATAAATGAATCAACTTACTAAAACTCTTGATTTTACCTGCAGTCATTCAAGAAATGTCTTCAATCGACATTACTCCATCTGGACCCTCCATCCAACATTCACGCAGTATTATGGGACACTGACAGTCCAATACTATTCTGATGGAGAAGCCAACAAGAGTGTAAGATTTCTTTCCCAACTGAGCTCAATTTGAGAAGGGTGTGATTGTTCACAATTTTTTTCTATCCTGCTCTGACGTTCTCCCACCCTTCACTCCGTCATTTGAACCCACATCACCCGTGAGTTTTTTTTCACAGTTTGACCACTCGTAGTACAACACTCCAACATTCTATGCAGAGCAGGCGGGTTCGGTTTTCCTTACACAGTAACACAAAGCTTTACTTGGAGATACCGATCTCAATGAGGTACAAAGGTTCTCTGTAATTTATGGTTAGCATTTTATCATGAGCCATGACTATTTTATTTTCCATCCATTTTTTAAACCTTGGCAGATCTTAGAAACCCAATGGCCATTTCCTTTTTCAGCCGAGACAAACTACAGGACATGGAGAAGCACTTACATCATTCATCATCTAAGGATTTTGCTTCCTTTACATTGCTTCTAAGAATCAACTTGAAATATTTTATGATATGCTGAACCAAAACAGAATTTAATAAATACCTTTCAAAAAAAAAACTATCCCAATTGTATATTATCTTGAACACAATAGCTATAAATGGTGTTGAAAGGGGTAAGGTCACTGTTCTAGTACTGTTAGACCGACGAACCCCTAAAAACCCTAACCACCCTAACCTAAACCATGCTTTAATTCATGGTGTTAAAATGTTAACTACTACACATTAAATCACTTTTGTCTTTTTTCTCCAAAGCAGTTATCAAAGCTTCCTCTTTTAGGAAGTTAGCCTGTTGAGCATGGGCATTGAAAACAGCAAGCTCAGAAACAATGTCTTATTTTAAGCACACTACCAGCTGGTCTTGGAAGGTACAGACTGTGGCTCCTCCCGTATTTAATTCTCCCACTGGAAAGCTGACAAAGTACACATTAACCAAACACTGAGCTCTAGCGCATCTCTGTGGTTCACATTATTCCCACTGGCAGAGGCCGAACCTAAACCTCCCACCAGAGAGAACCACTATGGTGCTCTGTAGCAGGGTGACTGATGTGATGTTTGGAGGAAGGCAGTCAGGCATATGTTTGTGGATGAAAAAGGGGCAGGGACGGCTGGCTGGCAGAGCAGTTCATCTATGAGGATTTACAGACTGCTCTGCGTTGTTCACTTTTTTCCCCCAGCGAGCAAGTTTATTTTACAAACTGTGCTGTTACAAACAGTGAAGAGAAAAACTTTGTTTACATGAGAGAAACTCTGCCAGGTCGTACACATCTGTGTGCCATCCTTACAGTCATACGCACTCTCTGAAAACAATCTGACAGAAATAAGACGTGCTACAGATCTGTGTAAATACATGATGCCGGTTGCCTTGTAGGGACTGAAGAGAGATTGCTGTTTGGCTTGTACAAAGAAGTATGGCACTTTCTAATAACTGCAAATCTCACTCCTTATAGCAGTAAACTTGTAGAGCTGGTTTTTGCTCATTCAGAATAGGACAGAAAGCTGGTTTTCAACACATAAAATGAAAAACTCAAACCCATACCCATGCTGTGCACACCGTGTTCAAAAGTTACTTGGTTTACTCTGAAGCCAAGAAAAAAAATGAAAAAAATTAAGCAGATACGGATCTGTATTAGCGACCAGAAAGATGTATAAAAAAAGATTTTATACAAATACAAAGCTACTATTTTTCAGAAAAAAAAGAGGGAGGCCTGAAAACTAAACAAAGAGGAAGAGCTTGGGGCCAGTAGCGTGTAGCTTTGCATGGTTCACCTCATTCTGTGACTCCAGAGATAAATGAAGGGCCTGTGCATTTCATGCTTTAGACAGGGGTGTATAGACAAATGGTAAGGCATTTCAGATGGTCCGTTGATTGTGTATTGTAAATGTTTGTCCCTTTCCCCCCATGCCTTGTCTTTCATGTGAATTCCACCAGCTGCAAATATGATTATAGGTCAAAATACAGAAAGGCACTGAATAATTCAGAATAATTCACTCTGAAATCATCCACAATACGTTGCTATTCTCTATGACTTTATCGGTCACTGAAAAGCAGTTATTAAACAAATTCCTTGTCGGTCCATTGCCCAATTGATTTCAACTGAAAAAGCCATGATGATGTTATTGTTGTGGGTGTGAGTCTTTCCTAGTGTAACCTTGAATCAGTGACTTACAAGAATACACTGATTGCAATTTTCTTTTTCAAGAACATGTAAACAACAAAGGATTCACTGAAATCAGCTGTTAAATCTCTTTCAGTCTTGAAGGACCACAAGCTTTCTTCAGTGTATATGCAAATTGTCTTCAATGTTTTAGGCAAAATTAGGCTTTTAGGGCCATGGAATGACAAAGCTTTGTGTAATCATCATCATCATCATCATCATCCTCACTTCACAAACATTTCTCACAGTTATTTTATATCACACTATGATTACACAGATTCCTAGATGCTTTATCAGAGCAGATTATGGACGTTGAGTTAGTAGGAACTATTTTTTTTTTTTTTTTTTCAACTGAGTGGATCAGATGTAAACAGAAATAGCACTGATAACAGTACTTACAACAAACCTTTGCATCCAAGTAATATGTTTCATTACAATATCAAGGAGTATGTACCTAAATACAATGATGTAGAGATTACATAGACTGATGAATTTAGAATGTTCCAGAAGGTGCTGTACTGAGTTTTCACACTGCTGTGCTGCTATTTCAGTAATGTTTGAGTGTCCGAAAGGAAGCGGGGCATATCGGCCAGTCAGGAAGTAATTGGACACCGTTTTTCGTTCTTTCATCTTTCTACTCCAGAGCTTTGAATTTAAAATGAAATAGTAATTTAGAGATAAGTGTTCTTGCTCTGTTTATTACATTTTTCTTCACTGAAGAAAGATATTTTTGCCTCTTTATCCCCCACAAAATCTATGCTGATTCTCAGCTCCAGGAAATCCTGCTTTACAGATACCGACAGTTCTACGAGATAAAAACATTCAATTTGCAAGACATTTAATTGTCTGGTCAGGTTCAAATAACTGAACAGCGTATAGACACAATTATCTTGAGAGTCTTAAAATTAAGGAAAGCTGGCTCTTATTAGGCTTTGTGACATTTAATATTCACTTTTTTCCTGCCCTATATTTTAACTAATATTAGGTCATGTATTGGAATTGCTTTTCTCCAACTTTGCGTCTCTGCCCAAATGTATTTTCTCTTGGTCCAAAAGACACCAAAACCCTGTGCATGCTTTGCAATTCCCTTTTCACTGTTCTACATTAGAAAAACCCTAATAAACTCCAACTACTTCTAACTTCTCTGTTCAGCTCACATTACATTTGCAATTGTTGCCAAGCCCTGCATGGACTCGTCCTCTTTATGTGTATGAGCTCTGACACTTTTACACCCCATCTGACACACTAAGACTACTTCTCCAGTAAAAGATGTAGTATAGCACTGTATGTTGTTTATGGCCTGTTTTCTGTATCCCAGGGCATGATGGTATCCTTGAAGTTCTCTGGGGATGGTGTGATGGTGATACCATTTACAATGCAACACAAGAGTTAAATGAAAAATGCTTTGTGGTATCCTGTTGTGGGTCTACAGTGCTACTGGTCCTTTTTAAAACCACACTGGCCCTGTTGAAGCCAGAGCACCCAGTGCCACAGCTTCTAATATTTGGAATTCCATCCCACATCGTCTATAAGATAGTATATGCTATTGGCACATTTAAATTAGGTTGTCTTCTCGCATTTTTTAGACCAAAATAGGCAAAGATATTCTGTCATTATGTCAAGGACAAAGCTAAAAAAAATCCCATTATGACTGAGATTTCAGACCCTGACAGCTAACTACACAAAGCCTCCTAATCTTCAGAATTCAGACTAAATAACATGTAAATGAGACTTCCAGGAGCTCATTTGTTTTGATGTAAAGAGAGACAGTGTCTCTAACTGAGAGGTATATAACATGATTTATTTAACCAAAATCCACATCATGATTAAATATATATGCCTTTAGTGAAGGTAAATGTGGGTCAAAGTTTGGATCTCCATTTTCTTGACCGAAAATGGTTCTTTTATGGTGTCCTTTATGCCTTCAGGAATTGGCAGGTACTCGTGGAAATTACAAAAATACCCTTATATTTTGTTATGTGGTTCCTTTTGATTCTTTACCAGTGCACTGCTCTCCAAGTTCCCCAGCGCGAGCTTCCTTAGGGAAAGGGAGGGCCGAACCGGACACATGGTACACGTTCCACCGTGAAGTGGTTTCAAAAATGTCAAAGATGTGAGTCAAAAAAACAGCGTATTTATGTTCTTAAAGAAAGTCTCAGATGTGAGCAAAGTAGTACTTATGTATTGTTTGATCATTCTTTGGTTCTTTCTAATGGTTACAAGTTATTTCCAAACAACCAATTTAATGCTGGTCAGTGCAGAGGCCAAAAAAGTCCTTGGAGGCATTGGTGTTTAAAAAGCTCTTGGTCTGTGGTGCCAGAAACCTTTCAGAGTCAAACGCTGAAATTGAAGAAAAACATTATTTTTTGGGACCTCAGTCAAACATAATACATATTCAGTATTTAACCATTTCACCTTCGTTTAAGGATTTCACTGGATGATTGGTGTTGAATAAAACTTGTCTACCCATCATCAGTTCTGCAAGTGCCAGTCTTGTTTGTCTCCGTGCCACATGGGTTGGTGCACCTCTAACAGTGCAAGCTCGGCAAATGTTCAAATAACTGTTAAGGTGTTATAAACCAAAATCAACATGAATAAAACCATCTGTAAACAGACCTCAAGCACCACATGTCCAAGCACACTGGAGCATAGCAAAAACAAGAGCTCTCTGACCACAGCGAAGCAAAAACTCTACCATTTACAGTAACTCTAGAAGATACCAAGACATTACAGAGGATATAAGAAAAACAAAAGGAGAGCTTTTGGGTACTGGCTGTAAGATTCTACTATTAAGGTTTTATTCTAAGTTAACCATAACCTTGTTCTCACCCACGGGTGGAAATACAGAGGAATCTCAGTAGAACTTGAGGAGAGCAGCAAGGAAAAAGATGGAAAGGCTGAAGAAGTTACCGAAGAAAATTCAGTCTGTTGTTAGACTGACAATCCCAAAATTTCTTTCTATGATCGACTGACTAGCTGAGGGGATGATGTTCAACCAATTTAAAACAATATAAAGTCCACACGTTTCTTGCCAAACTGAAAACGCAATAGAAAGCTAATGCTATTAGCATGAGTTGAATGAGGGGGATTTAATGTTAAATGTTTTACTAAACATGTGTTCTGGTCAGAGTTTTAATGGATTCAGAAGCTGACCTGAAGTGAGTCCAGAAGGATTCACACACTCATTCACACATAGGGACAACACAGATTCACCGATCCACGTACTGGTATGAGTTTGGGAGGTGGGAGGAAACCAGAGGTCCCAGATAAACCCCACCCACACAGGGAGACCATGTAAATCTCCACACAGACAGAAACCCAAGCTCACTTGTAGAGCTGTGAGGCAGCAATGTTCCCTCTGAACCACACCACACCACCATTCTGAAAACTCTTAGAAAGTATGTAGGTGGCATGTTGGATTGTTGGTGAGCTATGACTGAAATCTGCAGACAGGCCAAATCTCAGCTCACACAAACCAAAGCCCGATGGGATCATATCAGGCTAAAGATGAATGATGCCTCATGAGTAATTAAAAGCTTTTAGGGTTGTTGTTTTTTTTTTTTTTAACCATATAGTATTTTTTCTAATTATTTCTGACTGATGTTTCTTGCACATGATATGAACACTGGCAGATTTCTGGCAGATGCTTTTAGCATAGCATAATGCAGACATAGCAACAAGGCAGAATCCAATCCAAGAATGTCATAGTTGATTTAGGGTCTCAACTCAAGGTCCCAATTTTGAACTCAAAACCAGTGAGAAACTTCACTGCTCAGCCCCCATTTGAGAAAACAAAGGCTAACTGTGCAGACTTCTCCATGACTAGTTTCAGACCAACAAGTGTTTTTCTACTTTTAACAACTTCTGCACCGAGCCACCCCCACCCCCCACCCCACCCCACCCCACCCCTCAATGATGCACATGTGCTGTACTACAAACCAAGCTCACTGATGGGAAACATTTCAGAGAGGGCAACATCAAACAGGATCCAAAGGCCTTAGAGGAGAAAGAACTGATCAAAGTCTCTGTGCTTAGGGCTTCTGTGTGTGGGACTGACTGTTCGAGTTTAAATGAAGCCGAGGCCAGGGCAAAGTGAGTGGACTCGAGCAAACTAAACCAAACCAGAAATGTGTGGCTAGGAAGAAGCCAGAAGGGTCAATCATGGGTAAAAACAGAGCAGCAAGCCAACATGTTTAACATTCTGAAACCTTAGGTTTCCAAAATAAAGCTTAGAATTCTCACACTGATGCTGAGCACTTGAGTATAGACTTGTGTATGAAATTTTGGAATATTCAGAGCATTAGTTTGAAGTGGATGTGTAATTAGCACTTTATTGACGTTTCTGATTTCAACACAGTTATTCCTACAGCTACTTATATTTATGCATTTAAGTATTTATTCACAGTATGAAGTCAAAACATTAAAGTTTGGTAAAATGTGTATATATATATGTACTTGTCCAAGACAGATGCCATGTGTATGACTCATTTAATCTCTGGATCCTCGTGACTGTGACTGCACTCCGATCTCCCACTCACTTGCATGGCACTGCCATGTGCTCAGCAGATGTGTGAGGAAACAAAAGCCTAGTGCTTTCCTGTTTTATCCCAAGCCTCCCGTTTGTGTAGTGGGTTTGCCTACACAATCTGAACTATGACCTGAATACTCGTTACCTGAATGACTCACGTGCATGTAAATGTTGTCATGCCAAAATTAAAGGTTTGTTACCTGGGTAGACTTTGAGTCGGTGCATGTTTGGTGGCACTGAATACTCTTTTTATGATAATTTAATCCACTTAATTCACTAAAGAGCCATGTCGAATGAGGCAGTAACTTTTTGCAAACATTGCACTGAGCAGTTTAGAGAAAGTTTAATGCTAAACAAACAGGCGCTTTTTGCAAACATGGCATAGACATGTCCATGCCAACCAATACAAACTAGGACCTGTCAGGGGAAATGGTACTCTTTTGACCATTTCCCATTTTGGACAGCAGTTTAAGGAGTCATTCCAAAAAAACAAATATATCTAAAGAATCTATATAAAGTAAAAACCTCTATAATTAAAAAAAATATACACAGCATCTGTTACATGAAACTTTTTGTATCCAGAAAAACGAATGACTGAAGTCAGCATTGGAGACTCGTTCAGTAAACAACTATGTTGTAGGTCCAACCACAACTAAGCACATTAGAATCTCAATCCATTTTCCCTCGATCCATTGTTGAGCCAAATTGCTGAGCCTTCACACAATTAATAACCTCACTAAGTCAGATAAGGCCTATTTCCTTCAATTTGCTCCCAAGTGAGCTGACCACATTTGAACATGTAGTTACTGAATTACAAAAAAGAAGAAGAAAAAACAAACAAACAAACATCACAAACCTAGAGTTGAAGGAAAGCATTTACGGTCTAGAAGTCACCAGAGGAAGTCTTTAGTGTCTGTGAACAACTGCAATTAAACTTAAAAAGGGTCTGGGCCCACGAACAGCAGCACATCTCTTCTCCCACCCACATCTTCTACTTTCAATAAACATAAGAAATAAGGCAAGACATAATGACAGGTCAATTGTATGGTCTACAAACTGCTGAAAAAGAAAATGTTTGCCTGAAATTCGTCTTTGTTTTCTTCAAGATCCCAAATCCATATCTACATTATTGTAAATGTTACCTCTCTTTCAGAATATTTTTTTGGTTCTAATTTTTTAGCTTTACAATATTCCATACATAAATTCCTCATGCTTATAAGCAAGATACTGCCATTAGTCCAGTGTGAGGCAATATCTGTTCTAGTTGCATTCCTCCAGTGGCCAGACCATGAATGCATCCATTGAGAAATGGAGAGCCAGACCACTCCATCTACAGGGGCACAAGAGAGGGTCGTCTGGTAAGCCTCATCCCTCTCCTCTACCTCTCTCAGTTCAAACTCATTTTCAATAGGTGTTTTTTCTTTCTCCCCCCACATTCCCTCCCTTCCAGACTCTTTGTTCTTTGTTGATTTCCATCGTTGGTCACATGTCCCTGCCCACCGTTTCACTTTCGGCCCAGCAGCAAGTACCTTTTGTCCCGGACAAACAGGCTTTCTAAATGGGTGATGTCCCTCCAATTGCATGAATTATAAATTAAGAGACATTTAAAAACAAAAAAACAACAGTAGCAACCATCGAGCAGGGCTTTAAGCAGCTTATATATCCTCTCCAAGAGGACCACACACCAGTGTGAAAAATTCATCACTGCTAACTGCTAGTCATCTCCTTTCTGGCAGGCCTCTCATGATAAAACCCAGGACTGGAACAAACAGTTCAACATCCCTCTGGTTTTGTGTGTAATATTGTAATTATTTCAGTTTCCATATATACAGAGCAGTGTGGTTGGCCAGTGCTTGGATCTGTTGTTTTCATAGTGCATGCCTCTCCAAGCTTCGAGGCCTTCACTTGTGTATCTTTCAGCACCTCACACAAAGTTTACAGTCTCTTCAAATCTCTGAGGGGCACCGTGTTCATGTAGACATGACAGGATTGGGTCAATATGGCAGGGATTTAGAGAATCTCAACCACCTGCAAAGTCCAAACACGACTGCCCTGTGGACAGTCAGAAAACCTCTCTCACAGTTCAGTCAGTGGGTGGGAACCAAGATCACGACTAAGCGATAGTGAGAATCCAGAGGGCCAACAGTGCCATGGCTCCACACCACTAATTAGTGAGCTCAAACTAGCTCAAAAAAAGGTCCCAAATACACATCATATTCCATGATTCAAAATTAGGGCCACAAGGTAAGTGTGAAAAGAGCAAGATTTTGGTTTCTCCAAGCCACTGCCTGAGATGGCTGGACTGATGTTGCTTGCTTGCTGTATTTGATCTCCATCCTGTTCAAAACAGAGCCAAGCCACATCATAACTGATATCCAGAAAGCCCTCAACAAGAGAGACTTTAAAGGAGAAGATGGCACATCGTGTTTGGTATGAATTCGCTTTTCTTCTAAAGGCATCTTAAATCTTAAACTAATTTCAGTTCTGGAAACCAACAAAAGCATGACTAAATGAAAACAGGGTGCAACTATTAAAAAAACAAAACAGAATCAGTACATTACAGATAAGGGGAATGTCAGATACAGTCCAAATGGACAGACTGGCAACTGGCAGCCAAATTGGTGGGAATATGATCCACACTTTCAACGGAAACTCAGATCTGGTTTTTTTTTTTTTTTAGCACAACATCTGGATGCCATTGCTACCTTTGCAAACTGCTTTTTAATTGCAGCATTAATCAGGTGTCCACTACGCAATTCCAAAGGTCATCTCATAATAAAGGAGGTGTTTATTTGACGAGTGCTTGTCATAACACTGCCGAGGTGTTCAGGCTGAGGACTAACAACTTGCTAATCCTAGATCAGAGCTTATTAAGCAATTAAACTCCCTCAAAAGGAGAGGAAGGTTAAAATACCCTCCTTAAGTAAAGATGCTAAACTAGATAGTAATTGCTTCCTACTGACAATGCTGTTTTGGCTTAAAAGATTTATTTAGCTCTAAGGCTGGAAAAAAAACAAGGTTTGTTATAAAAATATAAAATAAAAATAAAAATATAATATAAAAATACTTATAAAGGGCCTAGAAAAGTGTTTGGCTTATGGCCAGGACATTTCAAGTTTGAATCCAGATGATGCTAAAAACATCCAAAACAGCAGAAGTGGCTGAATGGCATTAGAAGAAGCCTCTTAGTCTCTCCCTTGTGAATCACTCACCAATCATGGGTGTCCTAGCTCATATATGTGGAAGAGGGCAGTTAGGGTTCCCTTCGCCCCCCCGCCCCAAACACACACACACACACACACGTTCCCCGTGATGCATCATGAACTGGGAACTGGCAAATGGCAAAAATTTCAAACGAGCTATATAATACAGTACTGTATTTTTACTGGAAATTAAATAGTTTGGTGTCCTATTGTGTGGTGTATTCCTGCCTTGCACTCAGTGTTTCCAAGACAGACAGCTTCACCTGACAGAGAGAATGCATTTCCTCTATCTAAAGTGATGTGCTGTTGATTAAGCGCTGTGCTTTCCACCACTGTTATGTTGAATTCCTGAACCTCTGTTGAGGATTAAGTCCTGTGTTTTGGATCAGTCATGTTGAATTCCTGACCCTCTGTTGAGCTTTAGATCACAGACAGACGCCCTCACATTCTGCTGCAGAATTTCCGGATTTCTCAATGGTTACAAGCTGTTGAGGTCCTGACTCAGCTCTACATCACAATGCTGTTTCGATGTTTTACAGCTGGTAACAGCTTTTGCGATTTAGATTTTTTTTTTTTAACAAAAAAAAAAAAAAGAAATTAATCAAATCTGGTAACATGGCATTTGTTCTTTTATTAACACTCCAAAGAAAGATTTAAGCAGCTATCATACTTATATACATACAGCCGGCTTTTAGGTTGAGCAACAGCTTCACTTCGTGCCAATTCTCAGAGGAGATACTGAAACAAAGGATTCTGAAGAAATGTATTTCGAAAGTGAATGGCTTCATGTTTCCTAACGGGTTATTCGGAAAATCTTTAGGGAAAGGTAAACCCACTGTTTATGGATGCGCCAAGAGAAAACCAAACAAGGCTCAAGTCCTAGATAAAAGTTTTTTTCCTAATGGTGTACTTTTTCCTCTGCCACATTCTTCATCCCAGTCTCACATGCGAGCGATATCCGTACAAACTAATCTGCCAAACCGATGTTCTTTAATGTTCTTTAGATTCATGAGAGTTTATGAGGTTCAACAACTTTTATTCTTCTAAGATCTTTCTAAAATCTTTTGATTAAACAATATTATATAGGAATGGATTTCCAATGTCAAGCATGAGTAACTAGATTTTTGTGGTTTCTTAAAGTCCATGGCAGGTCAAATATACCTGGACTGATTAGAACAGCTGAATTCAATTACCATTTTTAGACTATTACTGTAAAGGTTTGCATATGTTTCCTTTTTCAGGTTTGTGCAGAAATTCAGATTATTGTAATAGGTTTACACTCAGAATTATATAATGTTAATTCATTGACTGCTGCTGTGAGTTTTCGGCTGTTGCGTTCTCTCCACTGATGAAACATTAAAACACATGGGTCTGCCCCTTTCATTCCTAATAAACTAGAGCTCATGTCAACTGTCTGCATGGGGGCACATTTCAAACCAGCACATAAATCCCAAGGCAGTCTTCAATCACAGAGACAGATGTCTTCCACTTGTTATTTCCAAGGCTGCTTAAGTCAGAGACACTATGGTTCCCACTGGGAGAACAGCAGGGTTCCGTACCAACCTCACATTTGAAGAAGGAAGCTGGAAACTTCAAATGAAAAGAAGGCTCAGCCTACATGGTCAGTGAGCTAAGAGTAATTCACCATGGAGACCTGAGCACAGGTAAGGAGGGGGCTGGCTGATTTAGTGTGGTCTGGTTTATAGCCACCTGGTGAGGAGATTCACATGGGCCCGTCAGTGTTTAAAGCCTCCAAGCTCGACCTCGACTTCGTCAAAATACCGGTAAAAGAATTAGCTCATGGTCCACCTTGCTAAGTGGTTCAGCAGACACTGTTTAAAAAAAAAAAAAAAAAAAAAAAACCTGCCAGGATGTTCTAAAGCTCTTGTCGGCAGGCAAGGCCAGAGAAGGTGTGATGCTAAGTCTGATCTTATAGTCGATTTACTACCTCTGGGTAACAAAGCAGTAGTAATGCAGTCAACAGTGTGTTTTCCACCGTCTACCTCCATTGTGGATGGCTTTGCACCTTCCTTCTTTATAGCTTTATGATGTCGAGCATGGAAAATGGTCTTTTCACATATTCTAATTTTGGAGGGAAGCTGGAATCAGAGCACAGGATTGGCCATTGAAGCAGTTCAAGCATATGCTCAAAATCTACACAGTGGTTGGCAGGTTGCAGTTGCTGTGATTTGGGCCTTCAGCAATAAAGAACTGATTTAAAAAATTTTTGGAGTTTTGAAACTACCCATGGTAGTTATTTATCAGTAGGACCAATTTTTGCACATTACTGCTGCTATATGTATATGTTATAAGAAACCACTTGTTTACAGTTCTTCTGGTTTGCACTTTGTTGGTGCTAGGTGTCCTAGGGTAATGTTTTGTGTTGTATTTTCTGTCTTGCACACGTTGCACTTTATATAGCTAGGACATCTTACTTTCTGTCCTTAGCTCTGTGTTGTTGTTTTGTTCTGTAGCTATATGTCGCTATATGTTGTTTATGTAGCACCAGGGTCCTGGACGAAGGTTGTCTCATTTCACGATGTACTGCGTCAGCGATATGTGGTTGATGATGACAATAAAAGCTTCTTGACTTGACATGGCAAAATGATCCAGACCGAACGGACACCATAAAGGTACATCTGGCTTGTTTAATAAAAAAAAATTGCACCCTATATTCCTCTTCCCTTCTTTGGGTTTGTACTCTCCGTTGGGTTAAACCAAGAACTGGCAAACCTAAGCCTTGTGTTGGCAGAGCTTTTCTAAAATTAGGTGCTTAAATGTCTTATATGAGGGGTCTTGGTGGTCATATTTACACAATCGTCCACAAGCCAGAAGGTTAAGCCAAGACCACAGCTGCTTTAAGTTTACCTCACAGTGGAGGCAGCCAATAGCAAGAGAGAAAGAGGTCTTCCAGGTGTTACTCAAACAGATTAGCAGTGAGGGAAATAGAGTAACATAACTGGAACACATCCTGACAAAACTTGGAACCGAAATGTTGGACTGGCAGAATTCGGAGAGCTTTATCTCTCTATAATATCTAACATCCTTTGGCAGGCATGTGAGACATGCTTCCTCCTTCAGTCTGGAGCTTTAACACAATACTCATCAACCTTAACATCATCATTCACTCCATATTTTAAAATGCTAACATACTAGAATCCAACATCATGATATATGATAGATTATTTGGCAAAATAATCTTCTTAAATAATAATATGACTCATCATTGCATCAGAATGCCAACAAATTACAAATTGCCTTTGTTGCTGCAAAACTTTCTTCGTCCAAGTGTTTACTTGGACCATGGAACTGGAATGCAATTAGTTATAATAGCCATTTTTCAACAAGTTGGGCAGTTGGAACTCAAGATAACAAAATGTCCTCAGCAATCTAGTCTTCCTACAAAAACACGGTACTACCATTATGTAATCGACGTAAAACTATTACCACCCCAGAGTTTATTATCCTCTACAACAGCCATTCCGATATGACTCGTTATCCTTTTTATTTTCTCCTAGGGAAATTCGACAATGATTACAATTTTTTAATTGTTTATAGTTACATTTAATGTTGTGAAACATCTGCAAAACAAATTCCTGTCCTGTTAAATTATAGCCACTATGAATAGTCGCTGACTCTCCAGTTTCTTTTTCTGCTTGCTCATGAATAAGATAAAACAAATGCAACAAACTGGTGTAGCTTTCTTTAAGGAGACATTTATTTAACATTTATTACTGATTTAAAAGTCAGTAGTTTGTCCATCTCAGGAAAGTCTTCAGAACAGAGAACTGTGGTTTCTCAGTAACGTGACAAGAACGATTATTTGTGTCCTGTTAACGTCAAGAAAAAGCAGGAAAATTAAACTGGTGAGTCAGTGGCTATTTATAGTAGCTTCTGCTTTCACATGAACTTAAGTTAATAAGCCTTGTGGTAGAAAACCTCATGACTGTTGCAAAACTTTGCCATTGCAGATTTCATCTAGAAATGTTAAATAATCTAGAAATCATCTAGAAATGCTAAAAGAAAACCACAGCAGGTCAATGACTATATGCTTTCCTTTGTTAAGTAACAGCATGCTTTATAATTAGTCCATTGTTAGGCTACATATAGTGTTCTCTACACAGATCACAGAGAACAGGTTGTTACTATAGTAATGATAATATTTTAGAATGAACACATTAAAATAAATCTGTCCTTTTTACTGTGTTCAGGTATGTACGTGTAAAGGTGTGCTTTCTTTTTGACCATGTTTCTGCGTTTTATCTGGTCTAATGGTGGTCTTTATGGTGATAAAGGGTTTGTGTTTCTCATGCTTAATAATTATTCTTATTGTTATTATATAATTGTTATTAATATTTTTATGATCAGTATTATAATTTCAAGCCTTCTTTGACTCACAGGATAAGATCAATTGAAGTTTATCTGCCCACACTGTGTCTTTACTTTTAGCCAACTCACAGAAATCTGCACCTCGTGCCTCCTTCTCAGCCCCTTTACCAGCTGTAAGGCTGGCTCACTTTCTGACTCTGTTGTTAGTCATTTTGGATGAAGACTTTCTGCCAACTGTATAAATGTAAAAAAAATAATAATAATAATAATAATAATAAAAAAAAAGGAATTATGATTTATTTAAAGAAATGTTTATGTAAACTCTATTTAGCTGTCTCAGAAGACCTCAAGAACTCCTAAAGGCTTGCTAAGTCTGTCCCAAAACCCACAGCACACTCCAGGAACAAGGAGCAAAACCACAAGTCCGTTTTGCGGTCAGTGCAGAACAGACATTTACAAATCAAAAAAAAAAAAAAAAAAAAAAAAACAATCCAGAGAGAAGTCGCCAAAAAAAATCGCTGACTTTTTAAACCACCGAATAATTGACTTCAACTGGTTTATATACAGTAGGTTACTCAGACAGCTAAGTTGGATGTGATGGAACCAGGAACAGACAAAAAAAAAAACCAACTCGTTTTCTGGGGAGGAAAGATCAAATGTATCTTTGATATCCCTGAAATAAATAAATTCTAGAGACAAATAAAATAAAAAGAGCCATGTAATCTATGACCATCATATCATTTAAATAAAATAAAAAGCCTAGCTGGTCTAATTTTAAATAAATATGCTTTAACTATGTAATACCACCAAGAATTAATGATTATATTTTTTTGTTATTGCCAATTAAAAGATTTACCAGTATCACAAAATGAACTCGGTGCATCTCAAGCAAAGGCTCAGTGCTTCTGCTCTCCAGAAATGTATTACTTCAGAGAAGTTAGTTTAAAACACGTCAGTGCATCTGATCATCGAAAGGAAAATGTTTTAAACTGTTCCTTAAGATGCGAATGGAACATATGAAAAAATACAGCATCCCATCACACACAGACAGCCAAGCATTTTCTTTCCTCAAAAGATTTGATGGGTTCTTAAAGTGTTTAAATGATTTCTTTAGATTTATGAGATGTTATGATGTGTGTTCGGCATGATGACACAATTCCAACATTAACATCCTGGGAATATTAAACTTGGACAAACAACAGAGCTGACAGCAACAGCCAGCTCTGGTATTGATCAGCAGTTTAATAGGAACACCATGTTTCCAGTAGAACATAAAACGTTACATTCGCCAATAAGGTTTAATTACTCAGGTCTTATTTAGGGATTGACCTGGTACCCAACTTCCAGGAGTGTTTTGTTCTGGCATTCAAAAGCAGGCATAACAGACAGTAATAAAAGAGCACTCACAATGATTTAATGTCAGTGCTAGTCCAGATCATGTGACTGGCTAAGAAAATTTCAGACAGAAATTTCTCTTCAGTAACACCAGACCCCAAAATTAAAAATGAATAATAAATGAGTATGCAGCAGCGGTTCAGCTGCAGTTAAACAGACCTTTATTATATCTGTAACAGGAAAAGATAGATCATTTTGCTGAAGCTGAATTTGTGCAGATAATCAATTACCATCAATTACCAACACAAATACAAAACCTAAGACCAGGAGGAATTATGGAAATGTACTTCTTGCAGGTATGATTAGTTACTATATTTTTTATAACCATCACTTTTTTGGAAGCCGCTGATTGGATGTTAAAATTTTATAATTAACCTTTTGTAATGAATTTCGTATAAATCACCCCCTTTATTGTTTTTTGTTTGTCAATTTTTTTGGAGATAAATAAAAAGTTTTTAATGCAACACTACTGTTTTGCTGGCAGTTTGTTAGCAAACCTATATATTGTAATTATCTCCATAGTATTTGTACACAAGTCCTTATCTGTACATATTAGATTATCTGCATTACTGTATATGAAGCACTTGCTGCTCTTCGCACTACTGGTTAGATGCTAAACTGCATTTCGTTGCCTTGTACATGTGTAATGACAAAGTTGAATCTAATCTAATTTATTGTAATACATACTGTATATTGTAGAAATGTCCCAAAGCTTTATGAAATATCTTTTATATCTAAATGTATTTATTTAGAGATGTATTGCAGAAGAATACGACCTGAAAGCAAGTGTTGTCAATTTTTGGCTTGTTTATGTTGCTTTATATATGTCAAATGTGTAACAGAACTGAATACCTTTCTATATATTGGTAAACAACAATACTGTTTATCTTAATAAAATTTTAATACATAATGTTATTTAAGATTCAAACAATATAAATGAAACAAAATAAAAACAATCTTGCCTTCCATCATACACGATGACCTCTAGTTATTTGTGCAACTGTAAATTCAGTTCGGCTGAAATTTTTTACTTGCTTAACTGTGATTTGTCAAATAATGTAATCTAGCATGCTAACATTGCCAGTGTTTTGAGAAAAAAGGTTAGTTAGCATTTCTAGATAGCTTTAGTGTCTGCACATATTTGTTAGAGTTGGTCTATAATCAGATTCCACCTGTTTTCATAATCAAATTTACTTAGCATGTAAATTACAAAAGCTCATCCTCCAGCAGCACATTTGTTCCACAAAAACTAAATAATTACAGACCATTCCCCTTACCTAAATATAGTCAGTCTGCTGTGTGGTGTTGTTGCAGCAGATGAAAGACGTGTAGGTCTGGTAGACATGCTGCCGCTCGTGCTGCAGATGATGCAAATCATCTGGATATTGATGAGCAGTCACGGTGTGTATGGCCGTCATTTTAGACCTGGCTAAAGCTCAACAATCCTTGCACAATCCTGATGGAAATTCTCTGCAGATTTCAAACATTTGGTAACAACTTGATTATTTTCCCACCATTGCCTGATGTCTATTACCTATATAAACCTTTCCTGTTCATAAAATCTCCAGAATATCTCTATTCCTGGTGACACGTTTTCTAAGTCTGCACAAGCAACAGCACATTTTTTTTTATATAATTACCATTAAAGAAACCGTAACAATCTATGAGATGAAAAGCAGGATGGTGCTGATGGTGGCATTAGCATGAAAGTTTTGGAAGTTAGCTGGCTTGAGCAGCATGTACTGATGAGGAGATGAGAACACAGGAGAGACTAAACAACAAAAGTCCTGCTGCATGGTTCTTTTTAGTTAGAGTGATGCAAGGGTTAATTCCACTGGCGCCACCATCAGATGGTAGTAAAACGGCATTCTGGGTAAAAAACAGAAAATCTTCACCAAAGGGAAAATGTGTAGATTATGAATTTTAAAGTAAAAAAAAAGGCTAGCTTTGCTACAAAAAAAGTCTTTTATGCCAGTGACAATCATTACTATTATAGAAATTAAAATGCAGGTGATTCAGGGTGGATTCATTTAACTTCTCTTTTAAACACCAAGAGCAGTGGGAACTGACAATAAAAAGTTACCTACTCCACAGCATTCATTCTACAGTATAAACACCACATTTAACAACCACACGATAAAGACTTCCTAACAATACAAGCAGGAACAAAATGGCGACACCAAACACTGACTAAACTGAATGAGACCAAAGCCCCTTGGAGGGAAACGGTGAACCAACTGAGGCAAAGAAAACACAACAGGAGCCACTTGGTGCACACAATAGAGAAGGATTGAGTATCTCTCTTAGCAAGGAGAGCGAATGAGGAATGATCTAGGTGGCCATGCCGATAATGGGGCTCTTCAGTCAACGGCTCTGTCCCAGATTACAGAACAAAGGGATTTCTTTAAGCGTCCGAATTCATTTAAAAATCCCCCTGGCACTGTCTCTGCGGAGGGTCAAGTGTCGTCTTACTTGACCGAAGTAGCCACTTCACATGCTTCATAAATGTAGAAAAAGTATTTGTCATTATATGTTCATTCTACATTAAGGTGATGATACTTAACTGTTACGAACTGAATTAAAACCTAAAGGTATTTTGCTTAAACTGACATGTAAAATCAGTAAAGTGTTACTTATCCTTACTTGGAGACAATTCTAACAAAAATCATATACATATCACTGTAAAGACGGCATCATTACTCTCCTAAAACCTCATCATACAAAAGGCCTCACCATCCATTCTTACAGAGAGAAAAGAAAAACCAAGCAGGTCAACTGGAAAAGCAGACAGAGTTCCATAATCGCGGCATCCTGATTGCTTTTCCGAGCACCGATGCCGCTCAGACTTGGAACATCACAACCACAGTCAATTTAATTGAGGGGCTCAGACACATCCTGGGTAAGGATCAGATCATCTCCCTCGGACATTTACGGTTCATTTTTAGACAAACCCACACCCATGGAATGTCAATCAGTCTTCTAATGTTGACTCAATCTTTCTTAGCGTTTTTTTTTTCCCCAAGAAAAGTACAACATCCTCTAAGACACAGTCTGGACAGGTGGAAGAGGAATGTGGAAAGTGTGATGGCAATAATTACAAAATTGAGCTTGTGCCACACGTGCAATAAAGAAGCAAAGAAAGAGACAAATTAATGAATCTGTCCGTCTAGACGTTTCTTTAACATGGACTCTACCATCATGTTTTCACTAAACAACAGAAAGGAAGTCAGACTATACACTGGCACTGATGCAAACATATAATTTGTTACACTGAGTTAGTGTCTCCCACAACAGACAGAAGTCCTGAAATACTACCAAAGGATTCAGTATTGACGGCAAAACTATTGTCCTCCGCTGAATGAAGTGATTATGGGCTAATACAGGTGTAGAGAAAAAAAAAGAAAAAACAACCAAAACAAAAGCCCCTAAGGGCAAACCTACTTGAAACAGTTTTGTAGTGAAAGGCAGCTGCTGTTGGCTTATGTGAGCAATGCTTCCAATGCCAAAGTAATCCCATTCATTTTTCCCAGGGAGGAGGCCATTTAGCAAACTAAAAACATACAGCAGTGCTAATTATGCTTCCATGTTTGCACTACAGTACACAACACACGTAAACCTGGCATTTATTATCAATGTTCAGGAGTTATACATGTGAAATTAAAATTACAGCTTTTTAGGGTTAGATTCTGTACCAAGAGAAAGCTGACAAACAGCTAGCTAACCATTGCTGCATGCTGGGTCATGTTATATTAGCTAACTAAATTTGCTCGATGAAATAAATTCAGTTCCATTTCAATATACAAAATGATCACTTACCATGTCAGATTTTAGAAAAACATCTACAAACAAATTTATGAACGCTCCATGAACATGTGACTGCTAATCAAAATCTGAAGTGAACCTTCATTTGGAAACAAATTCTTCAGTTGGAGCGACATTTTATAGAACGTCGAGGATAACAATACTGTGGCCGTTGAATATTATGTTTTATAACACAGCTCAGCTAAATTCTTCAATCTGGCTGGTAAGAAGGTGTTGAATAATTTTCTATACCAGCTGCAACAGCTACTTCACAAGGACTTGCATGTTGGTTACTCTGCATAAAACATTCTTTTTTTTTTTTTTAAATGCATGAGAATTTTCTGTAAAGAGACCTTTATCTAACATTATGGGAAGAAGTCTCCAGTGCCATTGTTTTGTAACAGCTGGATACAAGTATGTTCCTTTACGTTTTCAGACAAGGGAAAGTTCACAGGACGGAGAGCTTTGTGTTTTCTCAGTAGCATGACAAACTGTCTTTTTTGTAGGATTAACTTGGAGAAAGAGAGAAGAAGAAAAGCTGGTGAGGGAACAACTGTTTATAGCTGTTAGATAACAGGAGTTAACTTTTTCTGTGAATGTTCTCAACATTAAATGCAACTACAAGCTGATAAAAAGTACAAATGTGTTCTTTAATCAATAAGAAATTGTTAGGACTGGTAGCAAAGTAAATATCTGTGTTAAAAAAGGAGAAGAATAAAACACTTTGGGACACGCTGTTATTGGAAAATAAACAACTTTGGGCTGGTAACATTAACACTATTTTGCCTCGGTCACATCTCACAGACCTGCCGCTGATTATTCTCCTATAAAAGGTGTGTAGATATTGTATAACTGATTATCGTTAAAAAATATATCCTGCATACAGAAAATGATAAACGGAAGAGTGGCCAATTTTTCACAAACTACAAATAAATTCTTAGTAACACAGCAGTTCCCTCTGCAGGTTTCAGTTTTAAATCCTGCTTCGGATTATGGGCTAAAGGTATTAACTAACCTAAACAAACACAAAAGCCAAGGATAAAAACATGGATGCACTTGGATATGAACCTCAACAAACTATTTGAGAATACAGATTAATAAAAGACAAGCATGAAAAGTGACTGCCTGACAACAGATCACAGCGACTCGAGTAATAAGTCATGGGGGAAAAAAACGGGGAAATGGTTGGTCAGAAATCCTCTTTAACCTACTGCATGCACAGACTTCATCATCTGGCTCCTATTAATTGGCTAAGTTTAGGAGTGCCTACAGAGTGGGTGCGTGTGTGTGCGCGTGTGTGTGTGCGTGTGTGTGTGTCTGTGTGTGGGGTGAGGGTTCAGTGAAATCTGAGCTGGAAGAGGGGATGTGTGTGAGCTGTCTAGCAAAACAGAACAAGTCACTTCTGACTGCTGACCAATGAGATGTGGTCCCAAGGTAAAACTCCAGCCTGGGAATCTGTCAGGAAAATATGGAAAGATGTAAGTATGTGTGCATGTGTGAGTGAGTCAGTTTGTGCTAAACATCATATGTGCCCGTATGTGAACGAGAGAGAGAGAGAGAGAGAGAGAGAGAGAGAGAAGCCTGAGAGGGTGAGTGAGCTCTAAACATAAGCCACGAATGACTATAGATGCAGTATAATTAAAAGCAGATGCCACTAAACAGTTTTTCACGTAACAGATACTCTCCCAGTTTCCACTGCTTTGTCCCCTCCAAACAAAATGATTAATATTTTCTAACTTTCACAATCAGTGCCTTTGTATCCATTACTAACCTTGAGGAAAAAAGCAGGCAATTCAGTGATTGAGGAAATGCAATACATATCCCAAAACAGGCTGCAGACTTGTCAAAACGGGTCAGGCGTGATTAGTCAACCTGTAGATTCCTGCCAAGTCGACACAGATGTTTCTCCTTTACAATTTAGTCATTTTAATATAAAGGTATTTCTGGAATCACACCTTTCCTCTGTGCCATCAAGTTAGCCATGCTAATGTGTCATACCTGCTCATCCTTACACATTTCCTAAATTTGTGTCTCATAGACAATTATTGTTAATAAAACATGCAAGAGCATAGCATTGCACACATGTACATACAACATCAACACCATGCCAACACAAGTGGGTTTTCTCAAAGGCCACATAGCTTTGTTTGATCGGCTCAGTCAACGCTGTCGAGCACGATCTGGATATGTTGTTGATCGAACACAGCCATCAGCAGATCTATTTCTGTCATTACGGCAACGGTATGTCGGTGAGAGCCGAGCAGTTCGGCTACAACAAAGCTTTTCGTCTGCTGGGAGATTTTTATCACCGTCTGCATGCTAATGGTATTTTCACCAATCGCAAAAACCCCCAGATGTTATCTCCAGCCCGCAGCAGGGATAACCCTCATCGTTAAGGTAGCTTACGGAGGGTAATTTCATCCCAATGCCTGGGTTAAAACAACAGTCTCCATCTCGTAAATACAGGACCTTCTCTTGAAGTCAAAGCAAAAAAAAATGTTAAAAACAGAGGTGGGGAAACAAAGTTGAAAAAGTACTAATGGAGTAAACAGCTTAGAAGCCTTGGTTGGTTCGTGGATTTAACTAAAAATCATTCTGAGATGTGTTTAGGGCTTAGTATTTTAAAACGCTAAAAACATTGCATGCAGCTGCTAGCTGTGCAATTCTCTCTGGCCTCCATCACCAAACTATGATTAGCAAAGCGTCTGAGTGTAAAGAGCAGTCAACTTTGTCTAACAGCTTGTTAAATCTCTGCTACTCGTATGTCATTTCCTGGTATAGCTTTGTAAATACACTGCAAAAGAAAACACTAGAAATGCCTACAGAGCAGGAGAGGGTTTAAATTCAACCACAATATGAAATCATATTCATTAGAACTTCAATTCACGGTCATGCTTTTAAGGCACTCTGTAATTAAGTACACCTCTCTTTCAAGTGGATTTTCTTACACAAAAACCATCAAGAAATGGAACAGCCAAAAAAGAAAGAAAAAGCCTGCATGTTTGGATTCAGACCAATTTGTTCTAATTAACTAGATAGCAGCAGAGAAGAGCCAAAGAATCAAGAACAAAAAAATAGACATAACCTCACAAACTCTATGACATACAGTTACACACTTGAGCAAGTATGCACAATCCACAACAAGACAGTGTCCCGAGTGTGTGTGTTTACGGGCTAAATTAACAACAGACGGCAGAACGCTAAAAAATGACTCGTTATAGGACCGAACTGCTTAACACCACCTCCAAAAAGTCTCCAAAGCACATGTGGAAAAAAGGATGGAAATGTCCATTTCTATCAAATGGAAAGAGAATAAAAAACAAACAATAGTAACCGATTAAAAGCCAAGCTCGGGTGCATTGGGAAAGTATGCCACTTTTAAAATCGGTTTTCAATTCCTTAGAAACACAAAAACAGAGGCACAGATGCTGAAAAGCACATTTGCTGATTCGACTCTTAAAGAATAATATAGTCTTCAGCACACAAACGTACATGTCTCAGTCTACACTTGTAGGAAAACAGGTTCAATCTAGTACCCTAAACCATTTGTAAGTTTATCCATGTAAAGAATGCCTTATTGGTTTTATGTAGAGTCCTGCAAAAGAAAGATTTATGTAAAAAAAAAAAAAAAAATTTAAACCGTCTTTGAGAGTTTGATGCATTAACCATCCAAAAACCCTAGAGAAAGCTTCATTCCTTAGGAGTGTACCAAACTGTTGTGTTGTTCTCCAAGTTGGTGGTCAAAGTCTCAGCTGCGTCAGAAATTCCCTTGTGTTTCTTAAACCAAGGAATTTCCCGACGATGGCTGGAAATTCAAAGAAAGATGAAAAGAATGTCTCTCTACTAAAGACTAAGATATTTCAAAAAGTCAGATTAAATGGACTAACCCATTTGCAATATCACTTTCTCCTTCGGCATAAACATGTGTATAATGTAAACAAGAATGACGACGTTCTACATCATTGAAGCACAAGTGTAAAGCATGCAGAATTTGCAAAATCCAACCATTTTTGAAAGGGTAGTACATTTAAAACTTTTATATCAAAGTGCTGTTGTATTCTTGATTCAGAAGGCATTGATCAATGTTCTATAACAGCACACTATAATGCTGACAGTAGTTCTGTCTGCACAGGTTGAAATTAATACTCTTATACTAATATGTTGTATCTTTATAGGAAGAGGCCCTTAAATGGCAGATGCTCCACATAAACAGATTAAAAACATGTAAAATTGTTGATATGGTGCCATTTTTGTTAATAGGCATTTGTTCAGTTTTTATAGAAGGAGTTTCCAATGTCAGTGCTGGAGGTAAAGGCCTGTGGAGGTGGGCAGTTCTCTACTTACTGGGGGGAAAAAAATCATCATTGGTAAATTTTCTGAATTGTGAATAAAACACTACAGTACATGATGTCACTGGAAAACGATCAACTTCTGGATCAACTGGAACCTTATTTTCCTCTCCCAGCACACCATTTGTGTTTTATTCGTATAAAAGCATGTGGCAGAATCTGATGCATATGTTTTTTAAATTCAGTTCATTTCTTTTTGAGGATGTTAGTTTCTCAGGGTGACATCCATGATAAAAATGTTGTTTCTATAATAAAACACTTACATCTGGATAAATAAGCACGGCACAGGCGAGTTTCTATAAGGCTCCTTGGAGGTTTGCGTGACACAGCAATATGATCACTTCTATCAGATATTTATTTATAGGAAACTGCAATCATTGCATGAAGGCAAATATAAAAGTGTGAGGTTTAAAACCAGATGTAGCTGTCATAATGGCCAAGTATAATCATCAGCATGTGAGACCACACTCTTTGGTTTACGTTATTGTTTCTTCTAACAGGTTCAGTAAGAGACAATGTCAGTGATGTAAACCACAGCAACTAACTTTTAAAAGACTTCCAAAGCTTCCGTCATCCATGAATGCTGAAAATATTTGAAAAGCTGGTGCTCTTTTAAACATTAGTTAAAATCAAAACATATTTTCTGTGACACATGCTCAATACAGATGAGGGAAATTTTTTAGAAAAGCTTTTAGCGCAAGTTAACGTGGTACCTCGTCGTTCACGCATGTTTTTATCTTGAATTATTTATCTGTCATGTCATCATTCCAATCCCCAGAACTTTTCTAAAGGTCCACCCAATGCTCTTAATACATTTAAATAGTATTAAAGAGTTCATTTCAAGTTCACTAGAAACAAACCGTATTCCATGCAGTGCCTAACACCAGGATTTCCAATGTTAAACAAAGGTATTTCATCCTCTTCTGTCTGTCAGTGCAGCACATAATTGTAGGACATTTCAAGTACATTCTTTGTTCTGTGCCATGACTCCAAAAAATGCAATTTTCACTCATCACCTTCTTTTTTTACTTTCTTTCCATCTTTTCACTTTCAGCTTCCCCCGTATGCTTCAGTGCCACCTGATGAAATGCCAGATCTCTAGAGAAAACAGCTGGGACCTCAAATCAGCGAGGACAGATACATGATGGACACACATAAAAGACTCTCTGTGCTCCATCTTCATCTGGCTGACTTTCATAATCTGTTTCAGGTATCGAGCAGATGATCCTCTACACATCCCTGGTGAATTCATTTGAAGGAGGGTGGGCGGGGCAGTAACAGGTGTTATCTGGACAGGCCAAACCGGAGGGGTGTGTTACCAAAGGGGAGGTGCCAAGAAGGAGGAGGTTTTCTGATCATTCGTGTCTGGCCTAGCTGTGGATCATCTTCAAGAGCAAGCTGTAAAAATGTTCATTTGACAAGAAAATGTGAAGTCGTGTAAAAACTCAGAGGAAGAAAAGAAGAAAGGCCAATAAAACCTGACTCGCAAATCAAGGTAAATGTGAGGTAATCAAATATCTTGAAAACAGAGTGCAATATCTTAAAATGAAAAGCACAATAAACCTGACGAGCGCTAACTATGGAACAGCTAGTTCTCATTCCTTATGTATATATTTGCTTAAAACATGCGGAATGAAGAACACAATTGTTGTCAAGTTATTATTGCACGTTTTCCAAGAGCAAGGCAGAAACCACATGACTGATTGCGCAGTAACACCTGTTTTCATATTGCTAAAGTTATTAAGGAGCAAACCGCAGCCAAAAAATTCCTCATAAACCGAATCTCTAGTTCAAAGTCGTCAATCTGGTGCTTGCACCTCCCTTTCCACGTGTTTAACAATCTGACTGGACATTTGTGGCTAGTCAAATCTTTTTGATGTCACTCAGATTCAAAATGCTTTCTTTTATCCACATTTGCAAGTTGCACCCATAAACCAGCCACCGAGCATACCAATCTTTTATCCCTCAGCTTGGAAAAGATTAGCAGCTCTTCCATACGCTCACACACACACACACACACACACAGTCCAACCAAACCTCAATGTCATTACATCAATAATGCCTTTAATTAGCATCAAGGCACTGGACTGAAAAAAACATTTCATTTAAAAACATTTGAAAACAATGAAAACTTTTAATTTAAAGACTCTGATAATACACCGGCCAAATAATCAGTCATTTCCTCTGAAAAACCCCTCATGGTATTTATGGACAGGCTGAACTTGTTTTGGGGTCTTTTTCCCCAGCAGGGTGTTTGCTGTGACATGTAATGCACTTAGAACTTTGTAATTAGTTCTTTGAGCCATGCTATGTACTTAGAGGTAAACATGTTAAATTTAAAATAAATTACATTTCAAATGTAAAACTTTTACAGGCGCAAATCAAATTCCAAATCCAGAGATGCTGTTTAACAGCCGAGCAATAAAACAACAGTTTTGGACTACAGTGATTATGCTTGAGGCCTGTGAGCAATCTCGCAACATATTTCACCATCATTAACAAAGAAAATGAGTCCAAAAATGATGGTACGTTTAAAAGAAATGAGATTTTTTGCTGATGTATTGGAATAATAATAAACGATGCTGGATTTGTTTCCATTTCGACCACAAACTAACAACTGAGTGAACTGCATTGCTTCAGTATAGTTCATAGCAGAAAGAACACGGTCTGAAGGCTAGAAAAGACTATGCTTTCTCCTTAGTGATATATTACATTATTCCGGGCAATCTCTCCAGACAAACCAAGAACAAATAAAAGGCCTTTAAACATGTTTAGCATACAGAGCTTCCTGCAAATTACCAGATAAAGAATTCACATCAGTATTTCACCATGAACTAAGACTTGATCCAATTTTCCAACAGAAGGCAACCGCATTAATATTTCTCTACTGGGGCTGAACGTGCTCCATTGCTGATGGGGCTTTGTGTCAAAAATTGCCATGTCAGCTCTACAATAAGTCATTGTGACTCCTGCTAAGCTACCGGTGCTTAGATGGAAAAAAAATCAGCCAGTCTGGAGTCTTGATATGACATACTGTTTGTGCTCTTTCAGTACAAATGAAAGCACAACATTAGTCTTTCACACAGCTTCGAGGAAGCATGCATTAGACAAGATAATGATGTGTCAATGTTTAGGTAAGAAGATACGAAATTCTGGTTTATGTCAGAGGATCATCGCCTGGCACATCAGAGGGAGATAAGAACTGCACGTATATACCGTCATCAGAGCCATCGTCTGTTCAGGATTAAGAAAACATTTTTTATTGTAAAATTCATAGCCAGGTATGTTCATCTATTCAGAAGCAGCAGTATGCTCTCTTTCATCCAGAACTCGGGACAGACGAAGTACAAATCAACTCCAACAACCAAATCCTGAATAATTTACTGTTCAAATACACAAAATCTGTTAAACTCATTATATATCGGTTGATACCCGTTATGAGATTTATGACTGTCTTGCATGTCAAACTAGTCCATCTTTCACAGTTTCAAGTACTAAATACTACACATTCTGTTTTATCTTCTACATGTTTGCGGTCAGCTGGTAGATCCTTAATCATACAGCACTTGAATGATTTAACTTGTAGCATTTGACAGCATCTTAAAAGGTCAGAGGTCAGAAACAGTTTCAATGCTTTATTCTCAACTGTTTAAAACAACATACAGCACCACTGATCACATACATCTCAAATAACTTACTTTGCTCAGCGACTACACAATAATAACGTTCATAAATGTTCATTGACGTTAATATTCCATATCTATCCAGAACAAACTAAAAACAAACATGGTTCAGTTTTGATCAAGCATACTTTACCCCCCTACCAGCTGCTATGAGGAGAATCAGAACTAATCAGTTGGGTTCATGTTACTGTTTAAAATGTACTAGCCAGTTAACTGTACTCTAAGCGAAGGGATATTAAGATGAAAGCTTGAGAAGCACTGGAGGTTTATTGTAAGAGGAAAATAAGGAAGAGTAGATCTGGTCTTATAATGTGAGATCTCATTTCCTCCCCTATTACTAGCATCATGTTATTTCTGTTATTTTCATTTAATGACCAATTCTGAATATCACCACTGCTTTTCCTACTACAGTCTGGCATCCAGCCAAAAAAAAGCAATGACATTATGCAATGATTTTCTTTTGCATATTTACTCATTCCTCTGAAATTCATGCTTAGCAATGTCGCTGTATTTGAATTATACTCTGATTTGCTTAGAATGAAAGTTTCTTTTAAGTAAATACAGGTAATATAACTACAACACTAAATGTTTCTCAAGCACAACAGTCAGAAAACACCCCTAACCCTATAAAAAGCTTTCTAGTGCATTTAAAAAGAGCCCTTGCTGGAGGTAAAGGTTGAGAGGTTTATAAGGGGAGGAAATTTTTCTATTAATAATAAACATACATTCACTGTTGATTCAGACTGATCCCTGGCTCCACTAGGCTTAGTGAGTTTATTCGCGAGCTAAAGCTGGGTGGCCCTTGGAAAAATGTCACTTTATGGGCTTAACATGGAGTCTGGATGAATTGGGGTCCTTAAACTGTCAGATGAAATCTTAGGAACTGGAGACAGTAGAAATTCCACAGACTTAGGTCATCCACCAACAGAGACGAAGAAGGCAATAGAACAGTTTTAACCCTAGAACATGATTGTCAGTAAGGCTATTAAATATATGACTTACATAAAATGTAAAGGATCACAAACAACAGTGACAGAAGCAAATGTCTATAGTTGTAGAAAACTGCAGACAGCAGTTCAAAAAGTGGAGAGTCAAGGAAAGTGCATATAAATCTTCAGTACAGCCCTTTTTGGATTATTCAGAACCATCAAGAACAGATTTTAGTATTAAACATGTAATAATCCAGGTTACTTCTAATTCATCGTATTTCCACAGTCCTACACCACTCTTTTCCATCCCTTATCTCTTGATTAAAGCTTCTTTCTGAATGCCTTACATGCAGCAGGACATCTACAGACATTCAGCTGTGATCTCGTATCTATAGACTTCTGTGCTACACAAACCAGAGCCATCTCCCAATTTATGGAGGGTAAGTTTGTCACCTTTGGTGCCTTCCCTGGCATGTCACTGCACTGAGGGGAATAAAAAGCATGTTACGTTTGTTAGGAATTGAGATTCTCTGCAACCGTACACTCAAAGCTTAAAAGCATTCGAAAAACATTTCCATTTCATACCCAGCCTGCTGACCGCAGCCCTCTTAAATGCAGTCTTTTGCATGTTGGAAATCAAGGGATGCCTTTCATCATGATGACAGGTCTTTCCAGAAGCAGTGCAAGCAACTTTATTAGCAATGCAGACTGTGCTGATTAATGCACCCTACTGTACAAGTCCCTGCCTTCTCTCTCAGTTTTGCCCACAACTCAAAAAGTGTTCAAGTCACACTGTGTGCAGATCAACATCAGGACAGGTCCTGTACTTTGTAACTAACTTTTAATGGAGAACAAAGTGTATTTAATGCTCATTTTCACTGGTCCAAACACTCTCATCGGTTGCGCAGAGGCACTTTGATGTCTAATCCTTGTATAAACCATGCCCAAATGCAGATCAGTTTAAGGGGTTGGCAGACTATTGATGAAGATACTCTCTATATCCAATGATCCTAAAGGATCAGCTATCCTTTACATGGATTTCCACTTGCAAATCCTCTGTTGTGGCTCAGGGCGTTAGGCTCTTTGTAGGTTTACGCCCTTGCCCTGGTTAACACAGGATTAACACAGTGAACTCAACCGTGTCCACTCGTTCTTGCTCTGTTTAATTTCATAGCTCAGAAGCAAGGCAAGGATGGGGGGAGGAAGGTGTTGTAAAAAAAATAAATAAATAAGGCAACACTTTTCTTCTTTGTTTCATCATACCAGAAGTCCTGTAACAACTTAGCCCCTCATAAATCAGGCCAGAGTGGTCGTCTTTGTTGGCAGATTGGCAGATCCCGTTTTTATACACCAGTGGGGGGAGATTTCTATAAGTACTGTAAATATACCCCAGATGTGCTCCTTCCAAACCGGGTAGATCTGTTATTAAAAAGTCCTAAACTAATTTAGCGTCAGCGAGGACCTCTTTGGAAGCAGGGCTAGAGTAAGCTGCACAGCGGGAAACTCAACATCAATCATTCTGACTGGCTGTTATTGTTCACATTCGCCTTGCTGGATTAGTCTTAGGCATGATGGGAAATTGGAATGTCATGGTTGTATGCCCAGAACACCAACCTCGCTGACTCAAACAGCATTTGATGACAAAGTTAACAAGTCTTAATTTCAATCCCTTAACTGACCCCAGTTAAATAGCATCAAATTATTTATCATAAAAGCCATAGCCCAAACAAACCAGACTCACCACAAATAGGGTTACAGATATTCCATTAAATAAGGGTGGTCAAAATGTAAATTAAACATTCATGTTTGAAAAATCCATCCCTCTTTTTTTTTTTTTAACCAAAAGTCCTCCTTTGTTTGGCTCTGAGACAATCGGCTCTGGGTTCGAGGACTCTTCTTAGCAAGTGAATCAATTAGCATGTCAATGACCTTGTTGAATATCCCCACACCTTGTTCATGGGGGGTGAGTGGTGCTGGCCAAAAGAGTTCAGCCTCCTGTGGTTAGGCACAAACGCCCCCCATGAGCCTCTAACTCAAAGAAGTGATGTGGCTGTCGCCTACTCACACATTTATTCACTGATAAACTCCAATTTATTCATCATTCTCAGAGTACTAACGATGCTAAATCCCAGGCCTCATACTTAACCAACTGTTTTCCTTATGCTGTGAACCTCTTTTAGGTGACAGACAAGAATCTGCACTGCTGGAAAAGGTGATAAAAGGGTTAAGAGACACCATCCAGGTCTCAACATCTGCCCCTGCCCCAACCCCACTACCCCCTAAACTCTTAAACCAAATGGAACAGCAAGACCCGAGAGGGCAAGCTCAAAACAGGAAACATGGACATCTGTCACCCCCACCCCTGCAGGGAACTAAATGAATTAGTGACTTCAACAAAGGAAAGAGATCACTTTCAAATAATCTTATTGATTGGTCAGGAAATCTCTGGAATATGTTGAGGAATTGGATCTCCGTTTGTATTGGCTATGGTTGTTAGATATGCACACAGCACACACTTTCAGGGAGATGGAAAATTCACTTGAAACAATTACGCACAGCCTGAGGCACCAGATTTATTAGGCTTGCTAGATTACTTCACTTCATCACAAACTCTCAGCACATTAAACAATGCAATCTATCAGTTATATTTCTGTTTCTACTGCACCTTCACAGCTCCTTGGTTATCATGCATTTTCTTCTCCCTGAGACGTTGGTTATTTGATCTGCTTATTTAGAACAAAACCCTTACTTACCTGCGACTCTCGCAGTGGTCAAGACGGACAACGCCAGAAGAAAGGTTTTCAAAGAATTACGCAAAGCAAAACGAGTAATCCCTGAAATATGCATCCTTCCAGGAAATAAACTCTGCCAGTTGGATGGGGTAAAATCTATAGACAGGGCATCCGACATCCAGCACAGGTATGGACAGTGAGTTCGGTCAGTTAGGAGGAACAAACTCCTTCAAGATTGATTTAAAAGTCTGGGAAAACAGGCCACGTTTTGGTTGAAAAATAACAGGTGCGCTGTGAATAAAGCTCTTGTTGTTGGTGGCAGATTTCCAAAAGATCTGCGCGTTTCATTCCGGGCGAGCTGAACACCGCGTTTGCGCTTCGCAATACTGAAAAAGTGAGTTGAGAGAAACGGAGGTGTTTCTTGACGTAGCAAGGATCGATCCTGAGGGAGGGGAGCGGGATAACATGGATCCGGGATCCCGGAATGAATGAAACGCGCCACCTACGGGTGATAAAGTGTAATGACTGCGCACACAGTCAGAGGACAATGAAAGGTAAGAAGTATTGTAACACAAATTCTTAGTGAAATAAAACAAATATCCACTCTCTTTATGATTACCACGTGTTCTTCAATGGCGTCTCAGCTTTATTTTGTAAGGAAAACCTGATTAGACTTTTTTTAAACTTTCCATCGACCTCTTGATGAATTTTCTGGTCAAGTTTCTGAAATTACCCACAATGCTATTCAACTGCCTGCTGAGTGGGAACTCACCTGTACCTATAGAGCGCGATGCTGCAGCGCTTTAATCCTTTAGTTTATTCAGCGGTCTCACTTCCTTATCTCTACTCTGTGGTTAGATAAAGTTCCTGAGATTTTACACTAACACTGCTGTCGACTTCATCCTGCTCGTCTCATCGACCGTTAACTAGCCGAATTTCTCAGATAAACCCAAATTAGCAGCAGAATCACTAAACACCTCACAAATATTTCAATATAAACATTTTAAGTATTTCAGCGTGGATGTCCTTTAAGGTTATTATAGAAACCTGGAGGAACTTTTTTCAGTGTGACAGACAAATCAGACACTTCATTTTTACTTTCTAACAGAACAAAATTACCTAATTTACAAACTGATTTTATTAAAGAAAACCCCACAGTTAGCAGCAATACAGAATATACTCTTTTAGGGAGGAAAAGATGCATCAAGTGTTCTTTGGATGCTAATGGTTCTAGCTTTTCTTTAAGGACACCATTTTGGAAATTTTCTTAAAGGAAACCCTCTGTTCTCAGATTCTGATAGAACTTTTAATGCTTCCCCATGCCTGAGAACCAAAGAACCTTTAATAGTGCTAAATAGTTCTTTTTAAGAGAAGAATTGGATTAAAAACCTTTTTTACATTAAGGCCAAAATGTATGATTTATTTGTAAACCAAAAAAAAATATGTTAAATAGCTATTTTGTTATCAAAAAATAAATGTGATAGCCAGTAATAATAAGAAAATAAATAATATTAATATAAGGTCCTTTTTGGATTCTTTTTACAGGGTTCAACATTATACAAGTTCTGAAAGCTCTTTCTGTTGTAGGGTTCTGACAAACATAAGAACTCTTAAATGTTGCTTACTGGTACTTTCTTTTTAATCTAAGACTGTAAATACTTCAATAATAATCAGTATTAAAAATGTAAAGGTAAAATGTGTCCATAATGCTATGTGCAGTCATGCTGTCAAAAGAAGCTGACAGTTTCATGCAAGGTATGGAAAAAGAATAAATCATGTAAAAAATAAAAAATTGTCCCCACATTAAAAAAATTCTCACATAAAAAAAAAAAAAAAAAAAAAAAAAGAATACACAAAAATCCCAAAATGTACTTTTCATTAAAAAAAAGCATTGTGAAATGGCTTTCTTGTGGAAATGGTGGGGGAAGAAACCCAAACAGTGCATAAAAGGAACTGGAGTATAACGTGTTCTATCTATAGGTTTTTAGTATTTACTGCAGTTTGAACAAATTTCATTCAAGGCATCAGATGAAAAAGATATTTGGTGTAAGGAACTTCTACATTCATTTCAATGTGAAACTGCAACACAAAACAGATCAGTTTTTTAGAAATAATATTTATAATGAGACAAAAAGCTGCAACTATTAATTCAGTTCTCATGATGCAGGACACACTGAATGTCCCACGGTGGACTGAGGTCTGCAGTTCCCACAGCCATGGCTAAAGCACCATCACGAGCAGAACGGGAGACGGTCTGCAGCTCCACAGACATGTTATTGTTGATTTCAGTGTCAGTCACCAGGCTGGAGGCATTTGCAATTACTTAAGTGTCACAAGAGCTGCCTCTCGAATACAGGATGCTGCTTTCTCAATTTCCTCCTGCGTCTGCTCAACAGTCACCACCACTCTGATGCTAGAGAGAGGGAAGGGAATTCAAGCAGAAGACCTTCATTTCAGGCACAAAGATTAAAAAAAAAAAAAAAAGTAACATGCATACATGATATTTATTGATGCATGAAAAAACATTTCCTTTACTTTTATTTTACTATTAACAATTATTTTACTAATTTTAAGGCAGATGAGAGAATTGGCCAGTAAATATCTTCATTTAAAAAAATTTTAATATTTAGAAAGAGTTAAAAAGTGTTTCCATTTCATATTAGAAAGTGTCATTATACTATATGAAATTAATTTAAAAGCATAACCAAATATAAGGGTTTTTTATATAAAATGGAATATACTTGTATATTACAGAGAGAATTGCATTATTTTCTAGGTCATCAGTGGTGCAAGTGTGTGTCTCATTAAGATGCTCTGGTCCTACAGTAATGTAGAAATACTGTTTATACTTATTTCTGCCTGATCGGTTAGATTTTTAAAAACACTGGGTGGAAACTGGTTTAAAATGATCATTTTTGTTCATTTAAAAGTCCACAATGTCAAAAATAAACAGACATTATACAATATATTTTAATTTTTATTACTTATTACTAACAAAAAGATTTATGCGCTCACCTGGGTGGTGGAAGAAAACGCTCCTCTTTGTCTAGGTAGTGAGCCAGAGTCAGAGCTATTTGTCTGTCCAAACACTGCAAGCAAGAGATAAAGTACAGCAGAACTGAATGCATGCAGTCCAATTAAAAAAATGTAATGAATAATATCATCTGTCCTTGTCCTAGTTACTGCTACAGTCAAGGATCTACTTTGCATTAACTTTAAAATTTATGATTCATGTGTCTAGTTTTAAAATGGGAAAAAAATTATAATTTAACCTTAATAGATTAAGAATCTATTAAAATCTCTGAATCAATTTATGTATTTAACGTAAATGCTGCAGCTCAGAGCCATTGAGAAAATATTCTAAATGATCCTCACTGTGAAAGGTAATGACTTAAGTAATTAGATGCGTCTTACATAGCCAACGATAGAGCGTAGTGTCCTGACATCACTGTCTCTGGATCCGGTGCTGTTCACAAGCTGGAGATGGAGTGTTGGAGATAACGCCTCCCCAACAACCTTCAAACCTGGAATTCTATAACAAGCCAAAAGACGAGAGTTTAGAAGGAAGAGTTTGTAATAGCTACAGTTTTAGCCATTAATAATATCATATCTGTTATAAAGTGGTACCAGGAGAGGTTAATACATATTGTGAGTCAGGGAAACCCCTTTATAAAAAGTTTTATATTTTAGTTTTTGGAAAAAATGTAAATAGAGGTATCAGGATATACTGTTGGCCGTTTCCCAGAATTCATCCTCAGTAGGTTGCTTGCATATTACATATTCTGTTCATTTTCAGAAGTTACCCTGAGAACCAGAGCATAGACATAACAACATGGAATGTCACCCAAATTAGTCTGGTTCCTCTCAAGGTTCCTCATACCATCTAAGGGAGTTTTTCCCTTCACTAGGGATCATTTTGTTCAATATTAATCTCCGACTTTTGTACTATGTTTGTATTCTTCTGTAAAGCTGCTTTGAGACAATGTCCATTGTTAAAAGAGCTATACAAATAAATTGAGTTGAATATATAACAAAAAACAAAGCAGTGAGCTACCTGTGGAGGTCAAGTGAACAGTTTAATCTTGTATCATACAGCACAGTGTGTTCCAAACCATCCAAATCACAAGCACACCAGAGCTACGCTCCTTCTTACATAACCCAACACAGAAAAACCGCCTAATGATTTGTTTTCCCAACTCGTTCCAGTAATTTTAGAGTGTCAGACTTGATATTAAACGACATTACAAAAAGGTGCATTGATTTGGGGACCATTTAGAGGATCTTTTGGTCCAATGCTCATTTGTCAGGAGTTACAATGACTTACCCTTGCAGTGCTTTGTGGACATATTTACACTTTTCCCTCAGGATGGCAAAAATTTCTGGAAAAATAAATAAGAAAAATCTTAGTCAAGAGTTTACTTATAACTAGTAAATACTAATAACTGAACTCAGTGATTTATCTTGGAAATAAAAATTCTCCTGCACAGTTAACTCTATATATGTATCTTAATTAAAAAGGCCTTTACACTTTTGTTTCAATATTTGGTCCTTAAAGGAAAACTCGACCCTGAAGCATGTGCACACTCGAATATTAATGTGTTATGTGATTCTGCTGCTAATGCTAGGTCCTGATGTTCTTAAAAACGACACTTCTTTTCTCATAACCATTTTCCAGCAACATCCTATTAATGAACAGTCCAATGTAGAAGTAACAGAGACAGCAAACATTGGACTCATAGTTCCAGGTATACAAAGCATCGCATTTGTGATGAGTTACGACAGAGACTCTGCTCGACTAGTTAGCAGTCTATGAGAAGATGAGCATGATGGTGCTGAGAGAAAGAAATATGAATCTTTGGAAGTTAATCCATTTGAGCCAAGCATACAGAAGGAGTTGAGAGAGCTGGACTGACTTAAAGACAAAAGAGCCGCTTCATTGCTCTCTTTATTACGAGATAAAGCAAGAGCTAAATCTCACCGGTGCCACTATCAGTGCTATCACTATCAAGTGAAAATATCAATGAAAATTACATTTCTTAACTAAAATTTTAATATAAATTAAAATCTAACTAATAATCAAAGTAATACAAATAATTCTTAGGAAAAAAAACATCTGCTAATTATATAGTTTAATATGCTGAAACTCTGAGATTCCTTCAATTTGAACAGACTTCAACAGCACAGAACTTGAAATATGGATCTATTGCTACATTTCTCATAATATAGAGATCTGTATAGATCAGGAACAAGTTTCAGAATGTATATTTCTATGAAATCCAGAGTTCGGTCTGCAGTCTGTTGAGTCGCCCCTGCAGTCTCAAACATTAAAAATATTTTTTGTAGCTTTCATATGGGCCTCAACATATGGTCTAAATCAGGAAGATAGCAGTCTTTCTTTCTGTTTGAAGTCTTTCCAGTTGAAAATTGTGTAGTGGAACAGACCGCAATCTGATGGTTAACAAAAACTCTCATTAATCTACCCACTGCTCCTCCCTTCTGAAATTATTGTGCATTTTAACAGCTTTTGTGTTCTTTGTTAAATAAAGAAAGATGAAATATAAGCCGGTGGACTGAATGCTGGGGGACTGTGCGCGTGTATTTTTTACCTGGGTCTTCCTCCATGATGTTGAGGGCCTCAATAGCAGCAGTAGCCAACATGGGTGGAAGAGAGGCTGAGAAACAGTAGCCCTGTCCAGACAGACGCTAACACACACAAGGATGACCGATCAGTGATGTGACAAATGTCCTGTTACTGTTTAATGTCCAAATAAAGGATTCTGCCTAAAGGCTTCAAAGAATTATTTCAACTCAAATCCAGAAAATGTTGCTCAAATAGTGTGTCCAACAGTCACGGTGATCAAGTGGTTTTTTCTGCCAAAAATCTGGACTGCATATAACAGATACTTCATAGATGGGTCATTTTGAATTTAGCTTGGTTTATATTTCAAAGCCCACATGTATCCAGTTATATCCATTGCTTTTTTTCATCATTCGAACAATGATGCAAAGACCATTCTTCCAAATTTATAGATTTACTACACACACTGATTCAGATCACGCACAGAGACGAAATCACCAATAACTACACCAATGATTTAGACAGATGATTTGCAGAGAGAGCAATATCAAGCACTGAAAGTCTCAGATACCTGATGATCAATTACAAATGACCGTCCACAGCAGAATCCACCTATGGAAGCCACTGCATTCTCCATGTTGGCACTTATGAGGTCAATGTCATCGATCTGGATACAGAAAGAGTCAAAACATTATTAAGTTACTTTAGAAATACTATTAAACACTTACATGCCTAACAATGACCAAAACAAGTGGGTTGTACAGTGTAAAGAAGAAGTACTCAAACGTTCTGTAGCCGCAGACCCTTTTCACGGTACGTTAAATTCCACGGTTTCCTTTCGAAAAGTTTTCAAAATGTTAAACATGTACAATAATATTTTGGCTAGTTACCAGAAAAAGCTTTTTTTTATTCCCAGACTTTCCACCGATAGTACACATTAAGACAAAGGCCGTCATGGTTCCTTTACAAACTGTGTACAAAATGAATCGCACAGTGATTTTGAACCATCACGTTAAATCCCCTGAAACCAACAAAGTTCAAACAGAACAAAAAATTAATGATTCAATAATCTATCACTCACTCCGAATCAAATGCATGTGACAGGAGACCAAAACCTTTTCTTTCTCCTAATGAACTCTTTGTCTTTATTTTGTGTGAAGAGTGAATTTAAAAGTCCACAGCTGCAATGTCTTACTGCACACGATCAAATAGATGTGGTCATAGGAAATTCACAAATATTTCTTAATCACAGAGACCTCCTCTTGCTTTTGTTGTTTGCACAACTCACAATTCAACGCCGTGTGTTAGAGCAAACACATGACTACATTTTTTAGTTTTGTTTAATCATGTTGGAAACAATATTGATATTTTCAACCGGCTAGCAAAATCCGACCTCCCCTTATTCATTTTCAGGGATGACAGATATCGAGTGGAACTGTCCTTCATTCACATGACTGTGGAACACAAACTAACACGTGCTACTTACACTAACTCCAAAGTGCTCGGTGATGCCCCGGCCATGTTCTCCCAGCACACCGAAAGACACACTTTCCTCCAAAAAGATGCGTACTTTATACTTGTACTTTAGCTTCACCTGGAGATGAAAACCATGGGAAAAAAACAGCAAAAGTAATTTCACTAAATAAGCATCATTTTCAGTCAAATGACAAAAAAAAATTAAACTCAAGAAGGATTAACATCTCCCTCTAAAGTTTGAAGTCTGTTTATGTAAAAACTGTACTCAGGAGAAAGTGGGGACAGTGTGTTTTCTCACCAGCTGTGGGAGGGGGCAGATGTCTGCTGTGTTCAAATACAGGCCTTCCACAACAATGAATTTTCTGGTCACTCTGGCCTTGCGTGGATTCTGTCAAAACACACAGCAGAAAACAGCCATTGAAGAAAGAATTTGGAAATATCATTCAATTCTTTTGCACATACATTTGAAACTTTTTCAGAAACTGTAAACATATTTCACCAAAATTTAGTGTTTTTGTGTCACTGTATACCTTGACTAAGGTTATCTTTCTGCAAAGAAATGAGTTGAAACAAAACACAGGTAAATTCTACCTGCCTAAACATGGCACATATGGTGACAAGACTAGGATTGTTCATGGCTCTGATTCTACTTTAACTGCAGTTTTGTATATTACAGATATTTGTCCTGAAGTGACTATATTTCCTCGTACAATATGCATGTGCAGTATGTGCATGACTCTTTCCCCACCTTCTGGTCTTCCAGCTCCTGCTCCTTTAGCAGTCGCTCCAGATCCTCCATGTCATTGTGCTTGAAGTACTTAATGAAGCTCCGGGAAGCCTGCAGGCCCTTCTGGATTGCAAAACATGCTGCCTCATCTCTGCAAAAACGAGATCACAAACAGCACACAATAGTAAGTTCTATACTTGTGTAAGCAAAGGTTGGTGCATCTGGAGAATAACACAAAAAGAATGTCATCAACAAACAGGAACATTGAGGAGAAACATTATAGTTGCAACATACAGCCCTCTGGGTGAGAAGAGAGAAGCATACAATACACAAGCACCTACACAAATACAATGTCGCCTCTCTTGGAGTAGGCAGGAATGGCGCTGGCTATGGTTGCAAAGCCGTAGGAGTAGATGATGGCCTCCTCTGTTCTCATAAACTTAGCCAAGCGCTCTTCTAACTCCAGGTGAACATCTACAAGAAAGAATGTTGATGACATGTATTGAAAGATGGCATGTATTTCAATTTTAACAGTATACAAGCCTGTGAAAAAAAATATCACCCACCAAACGTTCCATAGAAGCCTCTTGGGCCACATGTACCCACGCCATACTTTCTAAGAGATGCGAGTGCCTTTTGCTGAAACAGAAAAGGATTTTAAATAATGAAAGAAAGAAAGAAAGAAAGAAAGAAAGAAAGAAAGACAGAACACTGTGCTATAGTTATATACAAATTACATCCTAATTTGTGAATTATGACTCGAAATTCCATTTTTGTGATAATCTTATCATGAGCACCAAAAGACTTTCGCAATACACTATTTTATCCTCTAGTAATAAATCAATGGTGCTGACAAGATGATCATGTTCTGCCATGAAATTCATTTAATGCCGTTAAAATACACTGAGCAATAAAACAGCTGCCGCTGACCACCAGTCTGCAATCAGAGCTGGATACAACCTGAATTTTAAGAAGCATGGAAAAGCAATTAGACTAATGCCTGCATTCACAAGGGTACAAACCTTAACACGTGCATTATTGAGCAGGCCCAAGAAGTTAAACGAGGCAAAGTTAATGCACTCTTTCCCATTAACAATCATTTTGTGGCTTGGAGAGCTGTAAAATAAAAACACTGTTATTAGCAAGCAGGAGTGCAGCGCATATGAATTATTCTTTCAGCTCGGAGTCGACAGAACCGCTATAATTAGTCATGTCAGAGCTAATAATGTAAAACCAGTGAACCCAAAGAGAAGGTGGTCCAGTCCAGCTTACCCAGTCACGACGTCATAATTTAGAGATGGTTGATCTTTCAACACAGGAGGAACCAGAGGCTCTGGCTGCCATTCTTCAATTAACTCCTCTTTTTCCTAAAATATTCACAAAAAACATAAATTTCAGCATTCGATCATCTGCATTAAAAGCTTTGAAAGCAGATTAGGTTTTGCAGACATATGCTATATGGTCAAATGTTTGTGGACATCTGATGTTCACACCCATATGTGGGCTTCCCCCAAAGTTTTACCATAAAGCTGAGAGTACAGAACTGTATAGGATGTCTATGTGCTGCAGCATTAAGATTTCCTTTCCCTGAAACTAAAGAGTCCAAACCTGTTCCAGTCAATGTCAGTGCCTGTGTGTGTGAATGAGGTTTGCCAAAAAGACATGGTTTGTCAAGACTGGTGTGGAAGAACTTGAGTGGCCTCCACAGAGAACTTCTCTCAACCCTACTGTACACCTTCGAATTTGAACGCAGACTGAAACGCTTTCCCAGATGAAGGAATGGAGGACTAAACCTGTAATTGGAAGCACATTTACACTCGATGAACACTATAGGAAACACTATACCACAGTGTACTCCCTTTGCTCTCAGTTGTTTGTGCCATCGACTTTAGAAAAATTTCTTTGAGATTCTGGTCCATGCTGAGAGGATCGTATCTCAGATTTTCTGCAGATATTTCTGGTACACTTATATACTGCACGTCCCCTGTTCTACCACATCCCCAAGGTGTTCTATTGAATACAGATCTGGTAACGTCAGGAAACCACTCTGAGACGAGTTTTCATTTGTGACATGGTGTGTTATCATGCTGGAAGTAGCCCCTGGAAAATGGGTAAAATACTCAAATAGGCTGTGCCATTCATATGATGACAGACTGGTGATGGTATTAATGGTCCCAAAGTTTGCCAAGAAAACATTCCCTGCACCTCCACGGGCCTGGACTGATGACACAAGGCAGACTGGGTCCATGCTGTTGTGCTTCTTTCCAATCACTGGATGTGTTTTCTTTATTGCACCATTCTGAGTAAACTCTATAGATTGTTGTCCCAAAAGATCAGCTGTTATAGAAAAACACAAACTAGCCCATCTAGAACCAACACTCATACCATTGTCAAAATCACTGAGATCACATTTTCACACCATTCTGATGGCTGAAGATTACTTGAAGCTTCTGGACTGTATCTGCATTAATTTATGTACTGCACCGCTGACACATTATTGACTGATTAAAAAACTTTATTATCCAGCAATTTACCTTATTTAATACTTAGTTTTGGTAGAAGATAAATAGTACCTTAGTTTTGGTATACAAAAATATTCTAACAAAAATTATGAAAACTCCATTCCCACAGGGATATGATGACATTTTTTATAGTAGTTAAAAGGCCAGGCTGTAAATTTCCATTCAGACAAGAATAAAATTGCCCAGACACTCCAGTAATAATTTCATCAACTATTATGTCATGTGGCTTAAAGGGTCAGATTAATTTTCATTAATTGCAATTGATAACTGCAACAATATAAAATTTATATCTGCCATTTTGCCATCAAAACAACTTCAACGCATAAAATTAAATTATTAGATGATTCTTTGATATCATTGGGTATTTTCCTATTTTACATTTGTTGGTTAATCATTTGACAAATACATATATATTTTTTCAAAACTAGGATAAATCTTTTTATATGATTGGACAAACAGGAACCTGAAGTAACATAACATTATGCAACACGGCCAATCAGTGATAAATAAACTGACTGCTAGCGCAAATATGAAGAATTAAAAAGGAAAGCACAAATGATGCATGTAGAAATACCCTTTCTATGATATCAAAGTAATGGTCATAAAATGGCATTATATGATGTTTCTAATCCATGTTTATATGACTGACTTATTGTTAATGCACATATCTTGTTTTAAGACAGACACTGACCACAGTGCAAATATGAAGATCTTTCATTTTATTGACGAAATGAGATTTCTAAAGATCCTACAGTGTTCTGACTTCTGCCATAAAACCTGACCTATAACCTTCAGTTAAATCTAAAAGACGAATCAAAAATATCTACCTTAAATCTACCTTCCAATTCTCATACTTTCTCATACTTTTTTAATTCTCAAAACAATCAATCATTCACAATACACACAAGATCAACAGTAAAGTTGTTTAGAATAAAGATGTGTTAAATCTTTGCAGATTTCTTTACCTTGTCAGTGAGATCAGACCTCTCTTGCAGCTTATATGTTTTCGAGAACAGCAGTCTGATTATCCACAAGATCAGGATTCCTTCTAAGATTAAATGATACGCTGGAGCCTAGGAGCAGGAGGAAAAGTGCAGAAGTCTGTTTATCCTCCCTGATTAACTTTATAGTGAGTTTAGATTTTATTTAGTGTAATATGACAAAAACTGTTTTACAGTCATCGATGAAAATGTATGTATGAGAGTGTATAGCATGTAGAAAAAGGGTTTCGCAGTTAGAAAGCTCATTTGGTCTCTATGTTTGTGGAATAAAACTGATAAGTGTATGAGGGAAAAGCACACAGTGTGAAACTAAACTCCACATGACATACAAAACTCTTAATTTTACATTTCTTGAATTTCCCGAGGGGGCACGGTGGCTAGCACGTTTGCCTCACACCTCCAGGGTTGGGGGTTCGATTCCCGCCTCCGCCGTGTGTGTGTGGAGTTTGCATGTTCTCCCCGTGCCTCGGGGGTTTCCTCCCCCGGTCCAAAGACATGCATTGTAGGTTGATTGGCATCTCTAAATTGTCCGTAGTGTGTGAATGAGAGTGTGTGTGCCCTGCGATGGGTTGGCACTCCGTCCAGGGTGTATCCTGCCTTGATGCCCAATGACGCCTGAGATAGACACAGGCTCCCCGTGACCCGAGAATAGATCGGATAAGCGGTACACAATGAATGAATGAATGAATGAATGAATGAATTTCCCGAGTTTGTCTTATTAAACTGCAAATCACTAGAACAGTTAAAAACAAGCAAATAAAAAACGATAACGAGCATATTTAAAATCAGCAAACATTCTTTTATAACAAAATAAGAAACTTTTAACTGTTTAGTAATGTTAAAGTCTTTGTTAATTGGGTTGTTGAACGTAGACAGCTGGTGTAGCTAATAAACGGGATTAAAGTCTTAAACCTAAATTGCTGCTTATTCCCTACATTAGTGCACTTCATAGACTACGGAAGAATGAACTCTACACACTATATAGGGAGCTATATTTTCCACAGGGATTAATTCGGGATTGAACCACTACCTATTTGGCAACCTAGTTTTACTTCCTGTATTAGCTAGACAACAAACTAGCTTACAATTTACAATTCAAAAGACACAAATCCGACATTATTTCAATTGAATAAACACACAAGACAATACGTTTTTTTAAATAAAACAAATTATATCGCACTAAAATTTGCACTAACCTCGTAAAAAGCTTGCACCATCTCAACTAACACCCACTGTTGCCCCGCCGCCATCTTGGTTATAAGGGTCACGTGACCATGCAGTATACGTCATTTTGTCTACAATGTGCTTGTGCCCTCTTGTGGACTCTAACTGAAGTAATAATAAATACTGTTTAATTTTAAATTTAAGACTTTTTAAAAAAAAATTATTTTTAGACTTAATAAAAAAAAAATTGTAAGCAAACATAGAAGGCATCTTTGCATCTAAAATTAAATTCTTGATTTTCATTTCCTCTTTGTATGGATTTGATGTGCACAGTACATATAGAGGTACAAATAACATAAGCCAAGCCAATAAATGAAAATTGATCAGTTCTGTTTTTCTTATTATTTTTCTGTGTAATGCATCTGTTATCAGTCTAAGACCATACAAACTTATCGTTTTCAATCCTGTGTTTTGATATTTTTTGGTTTGAAAAAGCAAACTGCAAGTCACATGGAAATCTGAAATATAAAGCAAAGAAAGTAAATGTTCAATATCATTGATCCCTGTTTAAATGTAATAAATATTGTGATATTGACCAGGTTGACTGATTTGTACAAACGGCTAGCTTTTCCTCATCTCTAATCTCTTCTATTGAAGCATGTGTTCAGATGGAATTCTGTTGGATTTGTGCACACTGTCTATAAAGCAAAAAAGGCAACGTACAAAATACTAGGAAAAATGTAAAAGATTCCACTCAAATGTCATCATTTATAATGACAAATATTGTATTCATTTAGAAAAGAATACAAAATAGAGGCATTTTCACTAATGAATCCCAGTCTATATTCTAAAGGTTACATGTGTCAGGTCAGATCTATGGCTTGGCTAATTGGAGAATTTGGGCAGTTACTTAGTCTGGATTCCAGTGTGATGTAAGGTCAGTTTTGAACAGATGACCCCTTAAGCTTTATCGTTTAACAAGGGAATAATACCATACATCTAGTGGCGTAATCTTGATGTTACTCATCTCGTGGGCTTCATCAAGTCCACACTGTAGGCTCCTTTGACCTACCTGCACTTATAGATTAAACATATAGACTGAATTATAATAAAAGCAGTGTGATACATTTAATCAGAATTGTACAAGTATTTAATCCTAATATATATATATACTGTTTGACAAAAAAAAAATTCAAAACACAGAAACGTAATTATATTCGTTTATTAGTACAAGATTAATACTAATTATACCCGTTTCCACATGCATATTAAAGCCTTGGAATTTCTAATAAAATTTCCAGTAAAATATCAAAACCTGGACAGTCATGCCAAAATGTAGTCAAAGTTGTTTGTCGTTCATTGTTTGTCTAAGTCAGGCATGTCCAAAGTCCGGCCCGGGGGCCAATTGCGGCCCGTGTTCAAATTTTCACTGGCCCGCAGCCTCTGTTAGAAAATCAATAATATGCGGCCCGCCAGCACTGCTGACTACAGTATAAAATGACATGGCGACTGTAGCTAAAAAAAGGAAAGTTGACAGAGAGGGCCGACGTTTCCAGGACAAGTGGAAATTGGAGTATTTTTTCACTGAAATACGAAACAACTGTGTCTGCCTAATTTGCCAAGAGACTGTGGCTGTTTTCAAGGAATTTAATATCAAGAGGCACTACCAGACAAAACATGCTAACTACGACAAGCTAACTGGAGACAAACGCGGTGAAAAACTGAAGCAACTGGAAGCTGTTTTAACGGCACAGCAGCGCTTTTTCACAAGAGTCCGTGAGTCAAATGAAAACGCCACAAAGGCGAGCTACGAAGTGGCAACGCTGATTGCCAAGCACTGCAAACCTTTCACTGAGGGTGAATTTATTAAAGACTGTGTGATGAAAATGGTTGAGAAAATTTGTCCTGAGAAGAAGCAAGAGTTTGCCAATGTTTGCCTGGCTCATAACACTGTGGTACGGAGAATTGAAGATGTTTCATTAGATATTAAGAGACAATTAGAAGCAAAAGGAGCAGAATTTGACTTTTTTTCGTTAGCCTGCGATGAAAGCACTGATGCATCCGACACCGCTCAGTTACTGATTTTTTGAGAGGAGTGGACAATGACATGAACGTGAGTGAAGAGCTTCTCGACCTCCAGAGCCTGAAGGACCAAACAAGAGGAACAGATTTATTTGTTTCTCTTTGTTCAGCCGTAGAAGACATGAAACTACAGTGGATTAAAGTCACTGGGATTATTACGGATGGCGCACCTGCCATGGCTGGTGAGCGAAGTGGATTATCAACCCTTGTCTGTAACAAAGTCAGCGAAGAAGGAGGCAAAGCTATCAAACTCCATTGTATTATTCATCAAGAAGTTCTCTGTGCCAAACATATGAAATATGATCATGTTATGAAACCGGTGATAAAGGTTATTAATTATATTCGCTCCAAAGCCTTGTGCCACCGCCAGTTTCAACAGTTTCTGCTCGACATCCAGGCCGAATACGGAGATGTTGTGTATCACAACGACGTAAGATGGCTCAGTCGAGGGTCTGCACTGCAGCGCTTCTACTCTCTTAGGGAGGAAATCGGACAATTCTTGGCAAAAAAGGGACAACCGATGCCAGAACTATCTGATCCTTTTTGGCTGGCTGATTTGGGATTTTTAGTTGACATAACACGACATCTGAATGCGCTGAACACAAGCCTTCGGGGGCAAAATGCAATGGTAAGCCAACTGTATTCACACGTCAAAGCTTTTCCAACCAAGCTGCTACTTTTCCAAAGGCACCTGTCACAAGCGCAGCCCAATACCACACATTTCCCATCGCTGCAGAAAATTATGACCAGTTTCCCACAGAACAACATCAGTGTGCAAATGAGAAGGTATGCAACAGATGTCTCATCTCTTGTTGAGGAGTTTCAACAGCGCTTTCGGGATTTTGCAGCTATTGAAAAGGACATCATACTTTTTTCCTCTCCTTTCTCCGTGGACCCTGATGACGCTCCAGAACACCTGCAGCTGGAGCTCATTGAGTTGCAGTGTGACGCCGAGTATCGCAGTCGGCACCAACAGCTCCCTCTTGTCAACTTCTACCGCAGCTGGATGAAGGCAGGTTCCAAGAGATTCGAACATTTGCTAAGAAAATGCTGAGCTTGTTTGGCTCGACATACCTGTGCGAGAAGACGTTCTCGGTTATGAATATTACCAAGAGCTGCGTGAGGACGAGACTAAGTGACTCTCACCTGCGTGACGTCCTGCGAATCAAAACCACTGTTCTTGAGCCAGACCTGGACTACATACTGCAGTCAAGATCTCAGTATCACCCTTCACATTAGTGTAGTCAAGATATTTGTTTAGTCCCCTGAGGTGAAGAAATTCTAAAATCTTAATTAATTGATTTTTCGTGATGATCAAAACCACTGTTTTGAATTTAGAAGTCTACAGTTAGCATTTAATAGTGAATAATATGTAATGTTTCTAATTACGTTAGATATGTTTAATCTTCTCAAATTTGTTTTTTTCAAGACTTTCTCTTCATTTTATGTAGTCTTCAAATATGAAAGGCAGGGTGAATTTAAAAACTTGAAAATGAAAAAAAGTATGCCATTTGCAATAAAAATTTCAAAAAATAGTTCATTTGTATTTAATGTTCTTAGTTCAAAGAATGTCAGACTGAATGGTCGGCCCCCACACATTTTCACCTTACCAAATCTGGCCCTCTTTGAAAAAAGTTTGGACACCCCTGGTCTAAGTGATATAAAGTCATTCTGTTGTTTTAGTCCTCCGGGTGTCTTTAATGGCCAGCAGAGGGCGCTGCACTGCTGCTTCACATCCTGGGAGCGACATTAAAGGCTGGACACAGCACTGATGTAATATTGTAGACTTTAAACTTTAAATGTAAGTTACATGTTTACATATACATTCTAGTCATCAAGTCATTCTAAGCATAATAAAAGATTGTTTGATTGAGTGATTTATTTATCTTTCTTCTCGTGGTCAAGGTGATTGACAGGTACAATGTTTGCAAGCAAGTTAACACCAATTTACCACAAACCTTATTAACCTCTTGTGGCAGAGGTGTGTCCTCTCTCAGCCATTAAATCATGCATATTGTGGAGGCACGTCCAGGCCTGTGCTGAATAATTAGTCTTTATCTAGTATGCCAATGAGGCATTGGTGGCTCAGTGGTAGGTTTCTGGCCTATCATGCGGAAGGCCCGGGTTCGATTCCAGCCAATGCCTCAACCCCAGCCACTGGATGCAGTGCCGGTCCCAAGCCCGGAAAAAATGGGAGGGTTGCGTCAGGAAGGGCATCCGGCGTAAAACCTGTGCCAAGTTGTTGTGCGGACCAATCGGTTCGCTGTGGCGACCCCGAACAGGGAGCAGCCGAAAGCAACTTCTTCTTCTATCTAGTATGCCAATGTCAATGAGAACAATGAGAACAATGTTTCCTGGCAGCATTTTCTAATACGATTGAAGTAGAAAAAAAAAATTAAAAGAAGAACAAATGTAAAATAAAGGTGGTTGAAGTGTATTGCATGCTGGCAGCCTTCAACAGACATGTGACTTTATTAAGATAAGGCTACTGGGTTACCACGAACCGAGAAACAAGTACTATTAAACACTAGCAAATCAACATTTCTAGAAAATCAACATGACCTAAAATATATTCTTATACTTCCTTATTTCCTGGAATGAAGGACAAAAACATCACATATGAAGTCATTTTCAGTCGCACGAAAGCCAGAAACAGGACAGTGGGAATGCATGAAGTCGAACTATGAGGCACATACAATAAGCTTGATTATTATATTATATATGATAATAAAATATATAATATACAGATTAATACATCTATCCAGATCTATCCAGAGCACCTCTATCCAGATAGAGCACATTACAGGAGTATAATGGCCCATCTGTTGCTGTTTACAGTGTTCAGCCCTTCTCTGCTTTTTTTAACAGTAAGATCACCACTGACATTTTTTTCTTTTAAAACAACCCTTTATTAGACAATATGTTAGTCTACCCTGTAAATGTACAAGTGAAGACTATATCTCATAATATGTGCAAATTGTCCATTATCAGTGGTTTGTCTCTGTCTGCTATTTGTTTTTAATTGTGTACCCACAAAAATAACCCATATTGTCAAAGTTCAGAAATTGCAAATATTATATATCTTTATACAGATGTAAAATCCAACATAGTGTCCAAGTAAGCTGGACTGCAATGAGTGGGAAGGTTCATTGTTTAAGGTGTTAAGATCGTTCTCATTTTATTTTTCTACCTTCTGTTGAAAGTTGCCTTAAATATTTGCACAGGCGTTCATGAAATGACAAGTGACAGGGTGTGGGTGTGCTAAACCAAGTGGAACAGTCCAGGTGGAAGACTGGAAATATTTATATTTATCCCTAGGTTTCTAGGATGCTACTTTCTGTATGTAATAATTCAAAATGAATAACGTACATTCATCAGTTGGATTATGTACAAACACTGACTTTATTCATAAATTCTGTGCACTTTCTCGAATGAATGCGAGAGTCATCGGCATTGATGTCACTGAGAAAACCTCTTCATTTGCTACCTGACCGGTTGCCTAGCAACAGCATGGAACACCAGCTGATGGCTTTGCAAAATGTAAATGATCACGGCCTCCATGAAGGCGAGATGCAGAGCGCCAGGGCCTATTCAGTACATCCAAATAAATCTACATGCTAGTGAGCTAGGCATTCCATCCTAAATGTTATTTGTGTAGGTGTGACCCAGGTGACGGTGTGTTTGTCTGTTTGCTATGACTGAAGTGATGGTGTGTTTGTGTGTTTGCTACGACTGAATGGCACAAATCAATTTGATGGTCCTCAAAAATGGAACAAATCAATTAAGAAAGAAAATAAAATGCAATCAGCGAAAAAAATCCTACACAGTAATCATTTCAATAATTCAATAATCTTATTTAATGTGCAATAATACATGAAGTCATGTAACATGGAAAAAATATTTATTTCAAGTGATCACATTTGGTAATGTACAAGCAAACACAAAATGCAAAATAAAAAGCGGTCAATGTATAAAAATGTGCTCCAGCATCTAAAACAAGAATTTCTCGAAATCCCTGATGATGAAATCCATCTGTGGTGAACAGAGGCTGAGGGTCATTGCAATTGTAATGCATGCCAGTTACACCACTGAAGCCAAAAAGCTCAATATTTTGTGTGAACCTGATCATTAATGTCTTCACTGGTTTCAGTTTTTATACAGAGAGAGGTGCCAACATGTATCCTTAAAATCCTAGTAGAGAGAAGAAAACTGCCAACCAAATAGACCAAAGCTCTGAATGTTTTTTACTGGTCCACAAATTCACACAAGATCTAAAAGATCTCAGTGATCTTTAACCTCTCATGTCCCAAGTTCTCCTCCCATTTGGTTTTTCTGTCATTTGATATTTTTTGTTTTATAGCTGCTTTATCTCAGAAAGCATATAAAAGCATCATTTTCAGTTCTCAGTGGGTTAAAAAAATCAGGCTAAATGACAAAAACCAGGCTAAATGACAGATGTTGCCACCCCTGTATTACATCACATTACATGATCCTTTAACCATACCTTCATAGAGAGCACCAGGAAAACATTTCACTTTGTCCAGCTCTAAGCTAAGAAACCCTGCCAAAATTCTTAATTTTGACAACATGATGGGAAACATTTTTAAGACATGACGTTGAACACAGGGGTTGAGGGGCACACAGAAGGAATACAGAAAAATAAATTAGCATAGTTCAGGTTGTGGCACACACAATACACACTATATACAAACAGAAAGCACTTGAGAGAACAATTGGACATTCAGCTGTGAGTTCACACATCTCACTGTATGGCCTTTTATCTCATTTAACATTTCTGGGCCTGGCACAGATATCTATCTCTCCAAACTGAAGTTTTGATTTACAAATTCATAAATAACGTGACGTGAATAGTTCAAGTTGTTAATTGAAACTAATTTTATTTATAAAATTGATTTATTCAGAGGCAATTTATTATTGAAGCCTGGGCAACATGATTCCTACAAGTCATCTACTGTATTTTAACAAGCTGCACTTCCTATTTTGCAGAATTCTTCATGTTCATTATGCATTTGAAAGATTAGTGCAATTTACTACAACTTATTTCGTTTTATAACTATTTAAAAACATCAGTATCTCAAACCACAAACAGAAACAGTTTAACTTATTAAATATCAGATTTTGGGAATTTGTTCAAAAGCAAGTACAACTGCTAAAGGGTTATCTATGAGGTTACTTTAGAGAGAGAATTGGCCCCAATTTCAGTATCTTCCACAATCTCATAAATAATGCTGCCATACCAGCTTACAGCATAAGGACATTGACGACAATGTCGTTTTTCCACATTGTACACCAAACAACTATAGCTTGAACATCTTCATATCAAGTTTATGATAAAACATTTACAGCAGTATGGTGAGAGAAATGTCAGTTGTGCATTTAAGCATCAGTTATTGTTGCTCTAATCATATTTTACAACAAAGAAAAACAAAAATACAAGAAATGTGATCTGAAATGGCATAAACAGCAAAGGAATAATCACACTTCTTACAAAACAACACTCATTTGAGCTTCAGTCAAAAAAAATGGTACTTCTGCTACCAGAAGTGAGTCATCATTCCATCAAAATGAGCATTTTGGCATTGCATGGCCAGAGCTAGCAACATTTTATAAGAACATTGTTGGCGTGTTTGGTGCCAGGTTTTAGACTAAAAAAGTCTCTCAGTGAAAAAAAGGAATAAAACAAAACTACAAAGTTTGTACTTGGAGGTTCCAGACCTTCATGTGTGAGTGTTGAGAAAATGAGCTGTTCGAACCACAGACAAATAGGCCAGGTTACACCATGCACTGCTAGGCGTTCGAAGACAGGGCATGCAAGCGTCCATTATGAGGTTGGCGAGGATACTGACAGCCATGGACAGGGCATCCTCATTCCCATGAAGTGCATTATGGTCCGTGTGTTTGCCTGGTGAGAACAAGGGGCTGCTGGGAGACTATGGAAAGCGTCAGAATGGACACACTGATGCAGTAGAATCCTAGTAGAAAAGAAATAAAGAGCATTCTCTGTCAAAGGTTGTCAAAGTTTACTCAAACAATCATCTAAAGCTCTTGTGTCTTAGGATTTATAATTCAATCAGAAATCAGCATTTAAAAATAAATTACTCACCTCCTTTATTAGAGATTATCCTGCTTTTGTGTCTACCAGTTGCATCTGCACATTGATGGGCATGGTCTCGCCCCCGTATCCCCCCTTTGACTGCATTTGGTTCTGAATTGAATTTACCTTTAAAAAAAAATGCAAAGGATTAGAAAATGAAAAATGAACTACTGAACTATTTTATAGGTACTTAAGTATAATGGGTCTCATTTACCAACCTGGATATGAACATCTACATCATTTACAGGAGCAATTAGAAATAAGATATTCATGAGAATCCAATTAGTTTGTAAATTTACGTATAAGAAAACTCACTTAAATCAACTTTAATTGTTTGGCTTTAAATAGGAAATAAACCCCATATTATACAATTTTACATAATTATACTGTAAAGTGTAATTATTTGTAAGAAAGCATTGTAAAATTAGTCCATAAATTAGGACTAGGTATTCAATTAGTACATGAGAAATGCCACACTATAGAAGGAGTAACTGTTAGTGTATGGTGGCTGACGGACTGCAGGGGCTGAGCAGAGGAACTGGAAGATTTAGCACTCTTTCAGTGTTTAGTCATCATTTTAGCCATTCCAGCTCACTGAGCTTTGCCTTTTATAGAGTTTTGTGTATCACTAAATGTAAGTAAGCTTTACTGTGAAAGCACTTGTTATAATTTATGACTGACTTGTATTTCTGAACATATAAAATAAAAGCTATTTATTTGATTAACCAATTAAATCCAAGAAATTTGTTTGTAGATTATAGATATATCACAGTTGATCAGAGTAAGGTAAATTATCTTACAGAGTCCATGCCGCTGAACAAATCTCCAGATCCCACATGGGCTGTGTGGACAAAGTTCGTGGGCTCACCAATCATACTCCTGTCAATGCGCCTCCGTCGTTTCTGCAGAGGAAATAGAACATATGACATCAAAAAGAGTCGAAGATAAGCAACCACTATTTAGCCAAAGCTTCAGCTGTGTTTCTGTTTCTGATCTGATTAGTACAATCTGCTGGATAAATTATTTAGTTATCTTAATCTAAAACACAAATAATACACATGGAAAGGATTTTAAAACGTTACGGTCTTTCCCAATAGATCCAAACTGTTCAAAAAACTGAGTATCTTTCTTATCCTTATACTTTAATAGGACAACAGGTATAATTAGTGCAGAGGCTCTTAAATTGTTTTCTACAGAAATTAAAAGGTGCACAAGAAGATGTAGGATGTAAGATTGCACGATCAAGCCTTGTAAAAATCACACTCATGTAATGTACAGCTATGAGTTTAAACATCACATCTCTTTATAGCTAATGCAGTGGAGAGACATTCACAACTGTGGCCTTTGCCTTTGAGAGATCAGCAAATTAAAAGTCATCATTTGTGGCTTGATGTGAAGAAGCACTGCCTTCAGCATCATCAGAAGCTTTTTTTTCCCTTCTACTCGATCACCAGTCAGCTGCTGCCTACAACCCATGTACCCAGTTGCTATGACGACCCAACAGTGGGTGAGGTGATGGCATTTCACACTTCAATAGACCTGAAATGGCAAAACCTGCAGCTGCATCTTCCAATATAATCTTTGAGTTCTAAATGCATTTGTACAGCCTGCTACTCAAACCTGTAGCCAATTATATACATTAAGAATGGTTAATATGATAATATGCTTTTAATTACAAAAAATATTGATTTTCAGTGTTAAATATCCTATTTTTGTCCATAATAAAGTATCATCAAACATGGTTCTTTTTAAATGCAAAATGTCAATGCAAAATGTCTTTTAGCAAACCTATATATTTATTGTGTTGCATACCATCTTTTGTAGAAATGTCATCAAATATTGTGAGGTGGTATTTGTGCCACATCATATAGCTGGGATTTTCGTTAACATTACCTTTGTAATTATGAGTTATTGCTTTTTTAAAGACGCGCTACATCAAGCCCTCTAAACTGAATAAGCCATGCACCACGGCAGTGCCAAACTGGAGTGTACAAACAAATCTTTATTTGTTTTCATCCAGCACTAAAGGCATGTGAAAATATAAAGGATCTAAAGGTATTCTCCAAAGCTGGCCTTTGTTTCCTCAATAACTACACAACCCCTTGACTTCCCTTTAATAAGAACAGATTTTTATAAAACAGTGCTAAATCTGTTTTCAGTTCACCTACAGGCCTCCAAATAAGGATTTCACTATAATGTCTACTACAAATTGTAATGTGCCAATTTGGCTTGCTGCTGGGGTAAATGCGGGAGAAACTAACAATGTCCTCCACTCAGTGAAGCCTTGTTATACTGACTGACACTGTATGGTAATTAAAAATGTACAGTGTATCATTAGCGTGGTTTTTGAGGAAGACAGAGAGAGCAAAACATTCCACCATGGGATGAGCAGTGGACCATAAATGTCAACCTGTAACTGGGAAATTGTTTCTGCTGCTCGCTGAGTATTTGCTGATTCATTAATTAGGACACATGCAAAGGAAAACCACACAAAACCATCGATGGACTGCCCCAGACGCACAGATGACATATGAGCATGTGAGAGCACATGACACACCTACACACACCTACATAATACATCACATTTTCAAACCTTTTGCAATACCAAGACTAAATTGTCAGCCTCTACAAGGAACAATGAAGAAAACGTATAAGACGAAAGCACACCCTGTAATGTGACTGTGACTCTCACATGGATACTTCATCTGTGAGGAAGCTGATTCACTTATACAATGGCAGGAATTCAAACAGCTCTAAAATGGGAACTTCAGAGGAAACAAGTCTAAACCAGCACAGCCATTGTGAGCTTGTTACATCCCCCAACAATACAGTCCTTGTCAAGCTGAATTTTATTCTATTAACTTTTCTATGGGGCACACAACCACACAATGAACCAGTTCGTAAAAAAGGCACTGACATTTGCAGAACCCTTCTGACATCTCTAGTAAAAAAACAACACAAGCCCAACTCAGCTCTTTCATGCACTCATTGCCAGATAGCCTTTTTCATAACTCTATATTTTAATGCACTTTCATATCGTTCTTATTGTTTTGACGGTAAAAAATGTTCCGAGACATTGGAGGATAAGGATATAAGGATAAGGATGCTGGCATCAAACTTCATGGTTCGCTGCAACAGATTTGTGGTGGAAATCCAGGTTTTTATACACCCACAGAAAAGGCTTATCCTTATAACTGCATGCGAGTCCAAAGTTGCTGACCTTAAGTCCTTGTGGCCAGTCTTACAGGTCTTGAGATTCTGTATACATCGAACACTTCCTGTGGTTTCAACCAGAATGATCTTTAATCATTTCTTTAAAGCTACAATATCAAACATCATGCCAATCTTCAGACAGAGGCCTACAGGCCTGGCCAGTGGACAAATCAGCGTCTGGCTCCTTTGACCCACTCAACAATAAGTAACCGGATATCATCCTGCCTCATTGCATGCACTCATCAGCCCCTTTGCACTCCATAGACACTGAAATGGTTAGCTATTTAACCACCTTCGATTTAAACTACAGCTGTCCTGTGGATTCCTGTTCTGCAAAGATCTTAACACCTCATCATTTACAATATACATCATGTGATATCATTAATTGTGATATATTGGGGTCATTATCATGACACGAAAATAGAATAATATTTATACACAGCTAATAGACATAGAAGATTTTATGTCCTCTGGTTAATTAGTATTGTACTCAGCACACTCACTCATTTTAAACCTCGACACAAGTTTTGAACACCAAATTATATGCTTGAAAATAAATCACACATGAAGCTCTTTTCAAAAGGATGAACAAATGGATGGAGGTGGACCAGAAAACTGTTTTAAGTAAATCTTCATTACTAAACAACTGCAATTTATATACATTGAATATCAAAGGCCTTTTACTGCAGTAAAGAACGGGGCAGCTTACAGAAGAGCAGAGCACGAGTCATATTACTGCCTGATCATCTACATGTCTGTGGTCAGCTGCCGCAGAGGAAATGATCCAGACGTAGGTCTGTCACACTCGTACTGCATTCTGGTGCACGCTTATGACTGAATGCAGGTGCAGCGTGTACACACAAAGCAGTGCGGTTGGCTGTTTCAGTTTAATGACACTTCAGAAGAAATTACAACAACCTAAAAAATTGCTGTTACTGAGTTCTAAGACACAATGGTACTATAATGCTAGTGCAAACCATCTGTCTAAACTGCTCTAGTGTAATAAGGTGGGCCATCGTAAACTATTTTAAAAGAAATTCTAGGTCATGGTCAGTTTACATTCCAAGTTGACAAACATTAAATATGCCAGCTTTCTACCCCACTAAAGAAGGTACAAACATGCATGTTTGCATATGTATATATATTTGTGTGTGTGTGTGATGTTGATTTTTACTTCAATAGGCTTTCCATCTCTTACTTAAATACAATGTTAAAAAACTCTCAGCTTGATGTTTATGCATTTTCTTTCTCAAAACAAATGGCTGAAATTTGAGGAGCTACATTTAGATGTAGACAGCATACACCATGATCATTTGGTCTCAATGTCAGTTCTTATCCAAGATAAGATGGCAGGTCTAACTAGGACACACACACGCACACACACTCGCACACACACACGCCTCTTGAGGGAACCTAAGAGGCTGTGACCTAATTTAATGAACACCATAGTCAAAAATAACACAGAAAATTAAGAAGAGAGAAAAAACTCACAGCTGGTATGTGAGACACTGATTTGCATTAAGAACTGTTTTTAATAGCCCAACTTCCTGGAGCACATTGTCCTGTATATTACTGCTATTGTATTCAACTGTGACAATAGGCCAGTGGAAGACTACTAGGCAATGGGGGAATTCCACAACCCAACTTTCACTGCCAATGATGATCACCTAAGTAAAGCAGGTACAAGCCAAGGCTGTCATTTAAGACTGTAGGTTTTTTTTTTTGGAAGCTTTCATTAGCTAGTAAATATATAACAAGCCTATGCTCTAAACTGTATTAAAGTCAAACTATATAGTCTTTATGATATGTCAAAGTGTCCATCTGTCCAACTGGTCATTATTCTTCTAAAAGATCTATTAATGATGATTCACTGTGCCCTCCAGTGACATTCAAGTCAGAAAAGTAAAAAAAAATCCATTTTCATTTACCTCAGATGCTAAAGTAGATAACACATAATCCGAGCTTATAAACATGAATCCTTCTGAATATATGATTCATGAACCCTGTGTCGAATTGTTCAGTAATCACAGACCTGCAATTGTGATTTATGACACATGACACGAGAAACTCTCAGGAAATATAAGCAAATTGATCAAAATGAGCAAAAAACCTCACTGCTGAAAATTCACAGATCATTATAAATCCCATCCCAAATCATTGTATTTCTTCTTCTTCTTTCGGCTTTTCCCTTCAGGGGTCTCCACAGCAAATCATCTCTCTCCACCTATCCCTATCTTCTGCATCCTCAACCCTTACACCCACTAGCTTCATATCCTCATTAATTCCATCCATATACCTCCTCTTTGGCCTTCCTCTTTGCCTCCTGCCTGGCAGCTCCATGTCCAACATTCTCCTACCAATATACTCACTCTCCCTCCTCTGAACATGTCCAAACCATCTTAATCTGGCCTCCCTAACTTTGTCCCCCAAACGTCCAACATGAGCTGTCCCTCTGATGTACTCGTTCCTAATCCTGTCCAATCTTGTCACTCCCAAAGAGAACCTCAACATCTTCAGCTCTGCTACCTCTAGCTCTGACTCCTGTCTCTTCCTCAGTGACACTGTCTCTAAACCATACAGCATGGCCGCTCTCACCACTGTCCTGTACACCTTCCCCTTGATTCTCGCTGATATTTTCTGATCACACAGAACTCCCGACACCTTTCTCCACCATTCCAACCTGCCTGCACTCACTTCTTTACCTCTTTCCCACACTCTCCATTACTCTGGACTGTTGACCCCAAGTACTTAAAATCCTGTACCTTCTTCACCTCTTCACCCTGTAACCTTACTGTTCCACTTCCCTCCCTTTCATTCACACACATGTACTCAGTCTTACTACCACTGACTTTCATTCCTCTTCTCTCCAGCACAAACCTCCACCTCTCCAGGTTTTCCTCCACCTGCTCCCTGCTCTCACTACAGATCACAATGTCATCTGCAAACATCATTGTCCAAGGACCCTCCTGTCTGACCTCCTCTGACAACTGGTCCATCACTATAGCAAACAGGAAGGGGCTCAGAGCCGATCCCTGATGCCGTCCCACCTCCACATTGAACTCCTCTGTCTGACCTACAGCACACCTCACCACTGTCCTGCTCCTCTCATACATGTCCTGCACCACTCTGACATACTTCTCTGCTACTCCTGACTTCCTCATACAGTACCACAGCTCTTCTCTTGGCACCCTGTCATACGCTTTCTCCAAGTCTACAAACACACAGTGCAACTCCCTCTGACCATCCCTATACTTCTCCATCAAAATCCTCAGAGCAAAAATTGCATCTGTTGTGCTCTTTCTGGGCATGAAGCCATACTGCTGCTCACAAATTTCCACTACCTTCCTTAACCTAGCCTCCACTACTCTTTCCCATAGCTTCATTGTATGGCTCATCAACTTTATCCCCCTATAGTTGCTGCAACTCTGCACGTCACCCTTATTCTTAAAGATCGGCACTAACACACTTCTTCTCCATTCCTCAGGAAAAATCATTGTATTTGATTAATATTTTCATTTTAAAATATACTCTTATGCTAAAAAAGTAAAGTTTCCACCAAAGATTATGACCAAAGACTCCACCATGTTAATAATTCCTCACAAGTTAAATATTTCACCATTATTTTATATACATTTTGCTTGTCTACACAATAAGTGGGATGTAAAAGGATCTGTTAAACATCATGTCACATCACAAGTTTATGTTGGCTCATCCTACTGCATCGCTCAAATTTAACAAAGAGTTTCGCATGCTAATCATTCTGGCTATATAATACAGCAGAAGGTGGAAAGTCATTTGAATTGGGAATTTCAGTGTAGGGCTGCCAAGATTTTTGTTCATCTGTGTTGATTATGGTGAGAGCCAGTGAACACTTCAGATTCCTTACATATTTCTGCCATAAAAGGCCTTGAGCGACATAACTCATCTCCTCCCTGCAGCCCCTAAATACAGAGCACCAGACAGGAGGAGTAATATGGAGATGCACACTGCCTAGACCTAGAAAACTTCAGACTATGACACTGGAAATATGCTGGACATCATCCAATCTCATCCTGTTCATCTGAATGATGATATTTTATAACATGAATGATTTGATATATTTCATTGAAACTAAATAGAATCAAAATGTAATTATTATTTAGTAATTTAATTCATTTTAAAAAGTAATGCAAAACCGCATTAAAAGTTATATGTAGTCACGGTAGCTACGCATTCATTCAGACAATCCGTTAACTGCAGATTACAGCAAAAAGCTGACTGTTGTGGAGAAACCAAATGTAGAGTAGACTACAGTCCATCTTATGGACATTTCATTCCAGATTTAAAAATACTTTATAGAAACAGTGCTCATAAGCATATCCAAATCATACCTATCTTCCTCAAAATGTATAGAAATAAAGCATAAGGATAACTGAAAATTAACCTGGTTAATCTTGTTCAGTTATTTTTAGACGTGCTCTGAATGTAAAAGTATGCAAATCTATTTATATGCATCTTATCTATCTTGGAGTCAAGTGAAGACAAACTGGGATCTGAAGTCCTCAAGCTCCTAGGAGGTGTGGGAATAGCTTTTCAAACAGATCCAAGATCTCAACCTGGAATAAAACTACACTGATGCAAAACAAACAAAAAAAAAAACACTTGGTCACTCCGACACCCACACACACTTTCTTCAGCAGTGTCAACAACAGCAGCACACACACACCCCTTATTCTTATGTATAGGTTCATGAATAGAAACCTTGTGCTAGATCTGCACAGGTGCTGCTCAATAACCAGAGAGCACTTCCTGTTTCCTGTGGTATGAATGTGTCTCTGGAGATGAAGCACGAGTGGCTTACCGGCTGTGGCTGCTCAGCGATACAGCAATTGAAGCACAACCAGAATTCACTCATGATTAGCAGTCCTAAAGTGCTGCCGTGCCAGCGTTTGCAGAGAGTGCGAAGGGGGCCAAGGAAAGAGTCGGTAAAAAGCACGCCGGGCTCAGCGGGCCTGGCACAGTGGGCCTTGATGATATTTCTTTGTTGAAGGTGCTGGATTAAAATGGTTTTCTCAGACAAAGCAGATCCTGAGATAAACACATACACACAGCTACAGGCAGAGGCTCTCTTGGCTGTGCTTCAATGGGCAATCTCAGACCTGCAACACAAAAAAGGGAAACATGAATAGTTTATAGACTGACACAGATGTGCACACACGTGCTTATTGTAAATAGATGCAAAAAAAAAAAAAGGAAACATGTAACAGAAAAACTGTACAGACTGTTTTGATAGCACAAGTATACGAACAGAGAACGCTAACTTCTGGTTTCACTTTGTCAGACCACCAATACTAATTAGGAACTGGTCATGTCTCCTGCTTCAAGGGGAAATTAATTAGTGTTGTTGTCCTTTAGTCTGCAATTATACTAATGTGCATGTTCACATGAAACACCAAGAGGCTGGTCTACTGGAAAACAGGAGCCTATTCACGGCCAACAGCAGGCCATTTAGAACTAGCTGGATTTGGGCCATAACAGACACATGCACTAAGCACAGAGTCTGCATTGAGTCTTCTGAAGCAGCTTTTAAATTCTTATTTAAAAAGACACTGGATTATTGCCTTGTTTCAATTCCTCATTGACTATAGGCCATGATAAACAATTGACACTGATGTCAGGACAGGACTAGATTCAAATAAATACATTCAAAATCTTAATGATTATACATACATCAGTGGTGACTTTCTGAGTGCGGGACTGGACCAGCAGGTCAAGCACCGAACACGCTTACATGTCATCACCATGTTACTGTGTGGCATGATCCACCATACAAACAATATCTGGTCACTGGTGGTCCCTTTCCAGTAATACATGAGGACAGACATTTTGAATCACATAAGACCTAGCCACTTTTACCTCTGGGTAAATGGTGGCTCTGTGGTTAAGGCTTTGGGCTACAGGCCAAAAGGTCATTAGTTCAAATCTTGGTACAACCATAGCTACTGCAGGTTCATCCCTGAGTCTGAATTAAATAAGTCAATGTTAATAAAAATTTGATAGTGTTTCCATTGGTATACCAAAGATTGTAGACACAGGATATCTTAATGATGTGTTCTACAATGCTATATTTAAGTAATATCTCACGAGGACTATTATATTACAGGAAAATAATCCACACTGCTGCAGCCTAATGCCTGAGCCAGAAGTGCGTTATTCATCTTATACCAAAGCTATTTGCCAATGATTACAATTTTGAAAGATTACATATTTAAACAATACATGGATATGTTTAATGTTTTGGAACATCTAAGAAACATATTTGTTTGTCAGCATCTTAGCTTGTGACTGAGAAACCAGTAAGCACAAAGTCCTGAAGACTGGCAGAAAACTGACAGTTACTGACACTAGAAACAATAACGTATTTGAATGAGACCATTAATATTAAACTATGTTGTCTGCCAGAACAGCTGTTAGAGTTATGCCTAACAGAATGGTAAAAAAATAAAAAAAATTAACCACATAACCAAAAGCAAGTACTGACCTCTGGGAATATGGCAGTACACTGTCACAAAAAGTGCATCTCTACTACCCAGTTCTTCTTTCAGGCAGCTTCATTTTCTTTTACTGAAAGTCAGTACATTTTACACTTGGAAAAAATATAACCAAGCTGTCACTGGAGCTGACAGGCTGCCTTTCTTTGACATGTGCAGGCCAGAGATAAGAATGGACAAACCCACCACAACAGGCCTTTTCACTCCTACACTCCCACACAGGCTACAAATGAGAGGAGTGTATAGCAGAGCCCTGCTATCCACTTAAAAAAGTCATTGTGGTATGTGGTCATTACTGCTTGGAGTGCTGAGTTCTAGCCATTAACCCTGCACTCTGCACATAAGTCAGTGTAGTGTTATATTACTGCAATACACATCCACTCAAGACCCTCATTAAAGTCTCCTTTCACAAAGCGTTTTTAAACCCAAAGCAGGTGTGTTGCACACCTGCCCCATATGAAAAAAAGTTATTTAAAAAAAGGTTGCCATTGTCGCTGTTTCAATACTGAGCTCTGGGGAGTTTTCCCTGGGTCTACATGGATTTCTGCAGTTTCCCTTCCAAATTTATGCCATAGAGGACTGGTTAGAATAAATTGGCCAAAGTGTGAATGAATGTATGAATGCATGTGCATAGCGCCCTGCAATGGACTGCCGTCCCATCCAAGGTGTATTTCCTCCTTACACATAGTGTTCTTGGGATATGCTCTGGATCTACTTTGCCCGGGATAAAGTAGTTACTGAAGATGAATAAACAAATGAACAATTCTGATCCGCCAAGTCTGAACACAGAGATGTCATTTATTTCTGTCTCTCTGTAAAAGGGTCTCAGGGCTTGTACCAGTAAGCAAGTGGATAACTGTAGTCACTCACCATGCCAATGAGTGACCTACTGCTGTCCACACCCAGAGACATCTCGGTGACATGTTTCTGGGTGTGCCGCTAACAAGCTGTAAGCAGTTCTGAATCATGTAATTTAACTGCTGTGTGAAACATGGACTGCGTGGAAAGGATTTGAATGATGAACATAAGTGAAGTTCTCAAGCGGCAAGCTGCCACATGGGAATTATGACTTAAGAGAGAGGAAAGCAGCATGAATCATCTCTGAGTTTACAAGCTTTAACATTTACCACAAAAATGCAAGTCTAAGGAGGACTTGAAGCACAACAGTGTATTATAACAAAATAATCTATCAAACCAACTGAAAATTAGCAATGCAGCAGTGGAAATTCAGGGAGTGACAGTATGTCATGTCATTCCTTCCCTTTATAGAGTAGCTGATCTTCTCACTTTGATATAACTTATATATATATATATATATATATATATATGAACAGAATATATTATATATAGTTACATTGATATAACTTTAAGATAACAGATTCATGATAACAACTCAATAAAGATTTATTTACAATACACATGCTACAGTCAAAGACATTATATTCAAAAGCTGGGTTAACTGAAATCAAGCCCTTCATTTCCTATCTAACAATACAAGGAGTCAAATGTGCCATTCATCTAACTTAAAGAACGCCCTGTGCAGTCAAATCTCACATCCTGGCCTGAGAAGAGAGGCTTTGTGGACAGAGCTCAGCCTCAGACCTGTGGGCCAAATATGTATGTAAATGAGTTCTGAAGCTTCCCGAACTCCATCTTCTTATGCTAAAATTATCTGTCCTTTTCCGGCTCCTTTTATTGCTTCACTGATGTGCCTGTGTCTCTCTTTTTCAGCCTTCATCCTGGAATCATCTACAAAAATATGCCTGCAGTTCAGAAATTAAAGATTTGGATGAGTATGAAAGAAGGACTGGGCTCCCAGAATGCTGTGCTTAACTCTAAACCAACACGAGTAGCTAATGAAGGTTTGGATTATCAGAGCCAAACGAAAGATGTCCTCAAAAGCCCCAGTAAACAGATAATCAAACAAAACACTAACTACTGATTAAAGGATTGAGCAGCATACCAGCTTAAGCTATTTGGAATGGACTACTATTACATGGAGAGGTAGGGGTATTGCTATTATTGGTGGAGAATCTATTACATTTTAGTCAAGCCTGAATCATGTCAGTAATTTTTATGCAAGCACTTGAAAGAGTAAGCCATATATCATCTTCTATAAAATGACCGGTAGAAATAACCACAGGTAGAATAAATTCCACCTGTATCGTCATGCTGGTAAGGTTCTGTTGTGTCTGGTGGAAAAAAGGAGGTTTTGCCTTTCTTCCAGTATTATGACAAACAAGTAAACACTTTTTTTAGGTAGGTTTTAGTTAAGCTACTAAGCTAAGCTAAGGTACAGAGTACATACGTAATGATGAAGTTTTATGTGCCCTACAACAAGCACTTATGAAAAAAGTTCTAAACAATCAGTTTATATTAAAATGAGCTCTACATAGTATGCCTGAAATGTTTAGTGACAATCATGCACACACGATCATGAACCACCCGCATCGCTGTGATTTACACAGAGATCATTTTTTCTGTGCAAATCACTACAAACATCTTCTGCCAAGATTGTTTAACAGACATTTGTACAGAAATATTTTCCCATCTTAATAGTTATTATTACTTTTTTACTTTTATTTACAAACCCAAGCAAAACCACATGATCTCAGACAGCAAGTAAAGACTCTTATCATAGGTTTAGATACCTTCCTACAGAAGGCAGATGCTCGGGAACAAACAAAGAATACAATCGACAACAGATCCATTACTCTAAGCATTGCATATAGTGTCACTTTCACAAAAGACCCTCATGAAAGCATTCATTAGCCATGTAGGAATGGAAGAGGAGAGGCACAGTTCATCGCACTTAGTATGAATGGCCAACTGATCCAAGACACCCAACTGTTAGGACTGCCGTTTAATTGACCCTGTTGAAGGAGGAGAAAGGACAGTTTGCCTGGATGTTAGAACAGATGCCTCAGAGATGTCCACAGAGAAAAATGCTTTAGTGGTGAACTACAGTGAACAGCAAGTTGGGTGATAGGATTTTCCACAAGAGAGGGCCTGCCATGCGAGAAAAACTACTGAGCAAAACCAGCATCACGAAGTGAGAGCGGGAAAGTGAAAAAATAAGTATGCGTACACTCCAAGACTAACCCTGCACAGTCTCTACCATACGACATGCTCAGAAGTAGTGGAACTTTATTAAAAATGAATGATGCTCATCATTAAATGATAAACCCCAAAATACTGCATTGTTTGGAATGCTACAAACCAAAACACACCATGTAAAGCCAACAAATTAAAATAAAAGATGCTGCAAAACTTAACAGATGCAAAACAATGCAATCATTACTCACCCTCCACTACTGAAATGGGAGCGTAGCGCAGCAGGTTGTGCGAGAGCACTATGAAGTGTCGGGCTCCGAGGGCACTTCGCTCTGCGGGAGGCCTTTGTCCTACACTCAGTTACGGATCAGTAGCCAAGTGGCATTCACTCGCTCCATCACCAACCCCTTCCAAAAAAGCTGCTGCATGCTCCTGAACTAAGCCCTGCCTCCAGATCCACCCCCTTCTCCTTATTCCCCAGCACAATGAATTTCATCTAACCATGACGTTACATATAGGTAAATAAGCATAAACATAAATTCTGGGAACACACAAATTACAACAAAACTTAATTCTTTATAATGCAGAGTCATATAAGCACATTGCAGCTTAATATTCTTTTCTTGATAGTAAACAAAGTGATTTCTGATTTACCCCTTAATAAAAACTATACACTACATCCATCCCTTGCTGAATTCAAGCAATGTGATGAGTTTTTATAAAGGAGAAAAACTACAATTTTAAAGCCATGTTGTTAAGGTGAAGCACTGGTCAAACCATATACCGTAGACTGTGAAAGACAACAAATCACAGCATAGAAATACCTGACCAGACACTGCCAGAAATGTTTTTTTGTGCAAAGGGAGCACGCCCTGATACTCGTTTTGCCAGCCTCCTTTGCTATAACAATTGTCTGCCTTGTTGCTGGAGGACGGCCCTTAATTCTTCTATCCAAAGCCTTGTTGCCACAGCAGCCACTAACCACCGAGGAAGGGGGTTTGTCTGATTGTGAGAGATCCCCATTCCCAATACTCCCTCTTTCTGTCTCTCACTCTCTGTCTGTCTCTTAAAATGTGTTTAACAGTGGGCTTCACTCACAATTTCCATTCAAATGACACCCACATTGTGAATGCTGCAAGTTTTGGTGAAGCAAACCTTAAACTCTGTAAACGTTATTGCAGCCAATTCACAGAAAAAACAAGACAGTGTTGAAACAACAAAGGACAGATGACAAATCCAAGTTACTTACTGAATGATAATTTGCTTTGTTTAGGTACACAGAAGCTTGTAGACTTCAAGATTCAATTCAAGATTCAAAGAACTTTATTAATCCCAGGGGTAAATTGCTTTGCCTAGGGTTTGTTACAGTTAAAAGTGGAAGAGAGAAAGAAAGAAATACAGGTGCATCTCAATAAATTAGAATGTCGTGGAAAAGTTCATTTATTTCAGTAATTCAACTCAAATTGTGAAACTCGTGTATTAAATAAATTAAAGTGCACACAGACTGAAGTAGTTTAAGTCTTTGGTTCTTTTAATTGTGATGATTTTGGCTCACATTTAACAAAAACCCACCAATTCACTCTCTCAACAAATTAGAATACTTCATAAGACCAATAAAAAACATTTTTAGTGAATTGTTGGCCTTCTGGAAAGTATGTTCATTTAATTTTTTTAAATTCATGAAATTTATTGAGATGCAACTGTATATACTATCCACAAGGAGAAAACTGAAAAGAAAAGAAAAAAAACAAGTAAAAGAAATAGTAAAATAGAATAAATAAATACAGATACTGTACAAATACTGTACAAATAATAGTGTATAATTTTTAATAAGTGATAATGGTGAAGTTGTATTGTACATGAAAGGCCCATAATTACTAGTCCACCCATTATAGATTATTGCACATGAAAATGTGCCAACACTTAAAGAGTGGAATTGTACAGTTTGATTGCCACAGGGATGGAAGATCTCCTAAAGCGTTCAGTACAACACTTGGCAGTGATCAATCTCTGTGCTCTTCTGATCAACCAGCACACTGTGTAGTGGATGAGATGGGTTGTCCATGATTGAATGGAGTTTTGACAGCATACTTCTCTCAACAACAACAACATGAACTGAATCCAGCTCCATGCCAAGTACAGAGGCAGCCCTCCTGATTAGTTTGTCCAGTTTATTTCTCTCTACCACCTTCATGTTACTTCCCCCACAGAACGCTGCATAGAAAATAGAAAATGACATTAGACACCACAGACTCATAGAACATCCGCAGTATGGTGTCGCAGATGTTGAAGGACCTGAGCCTCCTCAGAAAGTACAACCTGCTCTGACCTTTCTTGTAGAGCACTGTTGAGTTTAGTGTCCAGTCCAGTTTATTGTCAATATGGACTCCCAGATATTTGTAATCCTCAACAATCTCAACTTTCTCACCATGGACAGACAAAGGATCTATTTGAGGTGAAACTGGTGAAATCCGATTGTTGATCTACTTGAGGTGAAAACTTTTTATTAAAAATAGCATGACCATACTCAAAAAGCAGGCTGCAACCTCCCAGAAGAAGATTCCTACAATAACTAACATTCCTAAGTGGATTTCAAGCTCAAAATGTTTTAATTCTTGTATGACAAAGATTGAGCTCCTCCATTACAAGCGAATAGCTGTTTTCTCAGGACTTGGAAGTCAAGAATTGTAGACACAAATGTCTCTTTAATGTTGCAGTTAAGTGCATACTAAAGCAACTTCATTTTAAACCTCATTGCGCATGCTGTTTCTTGAAATAGTTTGGAATAGCTTCATCATTATTTATACAAGAGTCGATTATGATCTTCAAACCTTGATAGCAGCTTCATTGCAGATACAGCACTTTGCACAGGGTGCACTGTTGGGAGCTTATGATGACCATATGGCACAGGCATAAGATCTCTAATCTTTCACAAGATTAACCTCTTGCATCAATCGTTTACGCAACAGATAATAACCATGGATTTAAGGAGTTACAAAGCATAGAGTGAGTCATTTATGGTGTACTAAACCATGGACTACAGAAAAACAATTGCACACCATAAGAACTAAAAATCAGTACCTCTTGTTAAAATGTGTCTCTACTTCTATCATTCCTATCTTATCTCATTCCTATCTTACTCACCACCTTGCCCTTAATGATTGGTCACGTTTCCTGGAAACAGGGATACATTGAAACAGCTCCATTTTTGAGCAAAAGCTGTGAAGTTCAAACTGATGTTCAGTTCACGTTTTTTTGCTGAAGTTCTGCTTTACTAAGCTTTAGTGGCCTTCCTCCTTTCTTGACTCTCATGGTTATCAGAAAGTGGTCAACAATTTTCTGTTGAAATGCTGCTTTACTAAGCATTAGTTTACATGCAGAAGCATAATGTGAAGGCTCACTTGAAGGCAAGGCATACAACATACAATCTTTACAAAGCCATTTTTAAACATCCATGAATCTCTCCATGTACCCCACTGCATCTGGCAAAGATGCTGACATGGCACATTCAACCACACTGGAAGGAGCAGGGTTCCAATACAGAACTCGTTATGCAAAAGAAGCCTGACCATCTGTGGTGTCTCCAGAGCTCTTTCCATGGACTGAGTTTGCCAGAATACTGAACTGCACATTTCATGTGTTCTGTTCATATCAGAAACTGCCCTGCTGCTTCACTCAAATTTTTCCTTGTTTTTCCTGTTACTCATACGGTTTTGTTTTATTACTCTGTGCATTCTAGAGATTTTTCCTCTGTTTTCACTGACATTACCATGTAGTTGCCCTATAATTCACAAATATCTGGATCCAATTAAAGGCTAATCAGTAAACTAATCCACAAATAAGTCAGAATCAAAGGGTTAAATTACATTCCTATTGTAGGCAGAGTTCCAAAAGGTGCACAGGGAAACACAGAGGGAAAGAGAACAAAAGAAATAAATCAGGATGGAAAGATCATAAGATATAAGGAGAAAAAGAGTAGATTGCAAACCTTTCTGAAAATAAAGTTTAGAATGACAGACTTATGTATGTTTTTTTTTGCCAGACTAACAAAAAAAAGACCATATACCATAAAAAATATACCATATACCATAGACCATAAAAAATCATATACAATTGCATTAAATGTGAATTCTACTCTAGTTCCAGGCATAAGTGTTGATTCTTTGCTTGTTATTAGGTATGTGCTTATGTAAGAAGTATAACAATATAAACCAAAAATATTGTTCCAAAATGGATGAAGTGTTAGAAAAACATGCCTTTTTGAACACAGAGATTAATATCAAGTAGAATTCCTGAAGCCATATTTAATACGGACATTTAAAAAAGCCATGTTTAATACAGTCATGCAGCACAAATCCTGCAGCCTCCCTATGCAACTTACCATCAGCTTCCTCAAGACAGTCAGCTGCTGAGTTTAGCAATCTGTTTGAGCCAGACAGGGAAGTGGTACATGAAAATAACGGAATAAACACCACTACAGCATAAAGGCACAGTTCCCCTAAAATACAAGGTTACAGGATGACAATTCAATCGGTTCACTTTATATTTCAGAGACTTTATTTTATTGTTACAAGAAAACCCACATCACATCACAGCCAAGCTATTCCAGAAATCACGCTAGAACTGTCTCATTTGTGTGTTATATAGCAGGAAGGCAGCTGGGACGCAGCCAAAATCTCTCCACTTATCATGCCAGGGGCCACTATGGTGATGTCATACTTCTTAGGGTTTGCAGCACCACTCCAGACAAACTGCTAATGTTTAGGCGTGCGATCACAAGACGACGGAGTCACAGGGTGTATATAACTACATGCGGATGAAAATAGCCAAAGTGATGACTTTATGTAGCATGTCTCAACAAGTCCTGTACCTTTACAGACAAAACGATGCGCAGGGTTTACTGAAATTTTGCAAGATATTAGAAGTCTCTTTATATGCAGATTTTAAACACACGAAAATTTCTACCACAAGGCTCAAAAAGGCTACTTAATGCAAAATACATGCACCCAAAACTGTCCTTACAAGTCTTCACTGTCACAGTATTGCTTAGTCACTAAAATAAATAAATAAAAAAAAAAACCTAAAAAAAAAAAAAAAAAGTGGTGCAGTGGTGGCTCAAGTGGATAAGGCTCTGGGTTGTTGATCAGAGGATCTGGGTTCAAGCCCCAGCACCACCAAGCTCCACTGCTGGGCAATTGAGCAAGGCCCTTAACCCTCTCTGCTCCAGGGACACTGTATCATAGCTGCTCCTGCACTCTGACCTTAGCTGTGCGAAGAAAAGAATTCCATTGTGCTGTAATGTATTTTGGGGGGCACACCTCCAGGGTTGGGGGTTCAATTCCCGTCTCCGCTGTGTGTGTAGTTTGCATGCTCTCCCCGTGCCTCGGGGGTTTCCTCCCCCGGTCCAAAAACATGCACTGTAGGTTGATTGGCATCTCTAAATTGTCTGTAGTGTATGAGAGTGTGTGTGTGTGTGCCCTGCGATGGGTTGGCACTCTGTCCAGGGTGTATCTTGCCTTGATGCCCAATGACGCCTGAGATGACCCGAGAATAGATCGGATAAGTGGTGAAGGTAGACACCTCCATGTTCATTACATGAGCACTTAAACAGAACTGGTCAATGTATGGAAAAATTCCGTGACTGCAGTTATCTGGACGTGGCTGGAACATGGCTTCCTTCGCAGATCCTCTGTTGCCAATCACATACATTTATGTAAACAATTTCAGCTGTAGTAAGTGCAGACTCTCTTGTCTAATATGTGAATTGAAAATACAGCTTGTGTCGATAACAAGAACAGAGGTTTTAAAGATGATTGGAGAGAGACATTTGAGTTTATTCTCCCAAGATAAACCCTGAATTGGATAAAGTGCTAACTAAACATGAAGTGAAAAAAAAAAGTGAATAGATCGCCACAGATTTTAGCAAAACAGTGGTATAAGGCAGCAGATATTTTGTGGCATGGTCTAAATGGCTTTTTATGTTATTTTGACCCTTAAGTTTTCATATGGCATTGTTGTGTTTACATTATAGTCTACATTATTAGTTCTTGTATTAATGTAAACTGAAGTGTATAAAAACTGAACATGGCTTGTGATTGTTTCTGTTCAACAGACCATGCAGATTAGCATTTAGGCAATTTTCTGTTAAGGTCTAATCTTGTTCATGAATCCAGGTGTCACATCCGGTGTACACATAATTACATGACATGTACACAAGTACACATGTACAAAATATTTGATCAGAATTAAAAGCAGCAGGAAAACAAATCAAATCCTAAAATATATTTACCTGTGTTAAGAAAAAAAAAAACATCTCCCCATTTTCAACAAGAATTATCATACCAAGTTGTTGTGAAATGAAGGCCCATTGCCTCTGGCACTCATTCAGCAAAAGCAACCTATGCTCTGGTATCTTGCATAATTCCTCTAATGTGTCCTTCAACATGCTTGTTATTTAGTGATCAGTGATCACAACAAAGTGTTTATGCTTTTTATAGAATGGACAGATCAGTTTCATAATGTTTATGAAAAGCCAAACTTATGATATTACAAATACAGTATGTTCATGAAGAAAGAATAACTAGTAGGATCTTCTAGCTAGCATAATCTCCTTATTGTGTGACTTCAATGGTTTTGAAAGATGAAAGTGAATGTGGTCTATGAAGTCACTTAAAACGCGATGTACAACGAATAAAAGAACAAAATATGCCTTGAACCGACCACCTCTCCCTGACCTACATTTTCATCTCAGTTATCAAGCGCCACATTTTTGCCACATGTAATGAGACAGAAGGTGTAACAAAAAAGCATCTCTAGCCTATATAGCAGTATATTAGACTACACTGCTATAGTCTACTACAGTATTAATATTATATTCTAAAATTATAGTATTATTCTCCACAGATAAAGTCTTAATAAATGCAACTCTATGCCAGTTTGAACATTATCTTGATGTACTATGGATACTACCACGATACATGATGAAACCTGGCTCAGAGAGGTTAAGAAAAACAAGAACAGCTTCATGCATTTTTTCAGCCATGGAGCTTGCATGGGGTACTGCTTTTGCCACAAATACCACCAAAGACAGATTTGCATTGCTGCAGAATGCAATAGTGTTGTTGGGGATTTTCCCATACCAAATGCCATCAGATACAGAAGCTGACATGAAAAAATATTAAGGTAGGGTGCAAAATCACAATTTGCCATAGTCCAAATGTCTAGAATTTTCAACAGATAAGAACCATAAGAAATGTCTCAAGTGTATAGCAAGTAAGTTACAAATATAACCAAATGATGCCATGAAAAAAAGTCTGCAATAAATCTCATTTTTTCTTCTAGGAAACCTATTCCCTCCACCAGGCCTAGTTATTTAAGGTAAACACATCTTTCTGATAGCTAATTAGTCAATTTGTCTGGTTTTTCCTAATACCATCTCAGGGAACTTTTCCTTGACTCCTTCACCTCTGGCTTGCTCATTTGGGATAAATTTAAATTTAACATTTATAATTTATTTCCTGAATTAATATTTTTCTTTAAAGCTGCTTTTTTTGACAATGTCCATTAAAAGTGCTATACAAAGGCAATTAAATTGAACAGAATTTTTAGCAATTGGGACTTTCAGGGTGCAAGATTTCTACAAATTGAAATTCCTGGATTTTTAAGAACAGACCGTTCTAAATCAGTAGGGTTTTTAGGGGTTAACAAATCAGTACCCTGGACAAAATACCCAAGTTGCAATAACCAAAAAAAGTGGAAAAAACTATTTCTGTACTGGCTTTTGCAAATCGTAAAGTTTTCGTTGGGTAAATTAACATGCAAGGATGCTACAGTGCAAGCTTCTGAATCCCACTGCCTCTTGCACTACAATTACCAACAACCTGCTTTTATTGAAAACAACTAGTTGTTCTTGAAGGTGGAAGCTTCATGTGCTAAATTAGAATATGTTTAGAAGAGGATAATAATCATATACTTATTCATTACTTTTAATCTGCACTTTTAATGCACTTAACTAGCCAAGTCTTCATAGTATAACATTATGTTAGCTGCAATGTTAGCCCAAACATGTAGGTTTCTAAGCAAGCGAAACACATGACTAGGTAAGTACATTGTTACTTGCCTGGTTGAATTCATTGGTCCAGCCCTGATTTCAGAATGACACACTTTTTAATTTGAGCACTTCTCAACAAAATGACCCTGGAGGTAGCTACTAAATAGCCAAAGGTTATGAGATTTTCTGTAAGTAACTCTTCTGTAGAAAGTCCCAAAAATACTTTTCAGCATTTTGCCATCTGACATGTTAAAATGAAGTCTAATAAAAACTCCATCACATTGTTGGGGGCGCAACCTTTACGGAGGTTCATGCTCAAACACATCAGATCCATTTCAGTTAATGCCCAGGCTCAGGCATGTTTGAGCACTGAAATCACCAAACTGGGCTGGGCTGTACATCAGAGCTGGGTACTGTTGTGCAAAGCAGAATACACCATCGTCTTTTCGGCCGTAGGCACCATAGAGAGCACAATGTCCAAAGGAGACTGGATTAACGATGTAGCAAAGCATGTTTCCCAATGCAATTTAATTAAAAAGAGGTATTCCAACTATCTGCAGATTCAGCTTGCTTGACCTGACAAGCAAATCTTCATTGTGTGAGGAATGCATTAACAGGGAAACATAACATGTTGCCAGTAAGTGGTGGGTTACATGCTGTCAAGCTCAGTAATGGGAAGTGACTACTGTGTCCTTTTAACAATGTAAGTAATTGTTTGTGTTGAAGCAAATAATAGTAAGAATTACTATTAAGAGAATAATAATAAGAATCGCTGGACAAGGCTAATAAATTTAGTGCTAGACAGGCTATTTGGAACAGTTAGTGGACTTAATAGAAGTACAGCATGCTACAAGTCTACACTATAGTGCTGAAATATACATTTTTGTGCATTCAGTGGGTGAAAGACCAAATTACACCTGGTATTATGTCAATTATAAAGCCCATATTCGTAAATTATTATAACATAATTCTTATAAGCAATTCAAAGATTATTTTATAAACACAAAGCATTACCCAATTCACAAAGTTTTACTTTACAAAGTTTTACCCAATTCCTTATTATGACAGAATACAGGAGCACATAAATACACGTTTTTGTCTTTTGGGAGTCTACCTGGAACAACCACTTCATTCTGTTTATTCCAGGTCCCATTAACTGGATTAAGCATCTCCATTTCACCAACTCCACTTCATGTCAGCCTAAACCTGTACTTAAAATGGATAATAGGCAGTGCACCACCATGAACTGTGTGTGCTGCCACCAATTATACACTATATGGCTCTTTATAGAAAGTTCAGTTGTGTTACAGTGTACAGATCACAACAGGACTGAGGTCAGCGTTTTGACTCATTTGATGGACAGGGTGTGAATACGTAATTCTCTGTGTGTTTTTCCAGGCCAAGATGAGAAGTGTGGGTTTCCAGATGTGAGGATTTAGAGTTTAAACTACTTCCTCATAAGCCTGTTCTCTCACTCTCAAGGTAGTGATATAAAACACACATCACACTCAGTTTGTAATGAATAGTCTTGGGAAAGTACAGCCCTTTATGAAAAGTTATGGAAAGCACGTCAACTGAAGCATTAAATGTACGTTTCTGAGCTGTAATTGGGACATTAGAGTGCATAGATTATGTAGTTCTGCTAAACTGTGGACATTTCTTCAGTATATATCTTGGTGATGTCTGCTTGCTTCAGGTAGACTTTTACTGGGGGGAAAAATTATATTTTTTCCGAAATGTCACCTACTTTCTGATGAAGCTGAAATTGTAAACATATGCTTTGCATGACCATAACCCTAACCCAAATGAAATGAAAACTGCACTGCCACAAATTAGGGGACAGGTTCCAAGATACATTTCCACACTGAATCTCTGACTGTTACAGAGCGTAGATGTCTTAAACATGGAAAGATTTTTTTAAAGGGAAACATATGGGGTCTAAATTAGATTACAGGGTTTTAGAGAGCCCTGGAGGTTTAAGTAAAACCCACTGCATAACGACATTATGTGGTTACCTGCATCACTATTTCTCATGTAAAAAAAAATGTAAATAAATAAATAAGGTGAGAGAGCTTTTCATGTATTTCTTGGAAGGGTCACAGTATGTAAATTAGACCTCTAATGCATTCAATGGCACAAAAAGACATGTCCTTTACACTGACATAATACAACCATGTTGAGAAGGTCCTCAGCAAAAACATTTTTTTATATCAAGTATCTGCATGACCATTGGTTAGCCTATGTTTCTAAATTCCACAAAATTTGTTACATCTGCATTGACTTGATGCATTTAGACAACCCAAATTGGTACTGGGTTGAAGGTGACCATTTGTTCTATTTAGAGTGCATATTTAGTGATTATTGTAAATGGGTCAGTCCACACTGCTACTTGTTAAGACGTTTTAAATGGAAAAGGAAAGCTGTGAATCTTTGTATAAAATACCAAGGAACCTAACTGTAACATTTTACTATTCGCTTTTCACATCCAACAAATTTTTTGGAAGAAGGAAATAACGATATATGACTATGAGTGAAAACCTGAGATTGTTGTTCTCTTTCTATCATGGTATACTGGACTAGATAAGCTACAGCAGGAAAGCAAGGTAGCATGCACTTTCATTGTGTTAGACCTACATATAATTCCATCTCATATTTTTTATTGTCTTGTAAGTTTTATACAGATACTATAATATAGTGAAAATTGGTCACATTTTTCATGCCAGATATTGTACTATGGTGTTTTTACCATATGTAGTAAAAAGGCATTAAGTACAGAAGGTGCTTTGAAAGTACACTAGTGCATTATTTTAAAAAAAAAAAAAAAAAAAAAAAAAAAAAACAACCGTGCTGGATGACTGCTTCAACACTTCTAGACACTGGATTTTCCCTCCAACTCAACAATGACTCAATAACCCTACCAAAAACAAACTGTGTCTATGGAGACATAGAAATAATAAAAGAACCAAAGATGTTTTATGAATAAACCTTTCAGGTGAAACAGAAGGGGAAAATGTGTCATGTATATATGGTGCCCTGCTGAGATGGACTGGCAACCAGTCCAGGGTGTAGTCCTGCTTCATGCCCAGCGTTTCCAGGACAGGTTCTGAATTCATTGCAACCCTGACCAGTATACAGCGGTTACTGAAGACGAATGGAGGATGAGTAAATGAACATCACCCATCATGTCCACTGATAATGTACAAATTACTTATCCTTGTGCTTTCCTCAACTCATGTTAACAGGTGTCTTTGATAATGTTTCACCATTCAGAGAATGCAATCACTTGTTCTCCGTAGCAGAAAACGTGCCATTCATTGGAACAGGTATATATATATATATGCTTTAATATAAAAGGCATAAAATAGCTATATGAGGCAGCATATTAGTTTTCTATTGTCTATCCTACTGGTGTTTTAAGAAAGAGAGCAAACCTCTTACATCATTTCACTAAATTCCAGACAATGACTTTAGGATTCAGAGGGGTGTGTCAGTCGCTTGGAGAAAACGTATATTTTTAATACTTTTTCCCATTTAGACTGCTGTTACAGATATAGTGTCATACTGTGACTCCTACAGCCATCATGTAGATATATAGACATCTCAGAAACAAAACAGGTGATGTCATTAACAGAACTGATGCCAGTGCCTGGCAGTATGTGCCAACCAAACCTGGACCTCATTTTGTATTCACTCATACGTGGCATCTATTTCGTGTCAAAACAATATTTTTAACTGAATTATTGTTTATGATAATGGAGTGATCCATATATGTGGTTGTGCTTTCTCCTCTTGATATGAATAGGAATAGCACACAGCATGAACATGTCTCGACTGCACAGCAGAAGGCCTACATGGGATTTATAAGTTACATAAAATTAATTTGTAAGGTAAGAAATAAAAGATCATCTGCACGAATAGACTAATCGTTCTTCAAAGCATAGAACAATTCTTTAAAAAATCTATGCCAAGGTGATCGTGAAAAACACGACTAACAATCACGCAAAGGACTTTGAATTAAAACGTTGACAAAACACAGAGATGAGCCTCGATCGTGTCAAAAAGCATCTTTAAAACATGCACATCTTCGCACTATCACATCTCCAGTCTGCTTAAAAGATATTACATTACACCAGTGGCTTACCGATTCGGACAGCTCCTCGATCGAACGAAGATCTTCTACACACAGGCACTGAGATCTCACCTGCGCTGTACTGACCAGAGTGCACTGATTTTTTTTTACACCCTTTCCGACACAAGCCCAGACAACAGGACACGGCGACCGGGAGTCCACACGAACCGGAGACAAAAGCACGTCTTGTCACGACCGACCTCAGCAATAAATGACTGCAGCCGGGAAAAACAGAAAGGAGTTGCTATGGTCAAACACTCCCATCACCGCTAAGGAGGTGTGCCGTTAGGACAACGTGTGACGTCAGCGCCGCCTACAGACACCTCTGTAACAGCGCGAGAACAACGGGAGAGTAAAAACTGTCTAGTAAAGTGTGTGTGCTTGTGTTTGTTTTAGATCAGAGCTTCTCAAACATTGTGTAGCCAAGGACCACTTTGTCTGGAAAATAAACCTTACAGGCACCCTCAGTTTAACATTATTCAGATTTCCCCAAATAACCTTTTAGAGCCAACAACTGTAACAAAATAATAAATAAATAAATCAGTTATGTTTCACTGAACCTTGTACCCTGGACCCCACTCTGGGAACAACTGAAAGATCAGGAACTCCTTCAACAATAAAATAAATTCCACAGACTCCATTCATTACATACATATTTAGTTCCTGAACATCATTTTAATGTATAGAATATATATTGCCTTTTATTTTGTACTATTAATTAGAGAGTAATTGAATCTCACCTTAGGTTTCCGAGCTAACACATAAAGACTGCTTTCTGAAACCGACCCTGTTCCACAGTTTTATTCAGCATGTGGAAGAGGACAACACTGTTACAGACATGAGCACTGGTGGTTGAGGAAAATCTATTTTTACACCAGGCATAAATTTCATAAACACAACACATTTATTGCAAGAAGAGCAGACAAAAATATTTACAAATATACATTAAACAGCCAGTATGGGAGGTACATTCTCACTACATTTTCACATATTCTGTTAAATAAATAAAAATTGTACTCCAAACACAAAATGCTGCTTTTCTCAGATGTTTGCTAACAGATTGTTGCTTTCGGCTGCTCCCTGTTCGGGGTCGCCACAGCGGACCAACTGGTCCGCACATCAACTTGGCAAATGTTTTACGCCGGATGCCCTTCCTGACGCAACCCTCCCATTTTTCCGGGCTTGGGACCGGCACTGCATCCAGTGGCTGGGGTTGAGGCATTGGCTGGGAATCGAACCCGGGCCTTCCGCATGATAGGTGAGTAACCTACCACTGAGCCACCAATGCCTCCTTTGCTAACAGATTGTACTTGTGAAAAATGATGAAACAACCATTTAATATTAGAGCTATCCGCATATAAATTCATATCATCTTATATAAAATATCATCTTAATTTGGTTTGTAAATCATTGAGAATGTTCACAGAAATGAGTTGCATATTGAATTATAAGGGGATCCCATGTTATGTTTAGCAACTTTTGAAAATGTTTCATACATTTAAAAGCAACTGTCTGAAAACAATTTCAGGGGAAGATCTAGACATAATATTCTGGTTTATTTTTAATATTACCACAGCTAAAATAAACATATCATTTGTTTAAACTACAGAAGCTGGGTCTTCAAGCTGGAAGCTGGATCCATGAAAGGTGCTTTCGTGTTCTGAGAGGCATTTTATTTGGCATGTTTTTAAATGAATTATGGAGAAAATTACGAGTCCAGCAAAGAAGAAGGGATAAATAAATCCATGCGAGTTATGCTTTTTTCCTAGGTGTGTCACTGTACGGTACGTTTTCTAAAAGCAGACTCTCTCGTGGTCGCAGAACTGCACAAAAAAAAAAGACAGTTGGTTTATAAGAGGTACTGTTCACGATGACCATATAACTACTGCATAGCCACAGTATTCTGCATACAGATATTACCAAGCTTATTTTCTCCAACATGCTCCGCTTGTAGGACGTTTTCCCGCAGGATTGTCTCTACAGCTTTGCTCATCTTAATCATCTTCAAAAAAAAAAAAGTCATAACTACCTCCAAAGTGACCTGAAAACATTCTTACAACTGAGGTGAAAGAAGTAGAACAAAAATCTACAGTTAATAAGATAATTAGCCAAAATTAATTAGATAATCACCAAAATGAAAGAAGTCGGCACAATAAACAATGTCTAGTCATTTATCTTTACCATATATAAGAGTCTTACCTGTTGTATATTTTCTTCAGATGCTTCATTTTTGTTTTTCTTAAATTCTTCATTGATCTTTAATCTGGCAGCTGTGGTTAAAAAGAAAATTAATGAAAAAGACTCCATTAACTCCATTTCCTTTGATAATTAGATATTTGATTCTTATTATTGCCACATACTAATGCTTCTACTTATTCTGACAATATTTTCAAATACTAATTATTCCGCACACTCCTTTCCAATAAACTCATTTTCTTTTTTTTAAGATAACGAGTGAGTTCTCTGGCAATATGGAAGACAAAAGAATTACATATAAGGTATCAGCTATAATAATTATGTACATTATATCAGCTAGATATACAAAAGCTGTATTCAAACAAAATATTGACTCAAACTGTATTCATAAGTACAAAGTAATGAAACGTGCTGTTTAACTGGTCATTCTTCCATCATCAATTTGCCTTTGAGCAGAAGCAAACTGGCAAGTTAGATGAAAGAAAAACAGCACCGCTTATAGCTCGCACTCACAAGCAATTAAGGATTCAATGAGAATATGAGGAAATTTGTGCCTTCACCTGTACTGCAAAATCATGACAGCACCAGACTGAATGTAACATCAACAAACATCTTGGAATGACCCTAACGCCTGCTTTTACACCACCGCACCCCTTAGGACTCCATAAGGCATTATCTGCATTTGACCTGATCAATAAACGGCAGGCATGGAGGAGGATCTAATGGCTTAAAGCACTATTCAAGACTAAGGAGGAAAAACTACTGTACTATTTACATTTTATATACCTGTCAAAGCCCGATCATCATCTTTAAACACAGTCATCCGTGTTCGATGTAGAGCTTTAAATGTTTGAAGAACCTGGAAAAAAATACATATACAGTTTTAGATAAATCTTTTTTTACGTGTTGTTATCTACAACAGTTATTATTCTTACAACCTATGTAGTGTATTATGTCTAAGTGTGTAACATTTGGGACTCATAAATTCTGTACAACAGTATACATGCGCATGCAATAAAATGAACCATGAGTACCGAACTACACCCGGTACCCTTGGTGGGGGGTTCGGCGGTGCACTTAATATCGCACAGAATTCATATTATCTTACTTAGCATTCTTGCTGTATAACCACAGTAAAAATAAAAGATAGACTCTCCAGAGTTTCTCTATTCGCTTTGAATAAAGGACGTGATGCATAAATGGACATATACATCATGCACAGTGCAGTTAACAATTATTAAACATTTTAACCATAAGGAGGTGAAAGGTAAAATTCATGATTAAGACAGGATCCCTAACCTTCAAGCGTGTCGCCATCTTTCCGGTACAAAACTCTTCCTCTGGATTGAAAAGCACTTCACTCATTCACGGTTTCAAGGCCACAGCGCCCCCTGCTGTATTGGAGCTTCAATGACCGGTATGGTGAAAAAAGCACTGGGGTGATAATCATTTCTTTCTTTTTTTTCTCGTTACCTGAATTCGAGAGTCTGTCAATAAAGTCTAAATTGCATATTGTGTATCTAACAAATAAAAAGCAAAACAAAACACAACAAAAGTATGTGGCCAATTTCCAACTTCTGCGCAGTCGGTAAGTCTTTATACATGTCGCATGAGCGCGTCCTCTAGGACCCCAGAATTTATACATTCACACGGTTGAGAAAAAAGGAATGTTTAAATGGAGGAATAATAAATAAAAGATAGTAATAGTGTAATTTTGTTTTGAGACAAAAGTGGGGAAAATAAACATATTGTGATTAATTATAAACCAATTGAATTCTCTCTGAAAGCATTTCTGAAGCTTTTAAAATTATCTGTAATAAACAGTATGAGCTTAATCTAGCCATGGGGGTCACAGTCCAGTCCCAAACCCGGATAAATAGAGTGGGTTGCGTCAGGAAGGGCATCTGGCGTAAAACATTGCCAAATTTAATCATGCGAATCATCAGTACTCTGAATTTCATACCAGATCGGTCGAGGCCCTGGCGCCGGTGGAAATTGGGCTACTGTTGGTCGAAGAAGTAGAGGAGGGAGGAGAGTGTGTCGACAGAGAGAGAAGAGGAAAGGTAAGAGTGTAGGACTGAGAATAGGAACTCTGAATGTTGGTACTATGACAGGGAAAGGTAGACAGCAGGCTGATATGATGGAGAGAAGGAAGGTGGATCAGATTCGAAAGGATGAAGTCAGGAAGGCTTTGAAGAGGATGAAATGTGGAAAGGCAGTTGGTCCTGACGACATCAACAGATGCAATTTTTGCTCTGAGAGGTTTGATGGAGAAGTATAGGGATGGTCAGAGGGAGTTGCACTGTGTGTTTGTAGACTTGGCGAAAGTGTATGACAGCGTGCCAAGAGAAGAGCTGTGGTACTGTATGAGGAAGTCTGGAATGGGTGGAGAAAGGTGTCGGGAATTCTGTGTGATAGAAAAATATCAGCGAGAATCAAGGGGAAGGTGTACAAGACAGTGGTGAGACCGGCCATGCTGTATGGTTTAGAGACAGTGTCACTGAGGAAGAGACAGGAGTCAGAGCTAGAGGTAGCAGAGCTGAAGATGTTGAGGTTCTCTTTGGGAGTGACAAGATTGGACAGGATTAGGAACGAGTACATCAGAGGGACAGCTCATGTTGGACGTTTGGGGGACAAAATTAGGGAGTCCAGATTAAGATGGTCTGGACATGTTCAGAGGAGGGAGAGTGAGTATATTGGTAGGAGAATGTTGGACATGGAGCTGCCAGGCAGGAGGCAAAGAGGAAGGCCAAAGAGGAGGTATATGGATGGAATTAATGAGGATATGAAGCTAGTGGGTGCAAGTGTTGAGGATGCAGAAGATAGGGATAGGTGGAGAGAAATGATTTGCTGTGGCGACCCTTGATGGGAAAAGCCGAAAAAAGAAGAAGAAGAAGAAGAAGAAGAAGCGATCGGTTGCTATGACAACTGTCAACATTCGCAGAATGAACCGTTATAATGTCAAAACATTTCATCATTCTGAAAATCCATTGTGGTTGCCGCCTCCACAAACTATTTATTTATTTTTTTTATTCTACTCTATGGCCTGCATCCACAAGAGTTTCATATGTAGACATTTCAGTTGTGTAGTAGTGTATTTATTTTAATTGTTAGACAAGTTGCTGTCTAATATTACGAACAGGTCTTTCACTGTCGAGCTAGTAGTAACAGTATATCCTTCTAAATGCAAATTGAATTGTGAGAGCTTTTGTGTACTTGTTTTTGGATGAATCAGTAATACCTCTGTTAAGCTATGTCTGGATTTGTAAAGATATCTGACCAATGTACAAAATCACTGCCCTCACATTTTCACTCCCTTCTTGCCTCAGACAGAAATTCATTTGGAGTTATTCATCTTTTCCGCTCATGTATTGAAGAATAGATCTGCAATATTAATTGTCTTTCAAATTAAGAACTGAAACAGATATTTCATGCTCAGATGATAAATAATATTCAGGTGTCATGTGTACAGATCCAGAGAGAAAACTCCCCTCATGATATAAAAATGTGTCATTTATGTTTAGGACTTCCCCACTACTTTTCCATAACAGCCTACTGATCCTCAATGTTTTTAAACATACTTTATCCTGCTGATAGTGTTTCTCAGGTTCTGGTCTGTAACAAATTGTCTCTTCGATGATAAAACATCTGAGAAACTACAAATTAACAGCACCAGCAAGTTTCCATCTGGTTTATTCTCCTGCATTTAATGTTTGAGACACACACACACAGAAATATGACTGTCTTATTTTATGATGAAACATGTTTACAGAAAACTCTTCGTCTTTCTTCTAACAGGAAAAAGTTTACATTTAGAAGAGGACAATTTAGACTATACTCAGAGATGTGTTTCAGGCTCTTCATCAATCTCTCCTCGTCATCACTGAATGTGGCTCCATCCAGAAAAGCCATCACCTAATGTAGGTTTATTCCTTCCATCCTCCTCTCCTCCTCAAAAAGCAGCTTTATAGGAATATAAAAGAATAGAAATGAACATTTCTCTTTTTATTTCTCATCCCTTAGGTGAGATTGTAATAATTTCCTTTTATTAACTGTACGCTTTATCGTCAAGTGTGTAACCAGGAGGCTACAGCACGTGCATTATTTTTGAACCAACATATCTTTCTGGTTTGATTAAAACCAGCAAGCACAAATGGTTCAGTAGAGCATTAATGCTGCAGTGTCGTCACAGCCTGAAATACTGTAGCCTACGATGGAAGAAAACCCTGACCCCATCCCATTACCTGACCACACATGAGCCATGGCCTGACCTGCAGGATTTGTTATAAGTTGTAAAACAGAAGAAAGACTCTTTATATTCAGATTCCTGCTCTACCTCAGTAACACACCATTTCATCTTACAAGAATTCGACATCACATTTGCAAAAACGTAGAGGCCAGCACGTCCTGTGGTCATCATAATGGACATTTTCTTTAATATGAATCTAATGTTAGCTCACAGCATTGAAGGATTTTATTGTGTATGTGAATAAATATGTCTTTATCTTAATTATGCTGTATATGGCTAGTTATGCTTTAGTTAACTAAGTAAGCTAGTGTAATGAGTAACCCTTGAGCAGCAGTCTATATTAACGTTACTGATGTTATACAGCAACACAATAACCCAATAGCTCAACTTTTATTGTTGATAATTGACCGGTCACCAAGTAACATTTCTTTTTCATAGTTTTTTTTATGTAAAGCAGAATAAGATTAGTGCACAAATACTGTAACTGACCATCACACACCAAAGCATTAGTTACTAAATACTGAAATATTGACTGAATCTGAACTTTTTTCCTCTGAATCTGTAGAACAGCAAGTTTCTGTTAAAGTCAATCTGCTTAGATCCTCACTCGTCATTTGTTTAAAACTGATTCCCAGGACACAGGACTGTCCAGCACACATTAGTTATTCTGTATGAGTTATCAAGTCCGACTGTCCTGCTGTAGTACTTCATATTTTCTTCTGCTGTGATATTTTCATTTTTAAACACTTTATGTAGGAAACATTTTACACGCTACAGACCCTGTCTTTACATAATGGTCCTTTTTCTTGTGTAGCGTCCATGCACAAATACCTGTGCCCTGTAAACACTGACACACACACATTTTGTGTCATTTTAACATCTACACGGTAAAGTGTTTTATCAGGTTTTAATTTGTTACTATCTTAAGAATAATCTAAATCTTAGCAGGAAAACCTAATTGTTCTCAAGTCCTGCTATTTCCCAGCTCCATGTTCCCCTTGTGCTCCTTGATTTAGAATAATGTTCACTGACATCTGTATCATTATCATTTCTCAGACCTTGTAATAACAGGCAATTAATCTTATCTACTTTCTGTTCCACAGAGTTCACCCCTTCTACTCTTTTTTCCTCTCATTTTCCTCATTCATCAGCTCCTCAAAGTATTCCTTCCATCTCCTCTGTACACTCTCCTCACTTGTGAGCACCCTTCCATCTCTATGCTTAATAACTCTAACTTGCTGCACATCCTTCCCATCTCGATCCCTCTGCCTAGCTAACCTGTACAAGTCCTTCTGTCCTTCTCTAGTGTCTAACCTAGTGTACAACTCGTCATATGCCTTCTGCTTGGCCTTAGACACCTCCCTCTTCACTCTGCGCTGTAACTCCTTGTATTCCTGTCTATTCTCTTCAGTCCTGTCCATGTCCCACTTCTTCTTGGCTAACCTCTTCCTCTGGATACTATCCTGAACTTCCTCATTCCACCACCAAGTCTCCTTATCTTCTTTCCTCCTTCCAGATGACACACCCAGCACCTTTCTCCCTGTCTCCCTGATCACTTCTGCTGTAGTTTCCCAGTCATCTGGCAGCACTACCTGACCACCCAGAGCCTGCCTCAACTTCTGTCTAAATTCCTCACAACATTCCTCCTTTTTCAGCTTCCACCACTTGGTTTTCTTCTCTATCTTTGACCTCTTCTTCTTACAGACCATCAAAGTCATCCTACACACCACCATCCTATGCTGTCTGGCTACACTCTCTCCCACTACCACGTTACAGTCACTAATCTCTTTCAGATTGCCTCTTCTACATAGGATGTAGTCTACCTGTGTTCTCCTACCTCCACTCTTGTAAGTCACTCTATGCTCCTCCCTCTTCTGAAAATAAGTGTTAACCACAGCCATGCCCATCCTCTTAGCAAAGTCCACTACCATCTGTCCTTCAAGGTTCCTTTCCTTAACTCCAAACTTGCCCATCACCTCCTCATCACTTGTGTTCCCCTCACCAACATGTCCATTAAAATCCGCTCCTATCACCACTCTCTCACCCGCGGGAATACTCTCCATCACCTCATCTAATTCACTCCAGAATCTCTCTTTCTCCTCTAACTCACAACCTACCTGTGGGGCATAACCACTAACAACATTCAACATCACCCCTTCAATCTCTAACTTCAGACTCATCACCCTGTCTGACACTCTCTTCACCTCCAGAACATTCCTCACAAACTCCTCCTTCAGGACCACACCTACCCCATTTCTCTTACTATCCACACCATAATAAAACAGCTTGAATCCTGCTCCTATACTACGAGCCTTGCTCCCCTTCCACCTGATCTCCTGTACACACAGTATATCCACCTTCCTTCTCTCCATCATATCAGCCAGCTCTCTACCTTTCCCTGTCATAGTACCAACATTCAGTTGGAACATTCAGTGCAACTCCCTCTGACCATCCCTATATATCTCCATCAAACCTCTCAGAGCAAAAATTGCATCTGTTGATGTCGTCAGGACCAACTGCCTTTCCACATTTCATCCTCTTCAAAGCCTTCCTGACTTCATCCTTTCGAATCTGATCCACCTTCCTTCTCTCCATCATATCAGCCAGCTCTCTACCTTTCCCTGTCATAGTACCAACATTCAGTTGGAACATTCAGTGCAACTCCCTCTGACCATCCCTATATATCTCCATCAAACCTCTCAGAGCAAAAATTGCATCTGTTGATGTCGTCAGGACCAACTGCCTTTCCACATTTCATCCTCTTCAAAGCCTTCCTGACTTCATCCTTTCGAATCTGATCCACCTTCCTTCTCTCCATCATATCAGCCAGCTCTCTACCTTTCCCTGTCATAGTACCAACATTCAGAGTTCCTATTCTTAGTCCTACACTCTTACCTTTCCTCTTTTCTCTCTGTCTGTGCACTCTCCTTCCTCCTCTACTTCTTCGACCAACAGTAGCCCAATTTCCACCGGCGCCCTGTAGGTCAACGGCACTGATGGCGGTCGTTGTTAACCCGGGCCTCGACCGATCCGGTATGAAATTCAGAGTACAGACGATTCACATGGTTAAATTTGGCAATGTTTTACGCCGGATGCCCTTCCTGACGCAACCCTCTCTATTTATCCGGGCTTGGGACCGGCACAGAAGTCACTGGACTGTGACCCCCATGGCTAGATTAAAGATGAGGTACTGTACATTGAGTGCAAACAAGGACTTCTTCTTCTTCTTTTTCTTCTTCTTCTTCTTCTTTGTATCTGTCAACCTTTGTGGCCATTTTAAAATGTGGTCTACACTATAGGCATTGGCCAACACAGTAATCTGCTCCTAAAAGTGACAGTCGTAACTGAAATGACACTAGAAGAAGAAGTACTAATTTCTAAGCAGATTGGCTCCTACTTACCAAGTCGGTGCAGTGTTTGTGTACCTGATCTGCCTCCCTGCAGCATCCATTCCTCCTAGACCAGAGGTGCTACACAGAACAAAAACAAAACACAGAGGGATGCAGACAGACATAGAACTACACAATAACTTTGAAGGTGCAAGAATTTTTAAAACAAAAACATACAACATAAGTGCAGAGGATGACGAGACAGTGCAGACAAACAAGACACATAACGCCGACTGTGTGCAAAAAAACTGGGTTAGAGACAGTGAGTAATAGCAGCAAAAAACAACAGTCAAAGTGTAGTTCAAAATATTTAAAGTGGAACGTGCAGGTAAACAATCTCAGTTGTTGTGTGTGTGTGTGTGTGTGTGTCTGTCTGTTCAAAATATTCAAAGTGACGTGTGCATGTAAACAATATCAGTTGTGTGTGTGTGTGTCTGTTCAAAATATTCTACACACACATGGCGGAGGCTGGAATCAAACCCCCAACACTGGAGGTGTGAGGCAAACGTGCTAACCACTGAGACACCAAGACACCGTGCTCCCCCTTATTTATTCAATTAAATTAAATTTTATTTGTATAGTGTCAGCACGGTGGCTTGGTGGTTAGCATGTTTGCCTCACACCTCCAGGGTTGGGGGTTCGATTCCCGCCTCCGCTGTGTGTGTGTGGAGTTTGCATGTTCTCCCCGTGCCTCGGGGGTGTACTCCGGTTTCCTCCCCCGGTCCAAAGACATGCATTGTAGGTTGATTGGCATCTCTAAATTGTCCGTAGTGTGTAATTGCGTGAGTGAATGAGAGTGTGTGTGTGTGGGGCCCTGCGATGGGTTGGCACTCCGTCCAGGGTGTATCCTGCCTTGATGCCCAGTGACGCTCCCCGTGACCCGAGAATAGATTGGATAAGCGATAGACAATGAATGAATGAATGTATAGTGTCATGTAATGAAGATTGTCTCAAAGCAGCTTTATAGAACATAAGAAACAGTGCAAAAGTCCTAGATATTAGACAAAATCATCCTTAATGAGCAAAACTGGAAGCAACTGTGGCAAGGAAAAACTCCATTAGATAGAGGAATTAGAGGAAGCAGACTAAAAGGGGAACCCATCCTCATTTGGGTGACGCCAGAGAGTGTGATTATAAATTATTATAAACACTGCACAGTGTGATTATTGACAATGTCCTTTCTGCAGTCATGTACAGTCAGATGTTTGATATGTAGAACGTTAGTGAGTGTATTAATTAGGAGGTTGTTGTCGTCCTCAAGGTCCACATATGCTTCTCACTGAAGGTCTACTGGAGCTGGCACGATCTCTAGATGCCTCATGATGGGTAGAAAAAGGGAAACAAGTGGAGAGGAATTAGCATAGCTGCTGTTCATAATATTAGCAAGCACTGTCAGCTGTCAAGATTTCCTTTTCAGTTTCTATATGTGCCACAGTTCAAATAATCTCAAGTGGTTAGTCTAGTTATTTATATGCTAGAAGTAGGATATGTACTAATGGCTCTTTATTTAGCTGAGTTCAGAAGTGTCCCTAATGTAAAACTATGTGACCATCTTAAATTAAATAAGTTGTATTATAACCATAAGAAAAATATAGATTTGTTGATGGTGGAGTAGCTGGAACAAAAGTCAAGTTAAGTCAAGAAGCTTTCAACCATATATAGCTGACGCAGTACATAGTGAAATGAAACCACATTTCTCCAGGACCCTGGTGCTACATAGACAACAACGTATAGCTACAGAACGAAAACAACAACACACAGCAAGGGACAGAAAGTTTGTCCTAACTACATAAAGTGCAACGTGTGCAACCAGGTTCAACCAGTGCAAGACAGAAGACAGTGCAGAGACAGAAAATACAAAAAAAAACAACACCACAAGACACTACAGGACACATGCTGTCATGACTAGCCTTGCTGGAGTCCCTGCCTGCACTTTACAAACATTGTAGATTGTTTTAGTATTTGCTACAAATTATTATTATTATATTATATTATATTATATTATATTATATTATATTATATTATATTATTGTTACGGTGGGCAATCTAGCCATGGGGGTCACAGTCCAGTGACTTCTGTGCCGGTCCCAAGCCCGGATAAATAGAGAGGGTTGCGTCAGGAAGGGCATCCGGCGTAAAACATTGCCAAATTTAACCATGCGAATCGTCAGTACGAATTTCATACCGGATCGGTCGAGGCCCGGGTTAACAACGACCGCCATCGGCGCCGTTGACCTACAGGGTGCCGGTGGAAATTGGGCTACTGTTGGTCGAAGAAGTAGAGGAGGGAGGAGAGTGCGCAGACAGAGAGAGAAGAGGAAAGGTAAGAGTGTAGGACTGAGAATAGGAACTCTGAATGTTGGTACTATGACAGGGAAAGGTAGAGAGCTGGCTGATGTGATGGAGAGAAGGAAGGTGGATATACTGTGTGTACAGGAGACCAGGTGGAAGGGTAGCAAGGCTCGTAGTATAGGAGCAGGATTCAAGCTGTTTTATTATGGTGTGGATAGTAAGAGAAATGGGGTAGGTGTGGTCCTGAAGGAGGAGTTTGTGAGGAATGTTCTGGAGGTGAAGAGAGTGTCAGACAGGGTGATGAGTCTGAAGTTAGAGATTGAAGGGGTGATGTTGAATGTTGTTAGTGGTTATGCCCCACAGGTAGGTTGTGAGTTAGAGGAGAAAGAGAGATTCTGGAGTGAATTAGATGAGGTGATGGAGAGTATTCCCACGGGTGAGAGAGTGGTGATAGGAGCGGATTTTAATGGACATGTTGGTGAGGGGAACACAGGTGATGAGGAGGTGATGGGCAAGTTTGGAGTTAAGGAAAGGAACCTTGAAGGACAGATGGTAGTGGACTTTGCTAAGAGGATGGGCATGGCTGTGGTTAACACTTATTTTCAGAAGAGGGAGGAGCATAGAGTGACTTACAAGAGTGGAGGTAGGAGCACACAGGTAGACTACATCCTATGTAGAAGAGGCAATCTGAAAGAGATTAGTGACTGTAAAGTGGTAGTGGGAGAGAGTGTAGCCAGACAGCATAGGATGGTGGTGTGTAGGATGACTCTGATGGTCTGTAAGAAGAAGAGGTCAGAGATAGAGAAGAAAACCAAGTGGTGGAAGCTGAAAAAGGAGGAATGTTGTGAGGAATTTAGACAAAAGTTGAGGCAGGCTCTGGGTGGTCAGGTAGTGCTGCCAGATGACTGGGAAACTACAGCAGAAGTGATCAGGGAGACAGGGAGAAAGGTGCTGGGTGTGTCATCTGGAAGGAGGAAAGAAGATAAGGAGACTTGGTGGTGGAATGAGGAAGTTCAGGATAGTGTCCAGAGGAAGAGGTTAGCCAAGAAGAAGTGGGACATGGACAGGACTGAAGAGAATAGACAGGAATACAAGGAGTTACAGCGCAGAGTGAAGAGGGAGGTGTCTAAGGCCAAGCAGAAGGCATATGACGAGTTGTACACTAGGTTAGACACTAGAGAAGGAGAGAACTTGTACAGGTTAGCTAGGCAGAGGGATCGAGATGGGAAGGATGTGCAGCAAGTTAGAGTTATTAAGCATAGAGATGGAAGGGTGCTCACAAGTGAGGAGAGTGTACAGAGGAGATGGAAAGAATACTTTGAGGAGCTGATGAATGAGGAAAATGAGAGGGAAAAAAGAGTAGAAGGGGTGAACTCTGTGGAACAGAAGTAGATTAGATTAGAAAGGATGAAGTCAGGAAGGCTTTGAAGAGGATGAAAAGTGGAAAGGCAGTTGGTCCTGATGACATCCCGGTGGAGGTCTGGAAGTGTTTGGGAGAGGCAGCAGTGGAATTTTTAGCTAGTTTGTTCAACAGGGTTTTAGAGAGTGAGAGGATGCCTGAGGAATGGAGAAGAAGTGTGTTAGTGCCGATCTTTAAGAATAAGGGTGACGTGCAGAGTTGCAGTAACTATAGGGGGATAAAGTTAATGAGCCATACAATGAAGGTATGGGAAAGAGTAGTGGAAGCTAGGTTAAGGAAGGTAGTGGAAATTTGTGAGCATCAGTATGGCTTCATGCCCAGAAAGAGCACAACAGATGCAATTTTTGCTCTGAGAATTTTGATGGAGAAGTATAGGGATGGTCAGAGGGAGTTGCACTGTGTGTTTGTAGACTTGGAGAAAGCGTATGACAGGGTGCCAAGAGAAGAGCTGTGGTACTGTATGAGGAAGTCAGGAGTAGCAGAGAAGTATGTCAGAGTGGTGCAGGACATGTATGAGAGGATCAGGACAGTGGTGAGGTGTGCTGTAGGTCAGACAGAGGAGTTCAATGTGGAGGTGGGACTGCATCAGGGATCGGCTCTGAGCCCCTACCTGTTTGCTATAGTGATGGACCAGTTGTCAGAGGAGGTCAGACAGGAGTCTCCTTGGACAATGATGTTTGCAGATGACATTGTGATCTGTAGTGAGAGCAGGGAGCAGGTGGAGGAAAACCTGGAGAGGTGGAGGTTTGCGCTGGAGAGAAGAGGAATGAAGGTCAGTCGTAGTAAGACTGAGTACATGTGTGTGAATGAAAGGGAGGGAAGTGGAACAGTAAGGTTACAGGGTGAAGAGGTGAAGAAGGTAGAGGAGTTTAAGTACTTGGGGTCAACAGTCCAAAGTAATGGAAAGTGTGGGAAAGAGGTAAAGAAGCGAGTGCCGGCAGGTTGGAATGGGTGGAGAAAGGTATCGGGAGTTCTGTGTGATCAGAAAATATCAGCGAGAATCAAGGGGAAGGTGTACAGGACAGTGGTGAGACCGGCCATGCTGTATGGTTTAGAGACAGTGTCACTGAGGAAGAGACAGGAGTCAGAGCTAGAGGTAGCAGAGCTGAAGATGTTGAGGTTCTCTTTGGGAGTGACAAGATTGGACAGGATTAGGAATGAGTACATCAGAGGGACAGCTCATGTTGGACGTTTGGGGGACAAAGTTAGGGAGGCCAGATTAAGATGGTTTGGACATGTTCAGAGGAGGGAGAGTGAGTATATTGGTAGGAGAATGTTGGACATGGAGCTGCCAGGCAGGAGGCAAAGAGGAAGGCCAAAGAGGAGGTATATGGATGGAATTAATGAGGATATGAAGCTAGTGGGTGCAAGTGTTGAGGATGCAGAAGATAGGGATAGGTGGAGAGAGATGATTCGCTGTGGCGACCCCTGAAGGGAAAAGCCGAAAGAAGAAGAAGAAAAAGAGTGAGAGCAGGGAGCAGGTGGAGGAAAACTTGGAGAGGTTGCGCTGGAGAGAAGAGGAATGAAAGTCAGTCATAGTAAGACTGGGAGAAGCCGAAAGAAGAAGAAGAAGATTGTTACGGTGGGCAAGTTCCCTTGTAGGACCACTAGGGGGCTTTCTGCAGGGGTTGTCCTGTCATATTTGTTTTTGTTTATGTCTGCCATGTGTTCATTCTAGCCCCGCCTTATCCTAATGTGTTCCTGCCTCTGTTCACCTGATCCCTATGTTCCCTGTGATTACTTACCCTATTTAAAGTGGTGTCCGTGTTCGTTTTGCTTGCTAGTCCTCGTTTGAAGTGGCATGAGTAGTGTCATGCGTTCGCGCTATGTTATGTGTTCGCTCTATGTTATGTGTTCTTTTGTTAATAAACCCCTGTCGTTGTTTACCCTCACGTTGAGTCTGATCCATCTCGCCAGACACTACCGGCCTTAACAATTATTATATTAATTAAGTAATATGATAATAATAATTTGTAATATAATTAGGAACTTATTCATTATTATTATTATTATTATATCCCATATGCTGGTGTACTTGTATACTTGATCAGTGTGGTTGCCTGACATCTTAGAATACTGAGAATTTCCCCAATTCTTACTTAATACTTGGCTTTACTTATTGCCTAAGTGGTTAAACTCATTTGCTCTGCTTATAGTTTAGTTTATTTTAGTTTAGTTTAGTCCCCTCCTGTATTTCAGGCACTATCACGTGTCCCACTATTCGTACTTGTCACTGTGCATCACATCTGTGCTCGACTGTCATTCGGTGCTTTTGGCACTTTTTTCTATGTTTTAGTTAGTATCAGCCACTAGCACGTTCTTTCCCATTTTGATTTGACTTCAGCTTTGGCCCTAACCCACCTCGCCTATAAACACAACCACTTTGCGTGTATATATCATCTCCTCCACACCTCTCACACTCAACTTCTGTCTCTGAACTGGACCTGTTTCTGCCACAGGAGTCTTACAGCTCACCTCCATACATTCTACCTAGGTAAGTTATTTTTTCCTACTCGGGTCTTATTCCCTCTGCCTTGTGCACTCTCTGTAATATACCTTGATTTTTGTACAATATAGTATATATGAATTTTTACTCCTAATTTAAATTTTTCATTCGGTTGTTTTGTTCTATCATACATATTGTTGTTATATCTGAAGGTTGTTATGACATTCCTCCGTCCTATTCTCAAGGTCTCCATACATTCTGTTCCTAGCTTATACTTCTCTGTTTAGCAAGGACATACACGTAGACCTAGATGACAGACTCTTCTCCCTTTTTCCTAGACCATGGTCATAAGATGTGGGCGCGGACGTGGCTATGACTTCGCAGTCTGAAGGGCCCTTCGCCGTACCCTGAGACGCTGTCTAGAAAGCGGTCATCTTGTGAGACTCCTGGTAACTGAACTCAACCACCACCTGTCTGATCTCTTGGATAATCTTCCTGCACCTGTTGAGGCCACCACTCAACCTGAGCCTGATACCAATGGTTTCCCTGAAGTCATCGATCTTACTGGGTCCCCTTCTCTCTCTCATTCCTCTGATCACTCTCCACCTCCTCCAGTTTCTCTGTCTTCCCCAGCTTCTCCCCCTTCTCCATACATGGCTGATGACTAGGCCAATAATTGCTCAACTCTGTTTTTTCTGTAATGAAACTGGGTTCCTTTTTACCTGATCATGTGTCCCTATGTTATTCTAAACTTCTAAAGTAGTAAAGTTCACTTTTGCCTTAGCTGACAACTAATGATTATATTGCTTAGGCACAGATTAAGATAGGTGAGATGAATACATATGTAAATTAAAATAAGTAAAGATTAAAGTTAAATTAACTCCTGATAATGGATTAAAATAATCTTAGATTTAGCTTAATCTGAGTAAATTTAAGGATAAGAGAGTAACTTGTTTAAATATTTAATGATTAAAGTAGATTAGATTTGCTTTAATGATTAACGTTGACTGGAATTAACTTTATAAGTTGATTGGAATTAGATTTATGCAAGCATATAACTTTTTCAGAAAAACTTCAACACAGAGTAAATTGGTCAAAGAGTGAAGCATTGATATGTGGTGAATGGTCTCCAGATCCTCCCAAACTACCTGGACGCCTGACCTGGAAAAAAGATGGAATAAAATATTTTGGTGTATACTGGAGATGATGCTATACTGCAAAAGGACTGGGAAGGTGTTTTAGAAAAAACCCAGAAGGAAGGTTAGAAAAATGGAAGTGGCTTTTACTAAAAATATCATATAGAGGAAGAGTTATAGTTGTTAATAATCTGGCTGCATCCTTACTATGGCACCGTTTGACCCTAGTTGATCCTCCTAGTGGACCTGAAAAACTACAAATTATTATAGTGGATTTCAACTTTAGATCCCTTGCACAGAAAGCACTTATTGTTAATGAAATGATCTCAGATTATAATTTTGATGCACTCTGCCTTACTGAAAGCTGGCTTAGGCCAAATGAAGTCATTAGTCTGAATGAGTCTACTCCGTCAGGATTTTGCTATAAGCATGAGCCCCGTCTGAATGGTCGTGGAGGTGGTGTTGCAACAATTTATAGCAACTCTCTTACCGTTACTCAGAAAACAGGAACCAGGTTTAACTCATTCGAAGTGCTTGTCCTTAATGTTACACTCACAGACATAAATAAAAAATCTCTACCATATCTTGCGCTGGCCACCGTATATAGACCCCCAGGGCCCTACGCTGATTTTCTTAAAGAGTTTGCACATTTACTCTCAGACCTACTGATTCATTTTGACAAGGTGTTGATTGTAGGAGACTTTAACATTCATGTAGATGATTCCAATGATGCCTTGGGACTCGTATTTATGGATTTATTAAATTATTTTGGGGTTAAACAAAACATTACTAGACCAACTCATCGTTTTAACCATACACTAGATTTAATTATATCACATGGAACAGATGTCACTGATATAGATATTTTACCTCAAAGTGATGATATCACAGACCATCACCTCTTAGTGTACACTCTACCTGTAGAACATATTAGACATGTCTCTCCATGTTATTGATTCGGTAGAACTATTATCCCGACCACTAAAGACAGATTCACAAGTAATCTACCGGATCTGTCTCAACTTCTCACCAGACCCCTAAATGCAGATGACGTAGATGAATTAACTAACAGCATAGGCACGATTTTCACCAGCACACTAGACACTGTTGCCCCCGTCCGATTAAAAAAGGTCAGAGATAAAACATCTGCACCATGGTATAATAGTCACACTCACGCCCTCAAGAGAGCAACCCGTAACCTCGAGCAAAAATGGAGAAAAACTAAATTAGAAGTTTTCAGAAGCGCATATAAAGACAGTATGTCCAGCTATAGACAGGCTCTAAAAGCTGCTAGGGCTGAGCATCTGAGCAAACTGATAGAAATAAACCGAAACAATCCCAGATTCTTATTTAGTACAGTGGCTAGACTAACAAAACATCAGATATCTGAAGAGAATACTCCATCACAGTTTAGTAGTGAGGACTTTATGAACTTCTTCACTGACAAAATCGATAGTATCAGAAATAAAATAATTGATGTTCAACCTTTGACAGCATCCGGTGATCTAGTCCAACCTAAAGCTCCACATTCAAAGCTACAATGCTTTACAGGTATAGGGAAAGAAGAGCTGTATAAACTTATCACCACGGCTAATTCAACAACATGTTTGTTAGATCCAATTCCAACTAGATTACTGAAAGAAGTGATACACACAGCTGGAGACCCTCTCCTCAACATTATTAATTCCTCTTATATTTAGGTCACGTCCCTAAACCTTTCAAGCTAGCAGATATTAAGCCTCTTCATAAGAAACCTAAACTAGACTCTAATGACTTATCAAATTACAGACCATTTCAAACCTTCCCTTTATATCTAAAATATTAGAAAAGGTTGTGTCTACTCAATTATGCTCCATCTTACAGGAAAACTTTATCCTTGAAGAATTTCAGTCAGGTTTCAGGCCCCATCATAGCACAGAAACTGCACTAGTAAAAATCACAAATGACTTTTTAGTTTCGGACCAAGGCTGCATCTCAATATTAGTCTTACTTGATCTTAGTGCTGTATTCGACACTATAGATCATAACATTCTCGTAGACCGCTTACAAAATCACATAGGTATTCAGGGACAGGCATTAAAATGGTTCAGATTCTACCTGTCTGATCGATACCATTTTGTAGATTTAAATGGAGAAATGTCCAGTGTAATGCCAGTGAAATATGGGGTCCCACAAGGATCAGTTTTAGGACCTCTGCTTTTCTCAATATACATGCTTCCCTTAGGCAACATCATTAGAAGGCATGGGATTAGTTTCCACTGTTACGCTGACGATACACAGTTATATATCTCATCAAAACCAGATGAAATATCTAAACTGTCTAGATTAACAGAGTGTGTTAAAGATATTAAAGATTGGATGACTGACAATTTTCTATTACTAAATCCTGATAAGACGGAGATATTACTGATTGGTCCAAAACCCAGTACACAGAAGCTCTCACAATTCAACTTGCATTTAGAAGGATGTTCTATTACTACTAGCTCTACAGTGAAAGACCTGGGCATAATATTAGACAGCAGTTTGTCCTTTGAAAAACATATTTCCGATATTACAAAAATAGCCTTCTTCCACCTGCCAAGCTTTTTACAGAACATTTTATCTGTATCTGATGTAGAAAAGCTAGTTCACGCATTCATGACCTCCAGACTGGGCTATTGTAATGCATTATTAGGTGGTTGTCCTGCATCTTCAATAAACAAGCTACAGTTAGTCCAGAATGCAGCTGCCAGAGTCCTTACCAGGTCAAGAAAGTATGACCATATAACCCCAATATTATCATCCCTGCACTGGCTACCTGTTAAGTTTAGAATTGACTATAAACTAGCTCTACTTACATTACAAGACCCTAAATGGTTCAGCTCCCACGTATCTAGCCAGTCTTCTAACACATTAAAATCCATCACGCTCCTTAAGATCTCGAAACTCCGGACTTTTGGTAGTTCCCAGAATATCAAAGTCTACAAAAGGGGGTATTTAGCTCCTAAACTTTGGAACAGTCTTCCTGACAGTGTTCGGGGCTCAGACACAGTCTCCCAGTTCAAACGTAGACTAAAGACATATCTCTTTAGCCAGACATACACCTAATACATCCCATAACTTTGTACTCCAATACATCTTAATATTATGATTAGCAGCTACGCTAATTCCATTCCATTTGTTTCCCTGCTTCTACCCACCCCTGAGACACACAGAGATTGTGCCAGCTCCTGTGGCATCCAGAGATGGACCAGCTCCAGCTGGGTTCTGCTTTCTGAGGACTGGAGTATTCAAAGCAGCATTGCCAACACTATGTGGACATTTTACACATAACATTCTACACATGCTGTATCTGCATCACACAACTAATGCAGAAAGGACATTGTTCATATCACACTCTCCGGTGTCACCCAGATGAGGATGGGTTCCCTTTTGAGTCTGGTTCCTCTCAAGGTTTCTTCCTAATACCATCTAAGGGAGTTTTTCCTTGCCACAGTCGCCTGAGTCACCTCAGGCTTGCTCGCTAGGGAAAATTTTGTCTAACATCTAGGACTGTTTGTTTGTATGTTTATTGTTTCTTATGTTCTGTAAAGCTGCTTAGAGACAATGCTCCTTGTTAAAAGCGCTATACAAATAAAATTGAATTGGATTGAATTGAACCCCTGGCGTAACTCAAACAGCTGGACAAATACATCTTTGCACCGCACGGGATATTCAAACGTGTCACGGATTTGCCCCATAATAATCCACCGTAAGGGGGGCACGGTGGCTTGGTGGTTAGCACGTTTGCCTCACACCTCCAGGGTTGCGGGTTTGATTCCCGCCTCCGCCATGTGTGTGTGGAGTTTGCATGTTCTCCCCATGCCTCCGGCGTTTCCTCTCCCAGTCCAAAGACATGCATTATAGGTTGATTGGCATCTCTAAATTGTCCATAGTGTGTGATTGCGTGTGTGAATGAGAGTGTGTGTGTGCCCTGCGATGGGTTGGCACTCCGTCCAGGGTGTATCCTGCCTTGATGCCCAATGACGCCTGAGATAGGCACAGGCTCCCCTGTGACCCGAGAATAGTTCAGATAAGCAGTAGACAATGAATGAATGAATAATCCACCGTAAGTAATCGGCAGACATTTTTATCTGAGGATCTGAGTCCTCAGATCATGAAACAGCAGAAGCCCAGTCCAGGTCTCTTCCTGTGAATAGTGATAACATAAAGGCACATTTAGTACTATTGTTGCTATACAGCTCAGGTTGATGTGAAAAGAAATTCCCATGCTGCTGGATAAATCTGTGACAGTGATCAGCTGATCCATCAAACTTTTCTGGTAGTGCCATTTGAGGAGAAACAATACCCGGCGTGAGAACAGAGGGAGAAGTGGCTTGTACCTGGGGTTGCTTTTGTAGCTGTTGATGGAGCTGCGCGTTGGATGCTTGCAGCGTTTCCACTAGATCTCGGAAGGCGCACATCATGGCGCCTTGGCGAACTATCATAGCCTGTAACTCCGCTGGATTCACTGAAGGCGAAGTATCCTGTAAGGACGTGCCGGAGGCGTGGGGTGTAGAATCCATAAGCAGTTTATTTACAGGAAACACTAGACAATATCGTGGTCAATAAACAAAACAATATCGTGGTCAGAACCGGAAAACACTATAACGAGGGCAAACGAATCTGAATCTGAAGTGAGTCACGTGGCTAATTAGAATTCGGGGGAAAGCTCCAGTTTTGCACCAGTCTCGCACCACATAAAATATGGAAGCTTGTGTTTGATTCAAGCTTTGGTACATTTTTCAAATCTGTTCAGGATTCAGCTGGGGAGCTTCCTTTATTGGCATAGCTGTGTTACAACCAGAGGCAGAAACTGTGTAATCAGGAACGTCCCCTTGTTCATTCACATCAGGACCAGTTGGTTCATGTTCCAAAATGCTCTCCAATTGGATCAGTTCATTTGCTGGTGCCAGTTTAGTCCATGAATCCTCATTTGGGCCATTCTGCTCAAAATCCTCAATTGCCTTTTATATAGCCTCGTTATGTTTTTCATATTTTTTCCATATTTTCACTTACAATCACACACACATGCTGTAGTTCATCAGTGTCTGGTAGTGTTACTGCTGCAAATTAATAAAATGATTCATAAATTTGGAATCTGGAAAACTTCAATTGCGTATCTCATTGTGATATGGTAGGTTTTAGGTAGGTAAGTTGTAAGAGTGTGACATAGTACTTTTCTGTTTTTTTCTGTGAGAAACAGGCAAATCGAATGACAGCAGGTTTTCCCCTTGTTCTTTTCTGTATGGATCCCATACTTTTTTTGGAGAGGCAAAACATTTTTAATTCTTTTCTGTCCTGCATAAACAATGTGGTATTATAGAAGAATTTTATCAATCAATATGTAGAAACAAGACCAGCATTGAAATTAGCTAGTGTATCTGTGTGTGTGCACAGGAATGTGGGTGATATGGTCTACATGTATGATATATTGTAGCTTAGTGCTTCCAATGTGTGTGCATTGGAATTAAACCATTTATGATAACGTAAACTGGACCTAGATAGAGTGGCCCCACCATTCGTATACTTATGGGGGCCCTGGATATGAAACAGATGTTGGGATGACTTGTAGGAATGTATAGGGAAGCCTATATATTGTGTACAATGGGTTAGAACGGGAGTCGCTCAGCCGACCGGCTCAGGCTGTTATTGCATGATAATAAAAGCCTTATCATCTGGTAACAAAACCCGAGGCTTTGCGTGGTTCCTTCAACATTTGGTGACCCGACGTGATTGGAAAGGGGCAAAGGCGTGGCTGATCACCGTGGGCTTTCTTGGCGAGCGGCACAAACAGGTGGCCACCTACTAAGGTAAGCAGCTTTTGCTTATATACTTAGTTTGTGTTGTTTGCCGAGGTTGGCCCATGGTGGTAAGGACGCTTTACAAAGACCCCTCCGGTTTAATAGAACATTGCAAGGGTTTTGTTTCCAGAGGAAATACATGCATGCACTGGACTACTGTGCTGTTAAGTGGGCCTTGATGGGTAGCAGTACATAAAAAGTAGCTGGTAGATGAGCATTGCATGGTCTGTATTTGCTGCTAAGAAGGCCTTGATGGATAGCAGTAAAACCTAAAAACAGACGTGTATGAGTGAGTGCCTATGAGTATATACTGTACTGTTAAGAGGGCCTTAATGGATAGCAGTACATAAAAGGTAGATGTTCATTGTATTGGTCTGTATTTGTTGGTAAGAGGGCCTTGATGGATATCAACAAACATTAAAAGCAGCCCAATACAGTATGTTCGCATAATTAGTATACTGCTTGTGTGTAAGAGACTGCAGCGGTTACTATAGATATCGTTTTATGAGAGAATATCACTGGCGTTTCAGGGCAATGTATTGCTGCTGGTGATATAAAGAAAAGTTTCATTGTAATTAATACTGTGACAATATATATCGTTTTATGAGAAAATACCACTGGCATTTCAGGGCAATGTGTTGCTGCTGGTGGTATGAAGAAAAAGTTTTGATGTGTACTTGTTATTGTGGATATCCTTTTATGAGGCAATAGATATCTTTTTATGAGGAAATATCACTTGTATTTCAAGGCAATGTATTGCTGCGGGTGGTATGAAGAAAAAGCTCTATGTGTGACTAACATTTGTACGTGTATATTGTTGTGTTGAGGAAGTGCATTCGAAAAATAATTTATGAGTCACTCCAGAAAGTGTTTCTGTAAACGGTTGAGAGTGTGAGTGCATGAGAACTCTATGTCCGTCTATGTGTGTGTGTGTATGAGCCCTGTACATAAAGGGAAGGGGTGCAGTGTTGTACCTTAATAAATAAAACTGTATAAACCCTATATTTTTATGGTAGTAGAAATTGGGTTGTTAAATGATGAGAAACGATTCTCTATTATATAAATAATTTGAGTTGTTGGCAAGTAATTACAGTAAGGAATGAGCTATTAAGGAAAGTGGCTATCAGTGTTTGGCACTGTGGATAACGGTGGAGTTATATAATAGTATAAGACTACATGTCACATTAAATAGGCTTAATAATAGTTAGTTGAATAAGCATAAAATAATTGGAATAAGTTAAAGTTGTGGTGTTAGAGACTACAGGAGGTAATGGTAGCCTCTCCTGTGGAAACATTAGTGGTGAAACACCCGTTGTGTAAAGACCTTATAATGAAGATCTCAAACAAATGGTAGAAAAGAACTAAAAGTATGAGTACAAAATGGCCAAAGGATGGGACACTTGATGTAGCATTGTGTGAGGAAATGGAAACTCTGATAAAAAATTACAAGACTACAGCGAGCAACAAGAAGAGTGTGCAGAGAGAAATAAAAAGACAGCAAGAAAGGGAAGTGTTAGCTTTATTTAAGAAACAGGAGAGGAAATACTGAAGCAGTTAGATAGTGAGGCACAGAATAACAGCAAGGAGGGGTTGGCTACACCACCCCCATATGTGCCCCTGGAAGGTCAATTCTCAGTACTCAAGGGAAAGGTGGAAGTTTTAGGAGAGATGCAGAAGGAAGGTCATGTTGATTTAGATGAAGATGATAGGGAGTTGTATGTGAAACCGAACAAGAGACAGGATAGAGAAACTGATAGAGAGGAAAGTACACCGTTAGACTGTTATCGAGATGTTAAGGTAGAGTTACAGAGGATGAAAAAAGAATATGGCAAGGAGGGAAGAAGAGAAGAGGATGCAGGAATAAAGCTAGGTGAAGAGGGTATAGACAGGATCATTAAAACACCAGGACAACTAAGCAGTGAGACAGATAAGGTATCGACACCAAGAAGCAGATTATTATATTGTAGAGAGAATGAAGGTGAAGAGGAGTCATCATTCACTGTAGGAAGTTGGAAACAGGGAAGAGATACAGGAAGACTTAGGCCCTTAGCTCCACAATTCCCAATTATAATCAAAGGTGCACAGGGACAATATGTGCCATGGGCTACACAGGACCTTGAGGGGCTTGTCACTCGCCTCCCTAACATTCGTGAAGGAGCTGGAAAGTGGATAAAAGTATTAGAAGATGAGACTGCTGGTAAATTGTTATCTGTGGGGGACGTAAAAGCCTTTTTGGCAAAGATCTTGGGAGGAGGAAAAATGGAAGAAATCCTTCATGCTTAACACTTGACCAAGGCAATAGATACACATCATATGGATGGAATTGTCTTCGATGCTTACCGCCCTGCCGTGTGGCATGCCCTGCGTGCCGAGTATCCAACTAGAGTTCAGGGCATTAAACGGCAATCCGTTAGGGGAAGCAGAGAACCCAACGCTGTACATTCAGAGGCAACTGAAAACATGGAAACAAGAGACAGAGGGGGATCCAGAGAGAGATCCATTACTGGCTACATTGTTTAGTCAGGCCGTGATAAATGCCATGCCGCAACCTGAAAAATGCAAGCTGGAAGAAGTGGTCGGCTTAACTTCCAAACCACACAGGGAGTTCTGTGACCATGTGTCACATGCTGTCGACCAATACAGAAAGAATGAGCATAAATTAAGAACGCAAGCAAAAGAGCTACAGAGAAAACTGACTCAGTTACAACTTGAAGAACTGACAAATAAACATAAGAAAAAGGTTCAAGCTACAATTCAGAAAGAGGAAGCAGAGCAGATGTCAGTAAGAGCCCCTGTCAATGCTCCCTCCACTCTACAGCTGGTTCCACTTACAGCAATGACATCGCCTGCAGCACTCACTCCCACTACACACCTTCCTGCACCCATTGTCATAGTTTATACCCAACAACCAGAGCAGAATGGGTGGAAAGCAACACAGCCCCAAAGAGGATAAAGAAACATTGGGTTCAACTTTCCACCGGGAGTGTGCTGGGGATGTGGACAGACTGGACATAACAGAACAATGTGCCCCACACATCCATGGCCACAGCCACCTGGGGGTGTGATGAGAGGGGGTGGCAGCAACTGTTTTGGGGTCCAGCCCAAGGCCCAGTGAACCCGTGTGGGGGTCCAACCATGGTTATTAGGGATGCCCAGAGAATCCTATAGGGGAGAATCAGTTACCAATTTTAACAACTAATGCTGAACAAGAACACATGCTACATATTGAGGTAGAGGGAAAAAGCACACCCATGTTAGTAGATACAGGAGCAATTTATACATGCATGAATTCAAGTTATGCCTCAATCTCCCCATGTCTGGAAAATTTGCAAAGATGGTAGGATTCTCAGGACAGAAACAGCTAATTCCTATGACTGCTCCAGTTCGTCTACAAACTAACAACAAGAGCGTGACTATACCTATTTTAGTCTCAAATCAAACTCCTGTTAACTTGATAGGAAGAGATGCATTATGTAGATTAGGGCTACAAATATGGTGCTCTCCAGAAGGTGTATATGTAGACATGAAAGGTATAGGAAATCAAATGATGATTACTGAGCCAAAAGCGAATGTGTACTGGATAGGACAAATAGAAAGTGATGTAAGTCATGTAATTAATAAATGGGGGAAGTTCATTGAAGCACAAATTCCTGAGGCACAGTTACCAAAGTCAGAGTTTCACTGTACAATGATATATGACTCAGACAAAGATGCAAGCCTAGAAAAGGCATGGCAGGAAGAGACAAAAGGACAGAAAATCCTCCGTAAATCCATAAAAATCCTCAGAGCTTTTTAAATTGAACACTTCAAAAAACATTTCAAAATTCAAAACTTTTGTGTGTCTTTTGTTAAATCTTATCTTAAATCTCGTGGTTAGCGAGCAAAATCATAGAGTGGTAGAGCAGTAGCAACGGTAACTAGCTCCACTGACTCACTGGAAATGCCTCAATTTGCAGCCGTCCACTCTCAGAAACTGACCACGAAAAAAACAACCTGCTTAGTGTACAATTTAATCTCAGTTAAAGTCCATTTCTTTTCTTTACTGTGCAACATTAGTAGAATCTTAGCAGTTTGTTATACCTCTTATTAACCTATTGCCTGCTCAAATAAAAAATAAAACTAGAATATAAAACATGCTTTTGACAAAAACGAATTTCACTGTTCTTTCCAACAATGTTTGTTTTCTTGCTACAGTTGCCTCTCGTCTCATTAGGAATAAATTTAAATTTAGCCTTTATAATTTATATCCTAAATTTTAAAAACATTGAGTAAAGTGTAGTAAATGGACAGCTTTTTTTTCTATTGAAAGCAGATTTATGGGGAAGCCTGAGGACTGACTGATCCCTGTCTTATGATCAAGTAATTACTGACTCATTCTGTATGTTTGCATATTCTTCTACTCATCTAGTGTTTTATTGCCCCAATAAGCCATTAAATGCTGAGTCATGGCTTGACACTATGGAGACAGCTCTTTGCAGAAGTAGTTCCTGAAGCAGAGATCCTGAAGCTAATCTATCTGACTCCAAATTACAAATTTCCACATTGACCTGACTAACTCAGTCTAATGAGCAGACTTAAACTAACTAAGAATAAGCCAAATACTTTAAAGATCCCCAAGACTTTTTGGATGTCTGTGTCCCATTATGTCTGGCGTAAATGTAACACCGCATTTCAGAAAAAGAACATCACACCAACAGTAAAATATGGTGGTGGTAGTGTGATGGTCTGGGGCTGTTTTGCTGCTTCAGGACCTGGAAGACTTGCTGTGATAAATGGAACCATGAATTCTGCTGTCTACCAAAAAATTCTGAAGGAGAATGTCCGGCCATCTGTTTGTGACCTCAAGCTGAAGCGAACTTGGGTTCTGCAGCAGGACAATGATCCAAAACACACCAGCAAGTCCACCTCTGAATGGCTGAAGAAAAACAGAATGGAGACTTGAGTGGTCTAGTCAAAGTCCTGACCTCAATCCCATTGAGATGCTGTGGCATGACCTTAAAAAGGTGGTTCATGCTCGAAAACCCTCCAATGTGGCTGAATTACAACAATTCTGCAAAGATGAGTGGGCCAAAATTCCTCCACAGCGCTGTAACAGACTCAGTGCAAGTTATGGAAAACGCTTGATTGCAGTTGTTGCTGCTAAGGGTGGACCAACCAGTTATTAGGCTTAGGGGGCAAACACTTTTTCACACAGGGCCATGTAGTTTTGGATTTTGTTTTCCCTTAATAATAAAAACCTTCATTTAAAAACTGCATGATGTGTTTACTTGTGTTATCTTTAACTAATATTTAAATGTGTTTGATTATCTGAAACATTAAAGTATGACAAGCATGCAAAAAAAATAAGAAATCAGGAAGGGGGCCAACACTTTCACACCACTGTGTATATATATATATATATATATATATATATATATATATATATATATATATATATATATATATATATATATATATATATATATATATATATATACACATATACACACATACATACATACATAATCTCCTTGCAGTAAGGTTGCTGTCTTTGAAACGTCTCTGCTACTGACAGCTGAGTGAGTGGCGTGTGAGTTGCTGAACTCTCCCGCTCTCTCTCTTAGCGCTAGCCAACTTTGAAAACTGCTCATATTCCTTTACATGACTAACCTTCAAATGTCTGATGAGGTTCGTAGTGTTAAAATACTTTAGGTGCTTCCCGCTTCGTGGAATTTGCTTGTTACACAGGTTACAGATTGCTAATGCATTGTCTTTTTCACACACTACATAGAATTGCCAGACCAGTGAAGCCATTTTAGCAGCGCGCAAAAAAAATTGTCTCGAGTTTTGCTTTATATGATCGGCTTTTCTAGATCGGCCATTATAGAGGCCGCCGATCAAACTTCCCAAAGCAATTATCAGCCGATTATGATCAGCGGTCGATCAATCGGAGCACCCGTATTTAATTCCAACTGTTTATTAAAATTTCGCTACTTATTTGGTAATAATTCCTATTTTGTGGACACGTCTGTGGATGTTATACTGTTTATATGTCACTTTGTACTCTTTATATCTTTGTTATTCATTGTTATATTGTTATATTCCTTTCATTCTTTCAGACCATAAACACAGATCACTATGTTATCAGACCTCCATAAATCAAACCACCTGTTATGCATGTGATCCGGAAGAAGGCTAAATAAACCCGTTTTTGTGAAGAGTGCCCTCATCCAGTGCCTGATTCTGTAACCGGAATCTCATCCATATTCGGCCGCCTCAACCAGTTATTATATTTGTAGTGAGGATTCACTACAATTAGTGGTCCTTTGAGCCGGATTGAGAGCAATATTAACTCAATATGGATAAAGCACAGAGTGATGCATCTGGAGCAATGGACAGACTTCGCCACAAAAAAAAAATTATACTGTGATCATTTGAAACACCAGAAATATAACATGTTCATATAATGTTTTAAATTTTAAAAGTTCATGACAGTGTGAGCTTGTACAATGTGTTACGGGTAGCAGGGCTGAGGATGAACCACTAGGGGGCCCTCAGTAGGGGTTGTCATGTCATGTCTGTTTATGTTTATGTTTTGGCCATGTGTGTTAGTTAAGCCCTGCCCTGTCCTATTGTGTGTTGATTGATGTTTCACCTGTTCCTAATGTTTCCTGATTATGTTTCCTATTTATAGTCCTGTCTTTGTCTGCTTTAGTTGCTAGTCCTCGTTTGTATGTAGGCCAGTGTGGTGTCGCGGTTTTCTGTTATGTTCATGTCTCGTGTTTCATGTTAATAAACCCCTTTTTGTTCACGGAAGCTTCGCGTTGGGTCTGTTATATCCAGCCGGACACCGCCGGCCGTAACACAATGGAGTGTAAAAAAATGTTAAATTAAAGGATAAATGGGGACAGTGTTATCTGTGGGGTGCGTGATGGCATTTAGCTGTGTGAAATAAGGACTGCCATAACGAGACATGCTGTGGTTGAGTCACACGGAGAATTATCAGTTAAAAGTGATTCAAACACACAAATAACTGTTTTATTGTGGATTTATTCTGTGGTGAACTTGTTGAATGTGTGCTTTTATGTGCTCAGCACATAACACCCTTCACCATCACCAGTGAACTTTCAGGGAAAGGACATTGAGAGACTGGATTCCTATAAATACCTGGGTGTTCATCTGAACAACAAACTGGACTGGACAGATAACACAGCTGTAATCTACAAAAAAGGTCAGAGCAGACCCTTTCTGCTAAGGAGACTAAGGAGTGCAGGGAGCACTACTGAAGACCTTCTTTGACTCTGTTGTGGCCTCAGCCATCTTCTATGGAGGGGTCTGCTGGTGCAGCAGTATCTCTACTGCAGAGAGGAAGAGGCTAGACAAGCTAATCAGGAAGGCCAGCTTAGTCCTGGGGATGCACCTGGACCCAATACAGGAGGTGGGAGAAAGCTAAGCTATCATCCTTGCTGGAGAATGAACTTGCACCCCCTGTATGACACAGTTACATCCCCTAGCAGCTCCTTCAGTGACAGACTGTTACATCCTAAATGTCTGAAGGAGTGATACAGAAGGTCTTTTCTTCCTACTGCTATTAGACTTTACAATCAGAGCTGCTCTCAGGGAACCAGTCACCATAATGCACATTGTTGTACTGATTATTTATACTGTGTTATAACTGCAAAATAACCTGTCATCATAATACACATTGTTGTGTGGGATATTTTAAACTGTGGAATTACAATCATTTAAATTTTGTGCAATAACAACAGTGCAATAACAACAATTTAAGATGTGCAATAACCAAGTGCAATTGTTTGTTTGTTTTCTTTTTGAAATTATTATTTTTATTTATTTATTCTTCTGTATTTATATAGATTCATGCTTGCACATTTTGCTGCTATAATATGGAAATTTCCTCACTGTGGGACGAATAAAGCTTTAACTTATCTTTATGTTGAGTTATTTTGACTTTGTCACAATCCTTATTAATTTCCATGCAATGAAATCCTTATTTCTCACGTGTTGTATTTCCACTGTGCAGGTATGCTACAGAAAATGTTGTTTTAGTGTGTTTAATGGATTTTTATTAGTGTGGAGATGTGCGTGCTCGCCACTAGGTGGGGATGTTTTCCCTTAACAGCTGAATTGAATAGAATTGAATTGCTCTGTATTTCACTGAAGATATTGTATTTGTATAATCTATGAACTGATTTGTACAAAATTTATTAAAATGTTTAATATAACTGCTCACCTTGAAATTTACAATTGCTTACAAAAATGCAAGAAAAAAAAAGTATTTCCTGTATAACGTGTACGGTGTGCCATGTATCATAAAGACATATATACAAAAACTGGCATAAATGGAGTAGCATTTGCATTTATTTATTTATTAAAAGTTATTTATTTATATATCAAACTGCTTATTTGGAAGTCCAGTTAAACTCTCAGAGGAGCTATAACTTGGTCATTTACAGTTGTTTTGTCCGGCCATCATTTCTCCCAACACTTAGGCTCAGTTTAGAGTAGCTTTAAAGTAGGCCCAAATGTCGGAAGATAGCTAGCGGTGTTGTGTAGAAATAAACTAACTAACTAATTCTCCTTCATGGGCATTATCAGAGTTTAAAGTGGGAGTTGACAGCTGGATGAACTCCATAAGGTCTGTTGTAGCATTGCAGTGTCAGATGTTTTTTTCTTCATTATTATAATTTCTAATAGTATCATTCTTCATTATTGCTTTTCCTTGCTTGTATGTATTATATGCAGCGGTGGACAGTAACGAAATACATTTACTTGAGTACTGTACTTAAGTACACTTTTTGAGTATCTGTACTTTACTTGAGTATAATTTTTTCAGGAAACTTGTTACTTTAACTTCACTACATTTGAAAGACAAATATTCTACTTTTTACTCCAGTACGTTTCTGTCAAGCTCATTGAGTAGAAAGTAGTTATTAGTAGACAAATCTTTTTATTGAATTTTCCAAACATTTGAACAACAATCACATATTAAACAATCACAAATTAAAATGTTAATACAACATCGTAAACATAACAGGAAAACAAAAACAAACATAAGACCTACTAGGTGGGGGGGGGGGGGATTAAGGGGGGAGCTTACAATTAATGTTTGGGTTAAATCTATCTTCAAAATATGAAAGGAAAGGCCTCCAGACTTTAAAAAATCTGTTGACAGAGCCTTGCATGGAATGTCTCAGTTTCTCTAACTTTAAATAAATATGCCATGACACTTTCTACCCACTTAATGTGTTGGTGGTTTATTTGACTTCCATTTTAGAAGTATAAGCCGTTTGGGCCAACATAGAAGAGAAAGCCAGTGCATCCGATTGACCTGGTGGTAGTGAAAGGTTCTCAAATGCCACACCAAATATTGCTATTATGGGGTCTGGTTTTATCTCCTTTCCACACATATATGAAAACGTCTCAAACACAGCAGACCAGAATGGTCCTAGAACTGGGCATGTCCACAACGTATGGCCCAAAGTGGCCTCATATCTTTGACATCTAGAACATGTTGGGTCTATTTCTGGGAATATTCTTGCCAGTTTACTTCTAGAAAAGTGTAGCCTATGGATTATCTTAAATTGCAGTAGTCCATGTCGGACACAAATAGATGTCGAATGAATTCTCCTAATGGCTGACTGCCAGACTGTTTCTGCGACTACACTTCCCAAATCCTCTTCCCACTGTTTCTTTAAAAAGTCTAAAGATAGAGAGGCCGCTCTTTGAATCAGACTGTACACTGTTGATATCAGACCTCGCTCAGATATACTCAAGTCAAAGAGCTCCTCAATCCAACAATGAGGAGGAGGGGCCGAAAGGGTATTAAAATATTTTTTGACTAGACTTCGCACCTGCAGATATCTATAAAAATTAGATTTAGGAATATCAAATTCTTTAATCATATGTTCAAAAGAGACAAAACTACCGCCTTGAAAAAATGCTTTTATTCCATATGAAGGAAGATAAAAGTTTGTCTAACTCCTTGAAGAAAGATTTGGGGATAAACAATGGGATATTTTGATATAAAAATAAAAACCTTGGCAGAACCGACATCTTAATTGTGTTTATTCTGCCTGCCAATGAAATAGGTAACAAGGACCATCGGTTTAAATCTTTTTTAGTTTTTTTCCATCAATACCGTGAAATTACATTTAAATAGCTCTTTGTATGTACTTGTCACTGAAATTCCCAAGTACTTAAAGGAATCATAAGTTGTTTTGAATGGGAATTTCTTGAGGTCTAACTGCTTTGCCTCATTATTAATTGGGAATAATATACTTTTATTAAAATTTATCTTATATCCTGATATTTCCCCAAAACTTTTTTTTTTTTTCTTTCCCCCAGAACTAAGTTCTATCGCTTTAGGTATGGACATATCTGGGTTGGACATATATATTATGAGGTCATCTGCATACAACGAAATCTTGTGGGTGCTCCCACCTCTATTTATACCTAGCAGATCTGCCTCCTTCCTTAACGCTATAGCTAGGGGTTCTATCGCAATGTTAAATAAGAGTGGTGACAGGGGGCAACCCTGTCTTGTACCCCTGTACAAACAAAAATAGTCTGTTATTACCCTATTGGTTCTTATACAAGCAGTTGGATGTGCATAGAGTATACTGATCCAAGTGCAAAAACTAGAACCAAAACCAAAATGTTCCAGGGCTGTGAATAAATACATGTATTCTATGCGATCAAAGGCTTTATGTGCGTCTACCGACAACAGAACCTCTGGTAGCCGTGGGCTGCCTTGTGAATAAAGTATATTGAATAGTCTTCACAGATTAATTGAGAGTTGCCGTCCAGGTATGAACCCTGTCTGGTCTTGATGTATAATAGACTGCATGACAGGATTCAACCTCACTGCCAAGACCTTAGCTAGTATCTTATAATCATTTGAAAGCAAACTTATAGGGCGATATGAGTCGCATTTTAGGCAATCTTTACCTTTTTTGTGTACAACTGTAATAATAGCCTGTGACATTGTTGGTGGTAAAAAAATTTTGCTCAATTATTTCCTTAAACACTTCTTTCAAAATTCAATTATAAACCCATCGGGGCCAGGTGCTTTTCTGCTTTTCATTTGTTTAATAGCTTGTTCAATCTCCATTGTAGATATGGATTGTTCAAGATTGGCTTTATTTTGCTCACTGATGGTAGGTATTTCTAATTTGGCAAAAAAAACTTGCTATGTTCGCCTTGTCACATGACTCTGATGTATACAATTCCTCATAAAAAAATGTAAACTGCTTGCTAATATTCAACTGGTCTGTGGTTACTCCATTCGCTGTCTGAATTTCAGCTATATAATTAGCTTCAGTTGTCTGTCTCAGGTGGTGTGAAAGCAACTTGCTAGCCCTTTCACCATACTCAAATTCTTGCTGTTTAGATCTCAGATACAATGCCTCCTCTGCCTCTGTAATCAGGTTATCTAATTCTGACTGTAATACTCCTCTCTCCTTAAATAGAGTAGCAGTGGGGGTTCTAGAATGTAAATAAACCTAATGATTAATCTTATACTTTTAAATCTATTGATCAATCATATTAGTCCTATGTTTTAAATCTACTGATAAATCCTATGTTTTAGATCTGTTGATTAATCCTAGGTTTGGTCCCTAGTGGCTGAAGTTATTGATCCTGCTATTGTTGTTGTCACTACTATTCCTACTTAATTTTAGAATTTAACTTAAATTATATTTTAACTTAACTATGAAGATAATAACAGGTGGGTGCGGTGTAGTGCGCCATGGACTGGTGCATGGTCGATGCTAATCATCGGTAAGACTTGGCCCCATTTAAGGTCTGTTAGCCTCAGACCACCACCCTGCGTGCTGTCCTAGTGGACCCAGAGAGGCCGGGGTCCTACCTTGCTACCTTGCTCTGCCCAGAATGACTCTCGTTAACACCGCAAGGAGTCACCCGAACAGAGCCTGCGGCTGAGGTCTGCCATCTGAGTGGAATCTAGCTAAATGGCCTTGGTGTCCGGAAGGCCTGTTAGGGTTGCAGACGAGCACCTCTTCGTTAACACCGCAAGGTACCCAAGATGCTCAGTATGTTCCCCTCCTATCTAAACCAGAGGTCCAGAGTGCAGGATTTTAGTGGATTTGGATGGGTAATCCCATCTTTTAGTCCCATTTTTTCGAGGACAATAGATTTTTTGTCCTCAGTGGAAAGGTATTAAATGGAAAGGGGAGATTGAGTTGTGCACGGCAAAAAAAATGGGATGTTGATAGCTAGAACGGTTACTGAGATATTGACGTTTAAAGTTGCTATTTTAAGATGGACCAGAATCCTCTCGGTGCATATTTGACACAGACACGGTCCAAACTTATGAATATTCATAAGGTGGCACAGTTTAAGGGTGACACCTTGTGTAATAATGGTGTGATTACACAGCCATTACAGGTAACAGTGCAGTGATATCGGTGATATCGGGTGGGTTAAGGTTAGGATTGGGGTTAGCATCAGGGCTAGGATTAGCATCAGGGCTAGCATTAGCATCTGAGCTAAAGTAGGGGTGAAAGTTGAAATTAGGGTTTATGGATGTTAGGCTAGCATGTTAGCATTCTAGCGTTAGCATCCAGGCTAAAGGTTGAAGTTAGGTTTTAAGGAGTTAGGGTTAGGGTAGAGTTAGCATTTTAGCATTAGCATGTTAGCATTAGCATGTAGGCTAAAGTAGGGGAAAAGGTTGAAATTAGGGTGTTAGTGTTGGGTTAGGGTTAGCATTCTAGCATTAGCATGTTAGGGTTGGGTTAGGTTAAGGGAAAAGACCGCCGCTCCGGGAATGACCCAGAAACCGCGTTAGGCACGGGCCAGCCACTCAGGCCTCATTTTCAGCCACCCCCATCATGACGTTCGAAAAAATATCGCCTATTTAGGGTTAAAGTCTAGAAAATCATGTTTTAGGGTAGACTGGGGTAAAGTCCCTTCATGAGCTCTAATACCCAGATTAGGGTTAAGATTAAAGTTAGGCCTCGGGATTTAGTGTTCAGGGTCATTTTAAATTAGGGTTCCGACCTCATTGTTCGCCTATTGTTCGCCATTGATCGCCTATGGTTATGTTTAGGGCTAAAGTTTAGGTTTAGGGTTCAGGTTAGATTTAGGGTTAAAAATTAGGTTTAGGGTTCTAACTAACGGTTATGTTTAGGGGAAAAGACCGCAGCTCCGGGAATGACCCAGAAACCGCGTTGGGCATGGGCCAGCCACTCAGGCCTCATTTTCAGCCACCCCCATCATGACGTTAGAAAAAATATCGCCTATTTAGGTTTAAAAACTAGAAATCATGTTTTAGGGTAGACTGGGGTAAAGTCCCTCCATGAGCCCTAATACCCAGATTAGGGTTAAGATTAAAGTTAGGGATCGGGACGGACCTATGGTTATGTTTAGGGTTAAAGTTTAGGTTTAGGGTTCTAAAAATTAGGATTTGAACTAGGGTTAGGGAAGGGGAAGGGGATAGGAAATACCCCAGGCTGTGGTCCCGGTAAAAACCGAGACCGACGTTGTGCACGGGCCTGCCTCGAGGCCCAGTGGTCATCCCCCATGTGTCCTTCGCTGAATCACCACATACTCACTCTAATTGCCTTAAATGGCCCCTTCCAGTCCCCAATCATTTACCCCATAATGTTTAGTTACCCTTGTTTACTCTGGTTATTGAGTGCTTATGGTGGGTGAATGCCCTTTATCCATAAAGCCACTCAATAATCATCATGTTTGATGAAATGATAAATGTTCCATGGTGGATGTCTATCCCTTAACCATGGAACAGTGTTTCAAAAAATTATTCCTTTCAGGAATTACCAGCTCAATTTTATAGACGTCTTAATTTAATTAGCAAGTCAGTTTGCGCAATATTTCGGCTTTTATTAGCCTTCTTCAGGCGCCGACTTGCTATTGTTTGGCACCCCCAGACAGTAGTGGGCAACTGAATCCTTGAATATTGGCACCCCCAGCCCATCCTACTCTTTATCTGGCGCCCCCAAGCTAACAGTAGTGGGCATTCTCTCTGTACACTTACCATGAGGTTTACTAGTCTGTGGCTGGCTTCTAAAAGCTCTCTCCCGTCTGGGTTGCCTGCTTTTCTAAGCTTGGCTCCACCCCTGGCTAAATAATATTTTTTCCAGAGCAGGTAAGTATTTTAAACTTCTTGTTACTTTTTTCCACTTCCAGTGCATCACTTTTTTTCTTGGAGACTTTTTCAGGGCAAGAAAATGTTATTTAATTAACATTTTAATGGCTTTTTTTCTGTTTTTCAGGGCAGGTAAGTATTTCCATTTTACTTGTTTATTTCCACTGATTGTGGCTTCTCCTGTTTTCTAGGTGCTGGTGGTTGAAGCAGTGGGAGAACATTGGTGAAAAGCCCACCCGGACCCAGGCGGCACTGGCTGGATAGGTTTGTGTTTGGGGTAGGAATTAGGGTTAGGGTTAGGTTAGAAAATTCTCAACTTAGCTCCCTAGGGAGTAAAGGAAGCACAGGCACAGACTCTAAATTATAAATCCCAAAAGAAGACCAAAAATAAAAAAAAACTTTGAGGGTTCTCTGCCCCATATTAAAGCAAAAAAAAAACAAAATCTGAGTTACATCACTTGGTATTTCCAAGCAGAACCCCCTCCAAATACTAACCAGGATCAACGCTGCTTAGCTTCCGAGATCAGACAAGATCAGGCATTCTCAGGGTGGTATGGTCATAGGCATAAAATTAAGATTAGAATGAAAGAAAAAAATTTTTATAATACAAATGAAAATAAAGTAAAAAAGTTAGGATTAAGATAAAGATGACATTAGGATAAAAGTTGAGATTAAGATGGAACATTTTAAATAAAAAAAAAAACCACAACAACTTTGGGTTACAACACCTGACATTCCCAAGCAATCCCCCATATAGGTACTAACCAGGACTGACCCTGCTTAGCCTCCAAGATCAGATGAGATCGGGCATTCTCAGGGTGGCATGGCCATAGGTGTAAAATGAAGGTTAGAGTAAGAGTTAAAGCCAGGTTAGGGGTTTAGATCATAAAATTAATGATTCTAAACTAGGGGTTGAGATCTAAATGAGGCTCAGGATCAGCATAAGGATTTAAAATCAAGATAGAAATAGATCTAAAATAAGGATAGAGGTTGAGATCAGCAAATAGGGTTAAATAGAATAGGAGTTAAAATTGGAATAGGGATAAGGGTCAAGATAAAGGTTGGAGTGGAAGATAAAATTAGAAAATCTACATATTAAAATAGAATAAGGATAAAGATAATGGTAAGGATTAGGGACTAAGGTTAAGGTTAGCGGTTAGGATTAGGGTTGGTGTTAGGATTGCTATTAAGGTTAGGATAAAAAAAACCATGAAATTTAGGATTAGGATAAAGGTAAAGAATAGAATAAAGATTAGGGTTAAGGTAAAGGTAAGAGATAAAAATAAAAATGCAAATAAGGTTAGAAAAAGGTTGGGGTTAGGGTTGGCACCAAAATTAAAAATATATAGGGTTAGGGGTTAGGGTTGGCACCAAAATTAAAAATATAGAGTAAAGATAAAGATTAAGATAGGGTTATGGGGTTGGGGTTAGGGATTAGGGTTATGGGGTTGGGGGTTAGGTTGGGTTTTAGGGGTCCCCAGGCCGCAGTCCCAGTTAAACTGAGACCAACGTTATGCATGGGCCTGCCTCGTGTCTCATCGCTTATCCACTGTCTCTGTTTTTCACTGAGTCACCAGTTATTTCTGTTTTTAGGGGTTACTGGGTCCCAAGACCCATATGGTTGCACCAGTGTTCCATCATTGCTTTTGCACAGGTGGGCATCCAATGGATCTCGTCTGCACTGACCTGGAATTTCTTTTCTGGTAACAGAGGTAAGTAGGGCATGCTTCTCTTTATATATGCGTTTAACTCTGCTAGCCCAGTCTTTTCTTCCCTACTCAGTTCCTCACTGTAATTTATGAGTGGGATCCATATTTTAGCCTGAGGAAACTGTTCTTTGGTCCTCTTCACGGCTCTCCGGAGCTGCTTGACTGCTGTCTCCCTCTGTTTTTGGCCTCTGTGATTTATGCCAAAGGCTAAGACTATTGTTTCCACCTTAGTCTGTTTGGTAGCCCTTGATATAAATGACTCAGCATGTCTGAAAGTGGCTGCCGGATAGCTGTCAATTTGCAGGTTCTCCAAATTATGTGGAGGAATTCTGCTCAGGTTTGAGTCCCCCATCCAACACCATTTTTTTCGGGCCATGAACGACCAGTCCACCATTTTCCTGGTGGTTTTCGGGTGTCTGATGACCTTGAACAACATAGGTGATTGGATTGGTGTTGTCTCTGGGGTCAGTTGGGGCCTTGGCAGGGTGCTATGCTCACTGTCACGCGCCGACATGCAGAGCAGAGAGTCTACTTCGGTGATTGCCTTTAACTCTGGGTTAGGTCTTTCTGGGCGAAGCATCAACATACGTGTTATTGTGTTTTGGGTAACTTTCTTTTCTTTTTCAGGATTTTGTTCCATGAAAGATTCCCTGGGCTTTCTGGGTGTCTTGGATGGGAGCGGTGTGAGTGATGGGGTCAGTTGGGGCCCTGGAAGTGGGCTATGCTCACTGTCACGCTCCGACATGCAGAGCAGAGAGTCTGCATCAGTGGTCACCATTAATTCTTTTGGGTTGGGTCTTTCTGGATGGAGCATCACCACATGTGTTATTGTATTTTGAGTAACACTCTTATTTTTATTTTTCAGAATTTTGTTCCATGAAAATCTCCCTAGGCTTTTTGGCTGTCCTGGGTGGGAGAGGTATAGGTAATGGAGTGCTAGGTTGCATGGGTTGTGGTGTTTCAGGGCACGGTGGAGGAGAGTACCAAGTGTGGTTGAGGGCCTGAGATTCAGTGCCATCTGAATTTTCCTCCAATAGCGAGGTAATGGTTTCAGCAGGTGAGGGAGTCCCATCCGGCTCTTCTGCCAGTGAAGTAAGTAGTTCTCTCACTTTCTCAATTGGTTCTGTCATGTTTCTCTTTTTGTACCTATTTTGATACCATTTTATTGCTATGGCAAAGGCTGACTCCCAGTCATTCACCATTAAATCTTTTAGAGTCCCCCCCCCCCGATTAATGCACTGGGCATAATGATTCTGTAGGATTATTTTTGTTGTATAGGCCCAGTTTTTTGCATTTCCCTCTAAAAGGGATTTTGTTAAGGGTGTCATTATGGCTGGTTTTATAACCTCTGTCAGGTACTGTGTGAGGCGTGAAAAAGTGGTTGGCTCTTCGTTGTTGTCTTTTGAGACTTTGGAATGATGATGGTGTGCTCTGATAAGCTCATAGAGTTTTTTGACTAGTGAGCTGAATTTTTTGTAATTAAGATCTTGTTTGCTGTGAATGTGGGGTCTGGGGTGCTCAGGTTGAGTGGCTAAAGTGTTTGAAGACTCACATCTCATGCCATTCACCTTATTTGGACCTACATTCACGCTTTTAGGCGCATGCCTTAATGGTTGGGTGGGAGGAGCACCTCTAAGAGGACGTTCCCCGTGTTTCCAAAAATTTCTCACTAAAGTGAGTTGTGAGTGGTTTTGAGTGTTGTGTGGGGGTTCATACCTCCCAGCCACAACATCGCTATAGCTTCTCTGGAAAGACAAGAACTCATGCCGTTCTAGTCTTTGGTGTGGAGCAATGTAGTTAGGTCTTAGGACTGATCTTTATTGATCAGACCTTGATTCTGGATTAAAGGGCATTTTAATTTGGGAATGTGTACACAGTTTAATTATTGTAAGAGGCAAGTCAGTTGCGCAACGTTTCAGTTTGATATTAAACCTTCATCAGGCGTTGACCTGCCTTATAGTCAAATTTAAATGAGATTTTAGAAAAAACAAATGAAATGAAGCAAAAAAGAGAGAGAAATGAAGCAAAAAAAGAAGAATTAAAGTGAAAAAAGGGGGTTGAGAGAGAAAAAGATGTTAAATTTAAATAAAGACTGAATATTAGAGAAGATTTAGAAAAAAAACAACTGAAATAAAGCAAAAAAAAAAAAAAGAATTATAGTGGGAAAAAAAGGTTGAGAAGAAAAAGATGTTAAATTTAAATAAAGACTGAAGATTGGAGAAAATTTTTTTTATAAATAAAAGAATAGTGAGTAAAGAAAATGATTCTCTTATAGGCTTAATTGCAATTCAATTTCTGCTGCACAAGTCAGTGTGGCAAATGAGTGCCTGCTTGTAGTTGCTGCCTATATAAAGGGGAGACTCCGCCCCTTTTTTCAAATAAAAAAAACTCTCAGCCGCTATTGGCCGATTCAAAAAAAGCCCCTTAATTCAGGCTCCAAAGTGTGTGGAGATTTTTCTTATATATATACACACATACATACATATATATATACACACATACACGCATATTCCTATGAATTTCAATATTTATTGTATGTTTTAATTGTCATGTATTTTATATATACACAGTGGTAATTTTTTATATTATTTATTAAAATGTTAGGCATGAGATGAAATTAATAACAGAGAGAATATACTATTCTTATTTTCTTGTTCTTTTTCTATTTTTCAGGTTGATTCATTTTCCTTTAGGTAGCTGGTTCAGGTAAGTATTTTGTATTTTTTTCTCTTTATTTGACTGTGAGTTTTGTTGTTTTGATCAAACCTGTTCTTTGTCTTCCAGGTACTGGTTGTTGACACAATGTGAGAACCTCCGTGGATAGCCAACATGGACCCGGGCGGCACTGGCTGGATTAGGGTTATGGGGTTGGGGATTAGGGTTGGGGTTGGGGATAGGGGTTGGGTTTTAGGGGTCCCCAGACCGCAGTCCCAGTTAAACTGACACCAATGTTATGCACGGGCCTGCCTCGTGTCTCATCGGTCATCCACCAGTTATTTCTGTTAGGTTAGGGGAAAAGACCGCCGCTCCGGGAATGACCCAGAAACTGCGTTATGCACGGGCCAGCCACTCAGGCCTCATTTTCAGCCACCCCCATCATGACGTTAGAAAAAATATCGCCTATTTAGGTTTAAAGACTAGAACTCATGTTTTGGGGTAGACTGGGGTAAAGTCCCTCCATGAGCCTTAATACCCAGATTAGGGTTAAGAGTAAAGTTAGGGCTCAGGATTTAGGGTTCGGGGTCATTTTGAATTAGGTTTGTGGAATATACAATGACTCCCCCCATCACAGCCCAGAAGACTGCGTGGTTGTATAGAGAGACAAGGAAAGTGCACGGGCCGGCGCTTGTTAAGGTTGATCACTCCTCGGCTTGTGTCCCATGTCCAATCAAAAAAGTGATCCATTTGGTTTGAATACTAACTAGATAGCTGCTATAAATTAGGTCACCTTAAAATCTGTTGGATAATGCTGTTATAAGCCTAATTCTATAATTTTAAGCCTATTGATTGACTGATCATATATTAATCCTATGTTTAAAATATATTGATAAATCCTATGTTTGGTCCATAGTGGCTAAAGATATTGATCCTACTATTTGTTGTTGTCCCTACTGCTCCTACTTAACTATTTTAATTTAAATTTAAATTACTCTAAGTTATGTTTTAGCTAAACTATGAAGATAATAACAGGTGGGTGCGGTGTAGTGCACCATGGACTGGTGTATGGTCTATGCTAATCATCAGTAAGAAGACTTGGCCCCATTTAAGGTCTGTTGGCCTCAGACCACCACCCTGCGTGCTGTCCAAGTGGACCCAGGGAGGCCGGTTTACCTACCTTGCTCTGCCCGGAATGACTCTCATTAACACCGCAAGGTTTCCCGAGTCACCCGGACAGAGCCTGCGGCTGAGGTCTGTCATCCGAGTGGAATCTAGCTAAATGGCCTTGGCATCCGGGAGGTCCATTAGGGTCGCAGACGAGCACCTCTTCGTTAACACCGCAAGGTATCCGAGATGCTCAGAATGTTCCCCTCCTATCTAAACCAGAGATCCAGAGTGCAGCATATAAAACACCACCTCCAGATGGCTCTGGTCGGGTAGCAATCCAGCGGAGAGCGGCCCTACCTATTCCAACTCTAAACGGAGTTTGGAATCCTTCAGGCAGCCATCAGGCTTCTACTGGGTCGGTTCCCCTAGGGCTGAGGCGTAAGCCCCTCCCCAGCTTGGATTTTGGTGGATTTGGATGGGTTATCCCATCTTTTGATACCGTTTTATCGAGGACGGTATATTGTTTGTCCTCGGTGGAAAGTTATTAGATGGAAAGGGGAGATTGAGTTGTGCATGGCAAAAAAACGGGATGTTGATAGCTAGAACGGTTACCTAGATATTAATGTTTAAAGTTGTCATTTTAAGATGGACCAGAATCCTCTCTGTGCATATTTGACACAGACACGGTCCAAACTTATGAATATTCATGAGGTGGTACCTTGTGTAATAATGGTGTGATTACACAGCCATTACAGGTAACAGTGCATGGGGTGGGTTAAGGTTAGGGCTTGGGGTTAGCATCAGGGCTAGGATTAGCATCAGGGCTAGCGTTAGCATCTGAGCTAAAGTAGGGTTTATGGATGTTAGAGTTAGTGTTAGAGTAGCATTAGCATGTTAGCATGTAGGCTAAAGTAGCAGAAAAGGTTGAAATTAGGGTTTTAGAGTGTTAGGGTTAGTGTTAGCATGTTAGCATGTAGGCTAAAGTAGCGGAAAAGGTTGAAATTAGGGTTTTAGAGTGTTAGGGTTAGTGTTAGCATGTTAGCATTAGCATGTTAGCATGTTAGCATGTAGGCTAAAGTAGCAGAAAAGGTTGAAATTAGGGTTTTTAGGAGGTTAGGGTTGGGTTAGGGTTAGCATTCTAGCATTGGCATGTTAGCGTTAGCAGGCTGGCTAAAGTGGGGGTAAAGATAGAAATTAGGGTTTTAGGAGGTTAGGGTTAGGATAGGGTTAGGATAGGGATAGTGGTTAGGGTTAGTGTTTAATGTTGGGTTAGTGGTTAGGTTAAAAATTCTCAACTAATACTCCCAAGGGAGTAAAGCAAGCACAGGCACAGACTCTAAATTATAAATCCTAAAAAACAAAAAACAAAAAAGAAAGAAAACCAAAAGAAACTTTAAGAATTCTCTGCCCCATATTAAAACACTTTGTTTAAACACAAATTTTGGTTACACCACTTGGCATTCCCAAGCAGTCTCCCCTCCAAACACTAAACAGGCTCAACCATGCTTAGCTTATAAGAAGAAACTAGACCAGACAGGATCAGGTATTCTCAGGCTGGTATGATCTTAGGCCTAAAATTAAAATAAATCAAAATTGAGGCCTGGACAGGGGTTTAGATCCAGATAAAACTTCATGTTCAGAATCGGGGTTGCGGTCTAAATAAAAGTCACATAATAATTCTTTATTTCAATAAAACAAAAATAAAAGGATGAGACTAAAATAAGAATTAACGTAAGGATAAAAGTTGAGAGATCTCAAAAAACAACTTTGAGTTACCCCACCTAATATTCCCTAGCGATCCCCCATCCAAGTACTAACTGGGACCAACACTGCTTAGCTTCCAAGATCAGGCATTCTCTGGGTGACATGGCCATGAGTATAGAACTAAGGTTAGGCTAAGAGTTAAAACTAGATTAGGGGTTCAGCTCATGATAAAATTTCAACATAAGGGTTGGGATCAAAATGAAGCTCAACATCAGCATAAAAATTTAAAATTAAGAAAAGAATGGATCAAAAAAAAAAGGGGGGAAGGATAGAGGTTAAGATCAACAACTAAAATTGAATAGAATTAAAATTAAATTAGGAATAAGGGTTAAGATAGGAGGTTTAGGACTAGGGAAAGGGGTGTGGTTAGGGTTAGGGCTGGGGAAAGGGGTGTGGTTAGGGTTAGGGTTAAGGTTAGATAGGTTTGGAAAAGAAACAAATTATAAGATAAAAGATACAAGTTAAGAAAGATTAAAGGGAAGTTTGAAATTAGAATAAAAATTAAAATTAAAGATACCATTAAATTTCAAATAAGGTTAAGGAAGGATAACGGCTAAAGCTAGAATAAAAGTTGGGATCAAGATCAAGGTTGAGATTAGGATGAACATTAAATGTTGAGACCCTATTTTAAACTTAAGTGCTATACTTGTTGTATTTAAGTGCTCCAAATACCAAAAAAAACACAAAGTGCTACAAAATCCACACAACACGCAATTTTT